>CM052899.1:90049579-90077433 GCA_028534135.1 Potos flavus
TCCAGAAAACAATCAAAACTCCAAACTAGTTGCAATATTAAATCTCTCTCCTCGCTGTGACCTGGTGCCGGGGAGAATCTGTGAGAGAGGTTAGGAGGAGAGGCTGATTGATTCTTCTCCAGTGGGTGATTTAATTCTTTGTCTTGCTTACTGAGGTTTCTGATCCCTTAGTGTTTGGGATGTGGAGATGAGGGAAGGAAAACGATGCAGGGAATTATCACTTGACTTATAGTGTCATAAGATGGCATAAGATGGCATATCTTTAAAGCCATCTGAAATTTTCGGAGACACTCCTTCTAGGCCCCACCAATGCAATTTCCTTTAGCAGGCTAGTGCATTCCCCAGTCCTTTTGAGGAGGACCCCCTTTTTTTTTTTAAAGATTTTATTTATTTGTCAGAGAGAGAGAGAGAGAGAGAGAGCACAAGCAGGGGGAGTGGCAGGCAGAGGGAGAAGCAGGCTCCCTGCTGTGCAAGGAGCCCGAGACTTGATCCTAGGACCCTGGGATCATGACCTGAGCTGAAGGCAGATGCTTAATGACTGAGCCACCAGGCATCCCGAGCAGGACCCCTTTTAAATGGATTCTGGGGTAACATTCCTACTAAGAATTCCACAGCTGGATCTAGGATTTAGGGGCCTTTGACTTGACTTTGGAAAAGAGGGTGCCTACTTCCCAGACATATCTCGTCTTCTTCTGACACAGACCATTTTAGCCAAACTCTCTCTCAAGCTTTAGTTTTACCAGTCAAGAGGCAGACACCAGCTTAATATGTCCCTCTTGTGCGGGGAACCCATACCAAGCTCTCTGGTGGTTCCAGTGACACTCATGCCAGAGCTGAGATGAGCAGCAGAGCAATCATTCACCTCTCTGCTCTCACACGGATAGAAGGCAGTGAGAATTGTGCTCACTGCACAGCATAACTCTTTGAATATCTTCCTCCTTAATTCTGAGAAACTTGACCATTTTATCCTGGATGTAGGTGAGACATCTAACATTTTTGCATGGTGGTTCTGCTCACAGCTCATTTTGGTGCCTGACACCTTTCGAATTTTTGTGCTATTACAACGGTTTTGTGTTAAAAATTACTTTCATTAGTTTCTCACCATGTCCAGTGGGAGAAAAAAGATGCACTTTCATATCTAAGGCTTAAATTCATTGAGTACTGTTTTTCTACCTGACTTGTAGCTTAGTCATCATTTAAAAACCCAAAGGAAAGCTCAGTTTCAAAACAATTTGGCAAAGGGCTCTTAACATTGTGAATGTGGGATCTGATAGGTTTTAAAGGAAATCTGGAAGGGTAAATCAATTGCTCTCAATTAGGGACCGGTTTCAAAGGTACACTGATGAGGTCAATGTAATTTAAAGCAATTGAGCTTGGACCATTTGTCTTTCTTTATCACATTTAGGTCTCTCACTTAGTTTTTCTGGCTATATGTTCAGAACTGCAAGTTCAGCCCTTTTTTATAAGCTAATGATTGGTGATCAAGTAAAATTTCTGTTAGGTGCCAGAAGAAGTAATTCTATTGGTTTAATTCATTGTCATTACTTTAGGTGCTGAACAAATGTCACAAATGTCACGCGAGTCTCTCCAACTCTCAGACCACTAACTTTTTTTTTTTTTAAAGATTTTATTTATTTATTTGTTAGAGAGAGATCACAAGTAGGCAGAGAGGCAGGCAGAGAGAGAGAGGGAAGCAGGCTCCGGCTGAGCAGAGAGCCCGATGTGGGGCTCGTTCCTAGGACCCTGAGATCATGACCTGAGCTGAAGGCAGAGGCTTTAACCCACTGAGCCACCCAGGTGCCCCATAACTTTTGATTAATTTTGCATTGTGTGCCTTGGATGTGCTGTTCTGATGTTGTTCCTACATGACTCTGAAAGACCCCGTTGCAGTTATTTAGAGCCCAGACAACAGCTGTTCTTGTTCTATTAGACTCAGAAAGTGATAGGATAATGAATACAGTTATAGCTTATGATAGATTTAAAATTGACTAAGAGAAAACTTGATTTAAGCAGCAGGTACAGGGTAATATTCACAAGGCACAAGGTAATATTACCTTGCACAAGGTAATATTCAATTTTTCAATGAAAACATATTTTTCTTTCTGATAAAACACATTGTTTTAAGGCACCACCTCCATTGCATAATGAAGACATACAGAGAAAATGAAATTAAACTTTCCTAAAGGTGTTTAACTGAAAAAACCTTATAGAATTGAAAAAAAAAATCCTTCAAGTTATGGACCCACATGAAAATCTGATTTGAGCTCGTATGTGAGTGAATTAAATTTAGGTATTCACAAAATCAGCTTCATCATCAGGAGGTTTCAATTAATTGTGTTTGCTCATAAAGCTGAATTTACTTTCGTTGGGTTGGGCGGGGTGGGGGGAAAGAATCACTAGATATTAACAAAGTCACTCAGGTATCTATACCTTCAATGAGAGGAAAAATAGTAGATATTGACTGGGCCTACAAAGTCATACCTTACCATTTTGATTGAAAAAAAGATATTTTAAGACATAAAGTTTGGCACAAGATAATATAATCAAACTAGTTCTTTTGGCTTTGAAGGGATAAGAAGAAGACCGACCCAGATACAAGAGCCAGCTAAGGTATTGGATAAAACTTAACTACATGCCAGGTGCCTGGGTGGTTCAGTTGGTTGAGCGTCTGACTTGTGATTTCAGCTCAGGTCATGATCTCAGGGTCATGAGATCGAGCCCTGCCTGGGGCTGTGTGCTCAGGGGGGAGTCTGCTTGAGCTTCTCTCTCTCCCTCTGCCCCTCCCTTGGCTTGCAGGCACTCTCTCAGAAAAGGGGAAAAAAAAAAATTAAGGGCAAGGTACCTAGAAGGTATAGAGTTCCTGTGTATCTGTGGCTCAGTGTCCCCAGTGTTAATGTCCGATGTCACCAGGGTGTAGTTGTCACATCTGAGAAACTGACATTAGTATGTTGTTACTAACCAAACTCCAGCAGTTCAGATCCCACCACTTTCCCCACAGACTCCTTCTGTTGCACAGTCCCAACCAGGATACCCGGTTGCAGGGAGAGGGTGCGTGTTTTAAATTACACATTAAATGACACAATCAGGAGAAAAAAAAATTAAAAATTAATTAAAGGCAAGATACCCAGAAGGGCATTTCCGAAGAGATGGGGGAAAAACAGAAATACAAAGGATTCCAAGCCTTTATGAGTCAGCACAGCTAGAGGCCACCTATCGCCAAAGTTGCTGGCAGCTGGAAGGGCTAGTTCAATGTTTTGGTGAGAACACTACCGTGATAAAGTTTTCTAATTCTAGAGATAAAAGGTGAAAGGCCACAGAAGATTGCAACTAAACCAGATATCTATGTCAAAAAGTTTTTTGTAATAGGAGCCCAGCATTATATCTATAATTTGTTATTCTCTCATTGAGCTGTAAGCCCTTTAAAGTAATTCATTTATAGATAAACCAATCTATAACCAATCTATAGATAAACCAATGCTGTTACATAATGAGGAATTAAATTTTCTAAAAGTGAATTTTCTTAGGAACTAGGTAAACTAGCTTGTTAAAAAGAACTAGAGTTTATAAATGTTTCCGTACCAAAACTGGCAATCCTTTCACATAGCAGCAACTATCCAGAACTGAACCTAACAGATACAAGGAGACTTGACGAGGTTTTGAAATCTGAAGTAGATTCAGTCTTCTAGTAAAGGTCAACATTTTCATAGTGACTTAATGGGAAGTCTAAAAATATTTGCTTGGATATTATTATTATTATTATTGTAAGACAAGCCTTGGACACATTAGAATTTTGGAAGAATTGCATAGGTTTTTATAAATGGTCTCATTAATACCAATGTATAGGGAATAGTGCCTGCTGAATAAGAAAATTTGCCGCCTTAGGGAGGTACGTGGGTAAAGGGGAAGATGGGGGGAAGACAGGATTCTTCTGTCCCTTCCAGCTATGAAGGCAATTTTCTATGCTTTTCTAAATACCTCTTCTATTTAATTTTTCAAACATTTTATTAATTTATTTGAGAGAGCAAGAGAGAGTGCAAGCCGGGAGGGGCAGAGGGGGAAGGATAAAGAATCTAAAGCAAACTCAGCACTGAGCACAGAGCCCAATGCAGGGCTCAATCCCAGGACTGTGAGATTATGACCTGAGCTAAAACCAAGTCAGATGCTTAACCGATTGAGCCACCCAGGCGCTCTTGTCTCTATTTAATTTTTACTTAGACCTCTACTCTGACACAGGTGTGTTACTTTGGGTGCGGCAATAAACCTCCAGGTGTTTAGGTGCCTCATCATTAAAGTTGGGATAATATTTATATTCCCCAAAGGCTCAGGCTGTAACACATGATTTCTTAAGTTCTCTTTCTGCCTAATGCACACAAACCTATGGTTCTCTACTTCATGCTATGTTATAACATGGTACAATACTATTCAGTACTAGGCTTTCCACAAATGTCTTTTTTTGAATGTCTGTATTCTTCCCTTATAAAAGTTTGTCCCTCACTACAAACTTTTGATAAGTTATCTCTCCAAGCCTATAGCTACCACTATGACCTTAGTCCTCATTACTTTTAAAACTTATTTTGGTCTGACATGGGACTTAGCAACTTTTTCTTAGCTTCTGTTACCCTTCCCTCCTGAGGAAAGGGGAAACAAAAGCACAAATAAACTATTGGGACTACATCAGATAAAAAGCTTCTGCACAGCAAAGGAAACAGTCAACAAAACTTAAAGACAACCTGCTGAATGGATAAGATATCTCCGATAAAGGATTAGGATCCAAAATATGTTGAATATACAGATGGCCAACAGACACGTGAAAAGATGCCCGATATCACTTATCATCAGGGCAATGCGAACCAAAACTACAATGAGATATTACCTCACATTTGTCAGAATAGCTAAACTCAAAAACACAAGAAACGAGTGTTGGCAAGGATGTGGAGAAATAGGAACCCTCTTGTATTGTTAGTGGGGATGCAAACTGGTGCAGCCACTGAGGAAAACAGTATAGATTTTCCTTAAAATGTTAAAAATGGAACTACTCTATGATCCAGCAATTGCACTACTGGATATTTACCCCCAAAATATAAAAACACTAATGTGAAGGGATATATGCACCTTTATGTTTACTGCAGCATTATTTACAATAGCCAATTTATGGAAGTAGCCCAAGTATCCATTGATGGATGAATGGATAAAGTAGAAGTGGTATATCTATACAAGGGAATATTATTCAGCCATAAAAAGAATGAAATCGCCATTTGCAACAACATGGATGGAGCAAGAAAAGATAATGCTAAGTGAAATAAGTCAGTCAGAGAAAGACTAATACCATATAATTTCACTCATATGTGGAATTTAAGAAACAAAACAAATGAGCAAAGGAAAAAGAGAGAGAGAGAGACTCTTAACTATACCAGAAGGGAGGTGGTGGGGGGATGGGTGAAATAGGTGATGGGGATTAAGAGTACACTTTTCATGATAAGCAGTGAGTAATGTATAAAAGTGTTGAATCATTATATTGTATACCTGAAACAAATATAACATGTATGTTAACCACTGGAATTAAAATTAAAAGCTTAATAAAAAACTTATTTCGTATAGGTAATATTGCACATCAAATAGGATTCTAAAAGTGCAAGAAGGTACAAAGTGAAACATCTTCTCGCTTCTGTCCTTCAGCCCTTTAGTTCTTTTACCAAGAAGCCACTAGTACCATTGGTATGTGTGTGTTCTTCCAGAAATATTCTATATATATAAAAGCAAGTGTGTGTGTGTATATATATATATATATATACACACACTTGTATAAGTATGCTTATAATATATAAGTATATATAATATATATTATATAATAAAAAATATATATATTCCTCCTCTTCTTTGTAATATTGATGGATATATGTGCCTTTGTAATTGATACATGTGTATATTGATACGTGTGCCTTTGTAATATTGATAAGTATTGCCAAATTGCCTTTCACAGAGATCGTAGCAATGTACATCCCTACTAGCAATGTGTAAGAGTTACGCCTTCTTACTTTTTTGCCTGAACCATTCTAATAAATTCCTAAATGATCTCCTCACTTTTGTTTCCTCCAACTCTCTTATATCCCAAATGCTAACACAGGAGAAATCTTCCTAAAGCAACACTCCTTTACTTAGAAAATACTAACTCATTTTCCACTAAATTAAACTCCTTAACTTGGCACTCAGACTGCTTAACAAAATAGGCCCATATTCTTTCTTGAGGTTTAGCTTCTGCCACATATACTCACTAAGGAATAAGTTGAACTACCCCTTATTCCTCAAATGCTCATGTGTTAGGCCTGGTATCCATTTCCTCTGTAAAGTATGCTTCTCCACCTGTGTGTCTTTCAGGCTAAATTCTATCTACCTTTCAAGGACCATCTTAAATATTACCTACTTAAAGGTCAGAATAGGTCAGCCCTTAGGCTTATGTTCTTTATTCTGCTAATAGTGTCTACTTAGAATGAATAAATACTTGTACTCTATTCATTGACTTTTGGTTTAGGTGTAATTCAAACCCTTTTGGTTATGTAGTTGCCTAGTTCATAGATGACAGAGAGGAAGAGGTAAGAAGCGGGATAGGTGCAAGGTTTTTAGTGGGAGTGTTGTAGAGGGTGGTAGCAAAGAACACTACATATTAAATGTTCAATATGTGGCAGGTACTATAACTTGTAATCTCATCACTCATAGGAAGAATCCCTGTGAAGGTAGATATTATGATCTTCATTTTATAGTCAGACAAGCCATATAGCTAGTAAACACCTGACTTAGGATCTAAACCCAGGTCTGTCTGTATGCAGAGCCTGGACTCTCTCATACCGCACTGCACTGACATATCTGGAAGCAAGGCATGGTTAATATCTTGTATCTCTGAAGACGGAGGAAAAAAAAACCTACAAAAAGCAGATCTATGAATATTAGCGTTACTGACTAGAACTGTCTAATGTAGAGGCAAGTGCCCTACACTCTGGATGTCAGTGTATTAAAGCACAATGAAGTAAGTAAATCATGTGCAGAATAGTCTGATTTAGAAGTCAGGGAAAGGTTTATTATATCTAGCAAGACTTCCATTCTGTTCTTTTAAATAACATGTAAATGGGTCCACTGTATTGGAAAATGAACATACTTATAATGTCTGTCATTCTGTAAATAGAGGGTAAAATAGGTGTGTGTGTGTGTGTGTATGTGTGTGTGTGTGTGTGTGTGTGTGTATACTCTTGAGTATTTATCTCTTTGTCTTTGGGTTTGTTTTTATGTCTTGAAGTCCATCTCCATAAATAAAATTCTATCCTCTTACAAATGGACTGACATTACTATAAACTGGGGAGTAAGGTGTGCTCAACTCTAGAGAAATGTTAAGCACATAGAAAACAGAAACGATGATATTAACATTATTATTTTTACACTAAAAAGAAATTGAACAAAATTAAGATATTTCTAGAATTAACAGTTTTGGAGTTAACAGTAAGTGAAGTTAAAAGCTACTTTAATATAATAAATGAGCCAGTCAGTTGTACACAGGTACAGAGTGAATGCTCACAAACCACTAGGTTTGTGGACTCTAATTTCAGGTTAAACATGACATAGACAACTGTACCATGTACATGTAAGAATTAGTTCCACTAAATAATTCTTTTTCTTTTTTTCCAAACCTAACAAATCCTTTGCTTTTAAACTCTAAATGTTATGCAAAAACTACTTATAAGAAGGGACAATGTCTTAGGATTTTTTGTATCTATAAATGAATATATCTATACATTTGCACATATATACACATGCATGCACATATATAAACACATATATTATAAAATTATAGATAATTTAAAATAAATATATGATATATAATAAGATTATTTACCATTTTGATTTAATCTTGTGCTTACTGGCTTTAATTTACAGGGATTTATCATCATTTCAAATCTTACATATTATGCTAAGTTTGGTATAGTTGATTTACTTTCCTGTTAAGGCAAACTACATTTGGTAAGCTTTTCTTATGTCTATAAAATAATTAAAATGAATAGAGATTATTAAAAATGTTTTAGTTTGCATATACATATGGCATGAAGTAAAATGCTTTCTAGAATATTAAATAATGATAAAACATCTCATTTCTTTGAAATCCAGTAGGCATTTAAAAATATACTTTAGCATATGTATGTATTATATTTCAATTACATTTTAATGTTTTTTGGAGTTATAGTTAAACAGCTATTTCCCATTTCATGTTTCTGTAGAATTTTTCTTAAGAAATATAAGAAACCAACAGGATATTTTGTACAGAATTTGGTGATTCATATTTACTGTCCTTGAAATAAAGTAGAACAGTCTTATTAAAAAAAAAAAAGTCTTATTCATTTGTGCCTCACTTCATTTTGCAAATTGAGTAAGAATGCAAGAAAACAAATAATTGATAGAAACCAGACGTTTCATGGAAAATTTAAAGACCTAGAGGTGGCTTATATATGTCTGTATGTATATATATATGTCTGTATGCAGAGACATATATTTATGTCTTTCATGGTCAGAGCTTTCATGGTTAGAGGGCACAAGTGGGAATGCAGACCACAAACACAGACATACACATGCTAAGAGAAGGTAAGTATAATTTATTTCTTTGGAACATAAAATAAAAGTATACTTATACTAATCAGTTATGCACACTTGATATTGTGTATTATAACATAGTGTTAAGAATGTGTTAGTGTATTAAAAGGGGTTTTCCAGAGAAAGAGAAGCAACAGGGTGTGTGTGTGTGTGTGTGCGCATGTGTGCGTTTGTCTGTGTGTGTGTGTATGTGTGTGTGGTAGGCTGAAGATCCAGGGAATAGTTGCAGTTTCACCCAAAGACAGTGTGCAGGCAGAAATTCCTCTTCTTGCAGGGATATCAGTCTTTCTGTACTCAGGGTTTTAAATGATTAGATGAAACCAACCCATATCATGAAGGGTAATCAGCTTTACTGGAAGTCTACTGATTTAAATGTTACCTAAAAATAAATCTGCTTAGAGACATCTAGAATACTGTCTGACCAAATGTCTGGATACTGTGACCTACCATAGAATTTATAAAATTAACCATCACAGAAGGGATGAATATTATTTTTTAAAAAGTTTCATTTTGGGGGCACCTGGGTGGCTCAGTTGGTTAAGCATCTGCCGTCGGCTCAGCTCATGGTCCCAGGGTCCTGGGATGGAGCCCCATGTCAGGTTCCCTGCTTAGCAGAGAGCCTGCTGCTCCTTCTCCCTCTGCCCCTCCTCCCCCTACTTGTTCTCTCTCTCTCTCTCTAATAAATAAATAAAATCTTAAAAAAAATTAAAAGTTTCATTTTGTTTTTCAGTACCACGTATAACAAAACAATTTGTTAAATTATTTTGTGTCATGTGCATTTTCCTTACGCCTAGTTTTTTGAGAAGATTTATTAGGAAAGAAGAGGGAGAGAAATGTGAGACTCTGCAAAACTAAGAATAGGACTACGTTTTTGTGAGTGAGGGGCAAGTGCCTTAGCCGCCCTTTGACACCTCCGGGTAAGTGGCAGTACCTCCCATGCACATGAGTGCTTTTGTGGTACATCTACACAGGCTAGGTTTTAGGCCTCTGGATTTCCAAACTCAGTCCAGGTTCCTTCATCTGACAAAAATAGAAGTCACAGATCTGCTGGCCTTAACAAAGCCATGCAGGCTCAGCCAATGAATAATTAAGAGGATGTGAAAATGCAATTATTTTAGTTTGATTTTCAACTGAGGCCCAAAGATAATAGCTATTAAATCCTAAATTTCAGAGGGAGACCCCGAACCACTTGTCTTTCAAGGGAAGTGGTAAAAAACCTTTGGCCATTCACCCACTTGAAGATTATTATATACTAAAGAATTGGACTGACCTTTGTGCCTGGTTCCTGGGAGGAAAGTTCAAAACCCTTGCAATTTCCCAAATGATAGGAGTTCTTTGTAAATTATGGTGGGTCCTAATACTTTATGCTAATGAGACGACTCAGGATAGGCATAGGCTAAGTCAGAAAAACCAACAATGTAATTAGAAGCTGGAGCTTTAAAAAAAAAATAAAAAAAAAAAGAAGCTGGAGCTTTAAGCTGCAGATTGACTGAACTCTAAAAGAGGAGAAAGAAGGGAAAGGCTGGAAATTGAGTTCAGTCATGTGGCCAGTGATTTAATCAATCATGTCAATGTGATGAAATGCCAGTAAAATCTCTGGACACCAAAAAACAAAAACAAAAACCTCTGGACACCAAAGTTCAGTGGAACTCCTTGGTTGGTGAATACTGCCAGAAGGGTGATGTGCCCTGATTCCACAGCAGTGGGCATGGAAGCTCTGTGTTATTTCCCAGACCTTGACTATGTTTCCCCTTACCTGGGGAAACATATCCAGAAAAATATTGCTAAGATTGATGTAAAAGAGATTACTTCTTTTTTTTTCAAAGATTTTATTTAGTTTTTTTAAAGCAGTTTTATGGTTTCAGGTCTTATATTTAGGCCTTTAATTCATTTTAAGTTTATTTTTGTGTATGGTATAAGAGAGTGGTTCAGTTTCATTCTTTTGCATGTAGCTGTCCAGTTTTCCCATTACCATTTGTTGAAGAGACTGTCTTTTCCCCATTGCATAGTCCTGTTTCCACTGTTGTAGGTTAATTAACCATATAAGTATGGGTTTATTTCTGGGCTATTTTGTTCCACTCACTTTTGTATCTGTTTTTGTGCCAGTACCATAGTGTTTTGATTACTATAGCTTTGTAGTAGATCTTGAAATCTAGGATTCTGATACCGCTATCTGGGATTCTGATACCTCTAGCTTCATTCTTCTTTCTCAAGATTCCTTTGACTATTTGGGGTCTTCTGTGGTTCTATGCAAATTTTAGTGTCATTTGTTCCAGTTCTTTGAAAAATGTTGTTGGTATTTTGACAGGGATTGCATTAAATTTGTAGATTGATTTGGGTAGTATAGACATTTTAACAATATTAATTCTTCCAATCCATAAGCATGGTATATCTTTTTTTTTTCTTCAAGATTTTATTTATTTATTTGACAGAGAGAGCGAGAGAACACAAGCAGGGGGGACAGTGGGGAGAGAGAGGGAGAAGCAGACTCCCCACCGAGCAGGATCCCAGGACCCTGGGATCATGACCTAAGCTGAAGGTAGATGTGTAACCATCTGAGCCACCTAACCACCCAGGTGCCCCTATAAGCATGGTCTATCTTTCCTTTTACTTGTGTTGTCTTTGATTTTTTTTCATCAGTATCTTATCGTTTTTAGAGTATAGGTCTTTTTGCCTCTTTGGTTAAATTTATGTCTAAGTATTTTATTTTTTTTGGTGCAATTGTAAAGGTATGATTTTACAAAATTGTAAAGTTGGTGTAATTGTTTTCTCAACTTCTCTTTTTGCTATTTTATTAGTGTGTAGAAACACAACAGACTTTTATATATTGATTTTGTATTCTTCAACTTTACTGAATTCATTTATTAGTTCTAATAATTTTTTTGGTGGAGTATTTAGGATTTACTATATATAGTATCATTTCATCTCTAAATAGTGACAGTTTCTTACTTGCCAATTTGGATGTCTTTTATTTCTTTTTCTTGTCTGATTGCTATGACTAGGACTTCTGCTAGCATATTGAATAAAACTGGTGGGAGGGACATCCTTTTCCTGTTCCTGATCTTAGGATGTTAGCTGTGAGTTTGTCATATATGGCCTTTATTAGGTTGAAGTACATTCTCTATATACTAACTTTGTTGGGGGCTTTTATCATGAATGAATGCTAAATTTTGTCAAATGCTTTCTCTGCATCTACTGAGATGATCATATGATTTTTATCCTTCATTTTGTTAATGTGGTATATCACATTGTTTGATTTTCAGATATTGAACTATACCTGAATCTCTGGAAAAGAACCCACTTGATCATGGTGAATAATCCTTTTAATGTATTTTTGGAAGTGGTTTGCTAATATTTTGTTGAGGATTTTTCCATCCATGTTCATCAGGGATATGGGTCTGTAATTTTGTATTTTTGTAGTGTCTTTGCCTGATTTTGATATCATGGTAATACTGGCCTCATAGAATGAATTTGGAAGCATTCCTTCCTCTTTTATTTTTTGGAATAGTTTGAGAAATATAGATTTTTTTTTTAAGATTTTATTTATTTTTATTTGACAGAGAGAGATCACAAGTAGGCAGAGAGGCAGGCAGAGAGAGAGGGGGGAAGCAGGCTCCCTGCTGAGCAGAGAGCCCGATGCAGGGCTCGATCCCAGGACCCCGAGATCATGACCCGAGCCGAAGGCAGAGGCCTTAACCCACTGAGCCACCCAGGCACCCGGAGAAAGATAGATCTTAACTCTTCTTTAAATGTTTGGTATAATTCACCTCTGAAGGTATCTGGTTCTGGACTTTTGTTTTTTGGGAGTTTGTTGATTACTGATTCAATTTCATTGCTAATAATTGGTCTGTTCAGATTTTCTCTTCCTTCCTAATTTAGTCTTGGAAGCTTTGTCTACTGTCTACCATAATAAAGATAATGTCTCTTTCTAGGGCAAAAGTCAGACAAACTTATTGCTCACTGTATGAAATTTGGGTTCCCTAAACTTGGGGTTCCTCTCATATAATCTATCTCACTGTGTGCAGATGTCATCTGGACTTTTTTCTTCTCCTGTGAGATTTGGAGCTTGGAGTACTAGCACAAATGCTGATTGATATTCTGGCTACTGCTATTGCTATGAATAATAAAAGCTTTTTCTTCCAGCATCCATAAATTGTAGCAGGCTAACTTGTTAGCTTGCAAGTAGGGTAATATCACAGATAATATTAAAATCACTTCACATCCATTAGGATGGTTACTACTAAAAAACAACAACAACAACCTAGAAAATAACAAGTGTCGGTGAGGTTCTAAGAAAATTGGAAATTTTGTTGATAAGAATGGAAAATGGCATCATTGTTGTGGAAAACAGGGGTTCCTTAAACAATTGAAAATAGAGTTGCCATATGATTCAGCAATTACACTTCTGGATATAGATACTCAAAAGAATTGAAAGGAGGGTTTCAAAGAGATAACTGTATACCCATGTTCAGAACAACAATATTCACAATGGCCAAAAGGTGGAAGCAGTCCAACTGTCCATCAGATGAACGGATAAACAAAATGTGGCATGGAATATTATTTAGCCTTAAAAAGGAAGGAAATTTTGACATATATTACAATATCAATCAACCTTGAGAACATTATGTTAAATACAATGAGCCAGTCACAAAAAGACAAATACTGAATGTTTCCACTTATATGAGGTATCTAGAGTAGTCAGATTTATAGAGCCAGAAAGTAAAATGATGGTTGTCAAGTGGTTACAGGGGGCGAGGTGAATAGAGAACTGTTGTTTAATGGGTATAGAGTTGCAGTTTTGCAAAACAAAAGGAGTTCTTTAGATGAATTACACAATAATGTGAATGTACTTAACACTACCTACCTATACACTTAAAAATGGTTAAAATGGTAAATTTTACAAAGTTATGTATATTTTACCACAATAAAAAATATTAACATGAACATCTAGATTCCTCCTTGTTATATAGATAAGTCATGTGTATAATAAAATTATTAAAGGGACTAACGCCTTTTAGATGTAAGTTAGACCTACAGGACATTCTGTAAGACATTAAAGTAGACTGTACAGTGGCTTCACTCATCTTTAGCCATCCACTTTTATTTCTCATTACCTTCCAGTGTTAGATTTCTACTTCAGTAAAGCCCCTACTGGTTTATTTTAAACACCTGAGGACTATTCTTTCTGTAGGTGGTTGCTTTCTCAATTTCTTCACCTAACTGAATCATGCACACTCAGGGAGACCTATTTAAATTCTCGATTTTTCATTAGGATTTCACAAAATTCATATGAATTCTTTCCTTAAAAAAATCCCAGCAGCAACAAACTGAGGGTTTTAGAGGGGAAGTGGGTGAGGGGATGGGTTAGCCCGCTGATGGGTATTAAGGAGGGTACGTATAGCATGGAGCACTGGGTGTTAAACGCAAACAATGAATTGTGGAACACTACATCAAACAACAACAACAACAACAACTACTACAACAACAAAACATGTTCCACTAAAAAAAATAAATAAAATAAAATTTACTTTTAAGGGGCACCTGGGTGGCTCAGTCGGTTAAGTGTCTGCCTTTGGCTTGGGTCATGATTCCAGGGTCCTGGGATCGAGCTCCATATCAGGCTCCCTGCTCAATGGGAAGTCTGCTTCTCCCTCTCCCTCTGCTGCTCCCCCTGCTTGTACTCTCTTTCTATCAAGTAAATAAATAAAATCTTTAAAAAAGATTTACTTTTAAAATAAAAAAAAAATCCCAGCAGCACTCTGTGTTGTAGCCTTGATACATTTTATAATCTTGATTGAGGATTACTCCCTACTCTGAATATCCATCATAATTTGAAGCCTAGAACTTAACTGGTACCTCAAGAGGTAAACCTCACTTATTTTCTTTTGTTGTGAAAATACATCTGGTTTTGATGGTCCCTACTAGTTGTGGTGGAATATCCCATAGAGTAATAATGATATTCTTCTGTAATCTTTGATTAAGTTAGAAAATAGCCTTATATAAATTGAGGGTACTGAGACTGAAATAAGAGAATGTTGTAAATGTTCTTAAAATGGAAAATGATAAAAGCAATGAACCTAATGATTCCATCAAGGATAAGAAAAAGCTGAGTAGAAGGATGCTTTTGCCTTTGATTCACTGATTAATTTTTCAGAAATTCTTCTTGTTATACAGTATAGTTGATCCTGAGTAATCTGTATGCCATTTTGGTGAGCGAGAGGCAAATGGCAAAATGCTTCCTAATCTGTCTCTATCCTGGGAATCCAGTCCTACTTCATAGGATTCCTCAATGTTTACTTCCAAGCATCTTCACATACATACTCTTGATTTTCACCATAGCCCTATGAGACAGATATTTACCCCTTTTTATAATAGTTAAGAAATTTGATATTTGGATTACTTAAAGCAAGTGCTTGTGACTTCCCTCTGCTGCCTAACCCAGGCAGGTCTCCTTACTGGCTCTGTCACCAACCTTCTCAGTACCATCTATCTGGCTTTCCTCTTCCATACTAATCCTCCCTCAGTTCCCCACAATTTAGGGACTTCACTGTTTTCAATTTTTTTTTTCACTTTTCATTTAATTTAAACCTATCTTCTTGAAGACCTCTGTTACTGACAAAGTTCACAATAATTTTTTTTCCCCTTTCCAAACTGCAAATTGGTAGTGAATAATTCAGTCCTCAATTACATATTATTTTGGTTATTCTCCATTTTTCTCAGATGTTTATTTCATACTTCTTAAGGTAAAATGTAAATTTTTTAAGGGAATGCATCACTCATAAAATGTTCTAGTTCTGTATCATTCTTTGAAGTGGGTATCTCATATTAGAGGCTTAATAAGTTTTACTTAAAGTAACTTCTCAATTAGTTTTTTGAGAGACTTCCACTCTACAGAAAATGATCTGGCTGCCTATTAATTTTCACAAGAAGGGTACATAGCTAGTACCAATCTAAATACGTAGGAGAGAAGTGAGCTCATCACATGCAATGGATTCATTAGGACATCAGGGCTTAATTATCACAGGTTGAGAATAATGGTTTGATGAACTGACCATCATCAGCCCCAAAATAAAAGGTTAGATAATAAATGACCTTTGCCATAAGCATTATCTCGTCATAATAATATGCAACTTTCTATTTATACAAAATGCTCTTAATGCTTCTTATAAGGAATTATGCAATGTAATTCAAGAAGAAACACTTAAAAGAATTTATACAGTTAAATGTATGGATGCAGTATGACAAAATACGCAGGGAGCCAGTTTTCTCATAGATTTTTCCTTTTTTCTTTTCTCATAGATTTTTTTCAGATCTTAAATTCAATAATGACCAGAAATGGCAATGTTCCAGAAGTATACCATAAAAAAATTGCCAAAAGTCTTATTAACCTTTTATATAACACATTTTTTTACTAGAGCTAATAAAATATAATGACACACTTGCAGTTCTGTCTCACTTTAAGGGGGGGTAAGAATGTGTAATGTATTGGCCAAAAAGGAATTAAGGGAAACACAAACCAGCTGATCGGCCTCTGACCACCTGAGATTTAGCCACAGAGAAAATGACACACAGATGACTGCAAACCTAGGAAAACAGTTCTGCACTGACAGTATACATTGACGTGAGTCTCTTCCCCAGAGGCTTTCCAATTCACAGTGGAAATGCTGTTTTAACAGTTGTCAAGCACCCTTGCCACAAAGGTCCAGCCTGAGAGAGAAGTTTGGTACATCTGTACATATTTAGGAACAGGCAGAGGCAAACTACACAGTTCCTGTTGTTATCAGTTGCCACAGGGATATGGTTCAGCTTCCCCCTATGTGAAGGAGGGCCCATAGCTTGTACCTCTCGGTGTGCAAGGTTAAAGAGGGTGGGTACAATTTTTATTTATCTATCCTTCTGTGATAATATGGAAAGAGAAAAGATACTATCCCTAAGCTTTGGCTAGTAAAGAAAAGAACATCAAAAGGACAGCAACTTCCACATCAGAGAAGGTAATAAATGTAAGCAGTACTTGGTGATGGATGAGTAATAATTATTAATATATGATAGTAATATGATATTTGTGAAAAGAGTGGAGGTAAATGGAACTAAGCAAGAGAAGCCTTAAATTATTAAAAGCATGAATGCATGAAAACTAAGCAAGATTAAAGTGGGAAAAAGAAGAAATTGGGAGAAAAAAATAATTCATGGTATTATGGTTAAAGGGGGTTTAGTTGGATGTTGGCAAGGATGCAGAGAAAGGGGAACCCTCTTACACTACTGTTGGGAGTGCAAACTAGTGCAGCCACTCTGGAAAACAGTATGGAGTTTCCTCAAAAGTTGAAAATAGAACTACCCTATGACCCAGCAATTGCACTATTAGCTATCTACCCCAAAGATACAAAGGGGCACCGAAGGGGCACCTGCACCCCAATGTTTATAGCAGCAATGTCCACAATAGCCAAAATATGGAAAGAGCCCAGATGTCCATCAACAGGTGAATGGATAAAGAAGAGGTGGTGTGTATGCATATATATATATAATATATATATATTACTTAGCCATCATAAAGAATGAAATATTGCCATTTGCAATGATGTGGATGGAACCAGAGGGTATTATGCTAAGTGAAATAAGTCAGTCAGAGAAAGACAAATACCATATGGTTTTAGTCATATGTGGGATTTAAGAAACAAAACAGATGAACATAAGGAAAGGGAAGGAAAAATAAAATAAGATGAAAATTGAGAGGGTGACAAACCATAAGGGATGCTGAACTCTAGGAAACAAACTGAGGGTTGCTGGAGAGGGGGTGGGTGGGGGGATGGGGTAACTGGGTGATGGGCATTAAGGAGGCCACTTGATGGGATGAGCACTGGGTGTTACATGCAACTCATGACTCGCTAAATTCTACCTCTGAAACTAATAAAAAATATATGCTTTACCTCTGAAACCAACAACACACTATATGTTAAGTAAATTGAATTTAAATAAAAAATCAAAATATTAAAAAAAGGGAGTTTAGTTGTAAATACTGGCATGCATAGGCTATTAGATAAAAAAGACAGATTCTGATGGAAAAGTTTTGACTCCCGTCTGTGAGGCAAGAAAACAATCAGTGAAATCAAGGCTAAATGTTGGACCATTTGATGAAGTAAGCAAAAGGGTTTATAGTCAAGTCTGAGAGTGCTGCTGGTAAAATATGGGTATTATTATAGGTAGCATGAAGTCCTCTGTAGACTGTGATGAATGATCGGGGTTCTGGTCATGAATCTCAGCTGTTAATTTTATGAGGGTCATGGAACAGAGTGAAAAGAAAAGATGGCTTTTATCATAGCAAGCTGGTTCATAGCAAAAGAAATACAAAATTATAGGTGACAACGGGGAGGCAGTCATGGAAAGGAATTCTTACAAAAGCTACTGAAGATGAATTCAAGGATACTTGCACCTGGGTGAGCGACTCTGGAGGGAATTCTTTTGAAGCTCAGGGAGATAAGGAGAAGTAAAAAATTAGAATCAGAATTGTGCCAAACATCTTGTGAATGCTCATGAGTCTTCCTGAAGCGGTGGGAGCATTTAAATACAAAAATTACGTCCAGTAGAATTGTTTAAGTTCTCAGCATGCTATCGAAATATTCCATCTCCTTTCACTTGGAAATATAAATGCCTAGCAGCATGCTGGGCAGCACTGTTGAGATCTTTGTACGATGATGGTTAGCTCACTGTCCAGTCAGCCGTTTAGAATTATGAATATATACTTTAAAATTTGGAACAAAACGGGGCATTACTTTCTATATAGTTCATCAGATCTGATTTCTCTTGTAAATATAAGTAGGGATCATTTGTAAAATAACAGAGTAGAATTTCCTGTGCAGACAGATGCTTTTTATATTTATAAAGCTTGAGTTCCTTTTTTTTTTTTTTAATGCCCTGGGAAACTGGAAGCTGATAGGATTTTTCATATCAAGTTTAGTTTAACATATGGCAGAAAGCTCTGTGAGACCATCTCCAAACTTTGCAGTTAACAGTTTCCAGCCTACACAGGAAGTGAAGCTGTGCTTCTGACGCATTCCCATTATATGGGAAGACCGCAGAGAACAGCCTCAAGTTAAACCACAAAAATTATGTTTATACAAAGCGCAGCATTCAGTTGAAACCACAGTTGCACAGAAAGCTTCAGTTGGTGCTTCAATTCGATTTTTAAGTTGTCTAGCAAAATATTTCAAGGCATGGGGATAACCAAGTACCTATTAAGTCTTTTCTTCAGCTTTTAGAGAGCTAGATAAGCAAAAAAATTCTGAATCTGGATATTGCCTATTTTGAGGGGCCTTGCTTTAGTAACCGCCTTGTGTTTGTAAGTCTTCTACTAGATTCTTAAGTGTAACCAAACCAAATAAGCACCTCATCTATCCAAAACCCTTAGAAGAGAGGGCTAGGATGACCTTTATGCACAATAAATTTTAGGTATTACATTCTTCCTATGTTACAGAGTATATGGAAAATAAAGCATTGCTCTAATAACATATATATATTATATATATAATAACACATATATATTATAATGCTATCAACATGCTATCAACAAAGTACAATGACGGTGGAAAGAATGAGGACCATTCTCTTACTCTTTGTTTCCCTTTGGCAAAATTTCCCTTTGGAATCTACTTGAACCCCAGTTTCTTCATTTGTAAAATGCCTTATAGGATTGCTTTTCAGGTCAAATAATATAATATACATATAAAACCTCAAGGGGAATTGTCTGAATTAATAAGGTCATATATAAAAAGCATGGAGCACATGGCCTAGCACAAAGTAGGTTCCCTTTGTCTCCTTCCCTCCCTTGTCAAGGACCCTTTCTTCCTTACTTCCCTGTTCTTGCTGTAGTTATTAAAGGAAAAAAGTAGAATTACAGTTAATTAAAATATTATTATCCTATGGAATTTTAGAAGGTCTTAATTTCAAAGGCCAAACAAAAGGATACTTTAGATCCTCAAAAAGTATTGTTGAACTGAATCTCTTAATACTTTGTCTTAAAATAATTTGTATAAGTATTAATAATAAATTATATAAGTATTAATTTGTAATTAGACTGGTTTGATAATTTTTTGTTAATAAGAACTCTTGCATTAGCAAGTAAGTTCTAGGCCCAACATGGGGCTTGAACTCATGACCCCAAGATCAACAGTTGCATGCTTCACCAACTGAAGCAGCCAGGAACCCCTTGTGTTAGGACTTTAAAAATCAGTGCTTTATCTCTCTTGTAAAGAAGTGATGGAAACTCATTAAAGAAAAATTGTGGGCGCCTGAGTGGCTCAGTGGGTTAAGCCTCTGCCTTCAGCTCAGGTCATGATTTCAGGGTCCTGGGATTGAGCCCCGCATCAGGCTCTCTGCTCAGCAGGGAGCCTGCTTCCCCCTTTCTCTCTGCCTGCCTCTCTACCTACTTGTGATCTCTCTCTCTGTCAAATAAATAAATAAAATTAAAAAAAAAAATTGTAAAATACAGAAAAGCAGAAAAAAATACCTATTTCTCAACATTCAAATATGCATTTCTTTTCAGTATTTTTACATATAATTTATTTAAACAAAGTTTTGATACTTTATGTATAATATTGTATCCTATTTGGATAAAACAAACCTTTTCCTTTTCATGTTATTGCCAAATTATTCACAGGCATTAATTTTTAATTTTGTATGATAATGTAAGTGGACATAACTTATTTAAACATTTCCCTTCAGTTGAACATGATTTGTTTCCATTTTATCTCCCCATTACAACGTATTTTTCTGTATTTAGTACTCTTTCCTTAGGACGGATTCCTAGAAGTGGAATTATAGTATTAAAGAGCATAAAGATTTTTTTTTAAGGCTTTTGCCAAGTTGGAAAATGACAATCTCAGTATCATAATTTTACTACAGAGTACACCTAGCCAAGCCTTCCTGGCATTTAACTGCCCTGATTCCTCCAAACGAATGCGTCAGCCTTCTGCTTCACTGTCTGTAGAGAATCTCACCTGGGGTGTGCTCACTTTACTCATGACAGTGCAGTGAGTATTCAGACGGCCTGATAATAGTTTTTGAACTTTGATTTATAATATCTGTTAAATATCTAATTTCTAACGAGAAGGACCTGTGTCATTGCTATTATTATTATTACCTCCAGGATTATTGACATTTTATAAAAGAGCACATGCAAGCACAGAGTGAACTCTGCAAAACCAAGGGGAGCATGACCTTTCTTTGTTGTCTCAAAACCTACACTGCTCACTGGCCCCATATCTGGTTGTGAGCTGCGACACACTGAACTTACCAGCCAGCCCTAATTTAACACAACGTTTACTGGTTTGGAAGGAAAGATGTGGCAATCCCCCTCGTCTTAGAAACCAGAAGGCCCAATTATCTGTGTGACTAACACCTCCCCTGAAGGCTGTATCACACGACCTTCAGAAAGAATCACAATTCAGCTGAGGCCCATGGCCAAAACATCAGGAGCAAATATGTCCGAATGCAAAGATGGCTCCAGTGAGGGCCTCTATCCGAGACAGGAAATTACTAATGTCTGCACCAGGCAGCACCATGCTCTAGGGCCACAGACAAGTGAAGTCTGACAGAACACTGAGCATTAGCCAAAGGCAGGAAAGCCAGTAGATGAAATCCTGCAAAGTAAAATCTTGTTAAGACCTACTAGTTATTATAGGGCATGCTTAGGCAATCTAAACCTCAGATATAATACAATAGAGTGTGCCCTGGCGGTGAGATTGAAACTGTGTATCTCGGGTCCTGAGGGGAATACCAAATTGGTGAAATCCCAATTTGAATATAACTGGGAACCTTCTTAAATTTTCCTTGCTGGTCCAGATTTCCCGTTCCTAAGCCGAATTCTCAGGCCTCTTTGCGGGTAGTGAGAAAGGATCCGGCTTTGATGGAGTTCATCTAGGGCTGAAGTTCTTACAATCAAGAAAGAAGCGAATGGGTAGGGAATTGAGGTTTCACATCAAATCAGAAGCTCTCCAAGAATTGTACACAAGGATTTGTGCATGAGATGTATGAGAGGCATCAATTAAAATGGGATATCATAAACGACTTGCTTTTTCTAAAATGTGCAAGCACACCTGTGGGGCTTTTATACTTGCTGTTCCCTCTGGGGTTGAAAGCCAGGAGGTAAGGTCTGGAGATCACAAAGAGTCTTGGAGGACTTGGTAAGGAGTCTGGCTTCTACTCTGAATAGGGAGTTTTAGAGGATGAGGGCAGAGAAATAATGTAAGCTGACTTATATTTTATTTTCCCTTCAATTATTTGAGGAGCATATTTTAAGTAGAGAAAAGCAAACTATTAGGACAAGGGATAGCTGTATATCCTTCACCTATTCTCTGATAGCTTACATTTCACTACGTTTGCTTCATATTTTGTTCTTTCTCTCTTTATTTTATTTAAAAAATTTTTAATTTAATAAATTTATTTGACACAGAGAGAGAGAGTACAAGCAGGGGGAGGGGCAGAGGCAGAGGGAGAAACAGACTCCCTGCTGAGCCCGGAGCCCAAGGCGGGACTCCATCTTAGGACCCCGGGATCATGACCTGAGCTAAAGGCAGACGTTTAACCGACTGAGCCACCCAGTTGCCCCTCTTTCTCTCTTTAAATATCTTTTATTTTGCTAAATCATTTGAAAATAAGTTGCAGATGTCAAGACACTATTGCTAAGTCCTTTAGCATGTATCACCTAAGAACATGTATATTATAAAATCAAATAGCATTATCATATGTAGGAAAACATTATTAATTCAATATTATATGCTGCACAGTCCATATTTACATTTCCCGATTTTTCCTAATTGTGGCAAATTATACCCAAAGATAGCCACCACAATTTCTCTTCTAGAACTTTGCCACTCCCCTGTAAAGAGGTGGAGTCTAATTCTCCTCCCTTAGAATGTGGGCGGGCTTTTGTGAAGCAGAAATGATGCTGTGACTTCTGAATCCAAGGCAGTTCTGCTTCTGCTTTGCTTGCTGTGACACTTGATGGAGCCCTAAAGCTGTATGATTGCCCTTAGGCCATCCTGATGTGAGGAATCCCCTAGAAATGTGTGGTTACAGATCACATAAAAAGCCTGAGACTGATGCCCTTCCAGCTCCCTGCTGCTCGGGCTGCCTAATGTTCTAGTTCCTGTTATCCTCAGACTGCAACCTCAAAAGACACTCGAGACCAGAATCACCCAGTCTAGCCCTTCCTGAATTCTGACCTACAAAACCATAAGAGATGATAGAAGGATTAATATTTTTTTCTTTAAGACATTGTATTTTGGGTTATTATGTTACCCATTAATAACACCTAGAAAAATGACTTTTTTTTTTGAAAAATGACTTTTATTTTTAAAAAAATTCAGGATCCAGTGAAAACTTAAACAATCCACAGATTTAATACAATCTCTATCAAAATACCAACATTTTTCACAGACCTAGAACAAATCATCCTAAAATTTGCACAGAGCCACAAGACCCTAAATAGCCAAAGGAATCTTAAAAAAGAAAAACAAAGCTGGAGGTATCACAATTCCAGATTCAAGTTATACTGCAAAGTTGTAGAAATCAAAACAGTATGGTGCTGGCACAAAAATGGACACATAGGTCAGTAGAACAAAAGAAAAAACCCAGAAACAAACTCACAATTATATGGTCACTTAATCTATGACAAAAGAAGAAAGAATATGCAATGTGGAAAAGACAGCCTCTTCAAAAATGGTATTGGGAAAACTGGACAGCTACATGTAAAAGAATGAAACTGGACCATTCTCTTACACCACACACAAAAATAAACTCAAAATGGATTAAAGTCCTAAATGTGAGACGTGAAACCATAAAAATCCTGGAAGAGAACACAGGCAGTAACCTCTTTGACACTGGCCACAGCAGCATTTTTCTAGATATGTCTTCTGAGGCAAGGGAAACAAAAGCAAAAATGAACTATTGGGACTAGGTCAAAATAAAAAGCTTCTACACAACAAAGGAAACCATCAACAAAACTAAAAGACAACCTACTGAACTGAAGAATATATTTGCAAATGGTATCTCTGATAAAAGGTTAATATCCAAAATATATAAAGAACTTATGCAACTTAACACCCAAAACCCAAATAACTCAATTAAAAAATGGGCAGAAGATATGAATAGGTATTTTTCTAAAGATGCCCAGATGGGCAACACTTATGTAAAGATGCTCAACATTGTTAATCATCAGGGGAATGGAAATTAAAACTACTATGAGATATCACCTTATACTTATTAGAATGGCTAGAGTTGAAAAGTCAAGCAATAACAAGTATTGGTGAGGATGTGGAGAAAAACGAACCCTTGTACACTGTTGGTAGGAATGTAAATTGGTGCAGCCACTGTGAAAACCTTTATGGAATTTCCTAAAAAGTTAAAAATAGAAGTACCGTATGATTCCATAGTTACACTATTAGACATTTATCCAAAGAAAGTGAAAACACTAATTTGAAAAGATATATGCACCCCTATGTTTATTGCAGCATTATTTACAATAGCCAAGATATGGAAGCAACCTGTGTCCATCGATAGATGAATGGATAAGGAAGGTGTGGTATATAAATGCAATAGAATATATTACAAAGCCAAAAAAAAGGATGAGATCGTGCCATTTGAGATAGCACGGAAGGACCTAGACGATACTATGCTAAGTGAAGTAAGTCAGACTGAGAAAAGCAAATACTATATGAGGAATCTAAAAAAAAAAAAAAGAAAGAGGGGTGCCTGGGTGGCGCAGTGGGTTAAAGCCTCTGCCTTCGGCTCAGGTCATGATCCCAGCATCCTGGGATCGAGCCCCGCATCGGGCTCTCTGCTCAGCAGGGAGCCTGCTTCCCCCTCTCTCTCTGCCTGCCTCTCTGCCTACTTGTGACCTCTCCTTCTGTCAAACTGTCAAATAAATAAATAAAATCTTAAAAAAATAAAAATAAAACGAATAAACAAAAAGCAGAATTAGATCTATAAGTCAGAGAACAAACTGGTTGCCGGAGTGGGAGAGGGTTGGGATTGGGCAAAGTAGGTGAAGGGGAGTGAGAGATACAGGCTTCTAGTTATGGAATGAATAAGTGACAGGAATAAAAGGCATAGCATAAGAAATATAGTCAATGATTCTATGATAGCAGTTTATCAGGACAGATAGTAGCTACAGTTGTGGTGAACATAGCATAATGTCAAATAAACTTGTCAAATAACTAAGTTGTACACTGAAAATATTATAACATTGTTTTTCAGCTCTACTCAAAAAAGTATTGTCAACAATACAAAAAGGTATTTTTAAAGTTGTTTTATTTTTAAACTCTGGTAATAAGTAACATGAGTTCTACCCTGTTAGCAAATCTTGAATGTACAGTACAGTTAACTACATACACATTGTTGTAGAGCAGATATCTAGAACTTTTTCATCTTGCATGACTGGAGCTCTATACCCACTGAACAGCAACTACCCAATTCCCCCTCCTCCTATACCTGGCAGTCACCACTCTGCTTTGTTTCTAAGAGTTTGGCTACTTTAGATACCTCAGCAAGCGGAATCATGAAGTATCAGTCCTTTTTTTTGCTTATTTCACTTAGCATGTCCTCGAGTTTCATCTATGTAGTAGCATGTGACAGGATTTCCTTTCTTTTAAAGCTGAATAGTATTCCATTGTACACATATACCACATTTTGTTTATTCATGCATCTGTCAATGGACATTTAAGTTATTTCTACTTCTTGGCTGTTGTGAATAATGCTGCCTGGAGCACAGGAGAACAAATCTCTCTTCAAAATCCTATTTTCAATTCTTTTGGACAAATACCCAGAAACTGGATTACTGGATCATAGGCTAGTTCTATTTTTAATTTTAGAGGAAATACTATACTGTCTTCCGTAGCAGCTGCACCATTTTAAATTCTCGCATTAGGGACCACTTTACTCAACCACTAGTATGTATGAGAACACCTGTTTTTCCACAACTTTGTTAACATATTTTATCAATATTTTGAATTTTGGTCAATATGGTAGTTAAGAAATAATATCTCAGTATATTTAACTTGCATTTTTCTTCCCATGAATGAAACTGAGCATCTTTTCATAAATGAAATGACTTTCAGAAGAATCTGTCTGGATGCCATGTTGGGAGATCATTCTGCCCAGTAATGCAAACTCTCTTGAGTCAGTTCTGTGATTCTGTGATTAGGTACTTTCCAGGCAACCAGATTTCCCTTCAGATTCAAAGGATATTACATATGTATGCATTGTAAATTAATCCATGTCATTTATTGAAAACTATGTGCCCCCAAATTTGCAATATATTGTGGTTATAAAACAGAATAAGATGTGATGTCTTTTATCAAGGAATGCACAAACTATTGGATGAGAAAGATAACTGATTATAGTGCTGTGGGCAAGTTATGTTAGGGTTATGTCTGGGTGCTATGAGAATACAGAGGAGAAACTGGAGAGTGGTGGGAAGTCTTCTATAAAAAGATGATATATGAACTCAGATTTGCTGGAAGGAATCAGCTTGAACCTAGTAGTGTTCTTTAAGACACAGAATGAGACAATAGATCCTATTTAGGGAAACTATGGGTGGAATGAAAGATGCATATGTGATTATTGAAAGAAGGGGAAACTATCAAAGGATTAAACAAGGAATAACATAATATTCATTTCTTTAACTTAATACCTATTTTTTTTATTTCTTAATATCCATTCCAATTACTTGAGAATTTATCATATTTGTTTTTCTTAATTGTGGAAATCAAAAGGACTTAAACATACTTTCTTGTAGTATTTTAAATCTCACAGTGGCAAGTAATTATATAATACCATAGTTAGTCATGAAGAACATTACTGATAGAAAAAGAGGGCTGATATGGAGAATAGCAAATAAGTGAAACAAAATAATTTGGCTTTACAAGTTTAAAAGTCTTGTCAATTTATAAGTAGCATCAACGAGATAAAAAGTGATTCTTTTATTATTTATTATTTGTAGTTCTTTAAACATACATTTGACATTTTCCCTTGGCTATAAGTGCTTATTAAAGCTTTTTATAAAAGCACTTTTTTTTTGTCTTAGATTTTTTTAATTGTATAAATTTCAGGTGTTTAGCTTTATAATTTGACATCTGCACACACTACAAAGTTATTAACACCACAAATCTAGTTACCATCCATCACCATACAGTTGACCCCCTTTGCCCATTTCACCCACCCATGAACCTCCTTTTCCTCTGGTAACCACTAGTCTGTTCTCTGTATCTATGAATATATTTTTATTTATTTATTTTTTGGTTTATTCATTTGTTTATTTTTCTTAAATTCCAAACTTGAGTGAAATCATATGGTATTTGTTTTCCTCTGACTTATTTTGCTTAGCATAATATCCTCAAGATCCATCCTGTTGTCACAAATGGCAATATTTTTTTCTTTTTTATGGCCAAGTAGTATTCCATTATATAAGTGTACCACATCTTCATCCATTCATCTATTGCTGGACACTTAGGTTGTTTTGATATCTTAGCTATTGTAAATAATGCTGCAGTGAACAAAGGGGTGCATATGTCTTTTCAAACTAGTGTTTTTGTATTCTTCAGATAAATACCCAGAAGTAGAATAGCTGGGTCATATGGTAGTGTTATTCTTAATTTTTAAGGGAATCTCCATACTGTTTTCCATACTGGCTGCATCAATTTACAGTCTCACCAACAGTGCATAGGGTTCCCTTTTCTCTACATCCTTTCTAACATGTGTTATTTCTTACCCATTTGATAACAGACATTCTAACAGGGGTTAGGAGATATCTCACTGTTTTTGATTTGCATTTCTCTAATATTAGTGCTATTGAGCATCTTTCCATGTGCCTGTTGGCCTCTGCCTGTATGTCTTCTTTGGAGAAATATCAGTCCCTGAGGAGAGTCCTTGCTGTCCTGCCTCTCTAGTGGATGCTTTAAGGGTTGTAAATGGGTCTCCTTTATCTATCATCTATGTGCTTTACAAATTGGGTGTTTGGAGCTGGTTCCTGGGTCAAGTGAGTTTGCACACAAGCCTTTTAAGAGTGGGTTTTCCATTCTCCACAGTTTTGTAATTTTCCTGAACATAATTCCCATTGATTTTCAAAGCCTGTTGTTTGGGGGGCGTGTTTCTCCTGTGCAGGATCTAAGGGTTGGAATGCCTGATGTGGAGCTTTGATCTGTCACTCCTCAGGGAAAAGTTCTGTACTCTTC
>CM052899.1:90077933-90149037 GCA_028534135.1 Potos flavus
ATATAGAAAAAAATATGTAAACTCAAATAATCATGTGGTGAGGTAGGTGTTAGGTGACATAAGAGACTTACAGATAAAGAACAACTAGAACTGAGTAAATACTAATTTTATCCCTGATAGGTCATAAATAATATAACATAAATAATGTTTTTAACAGCTGAATGTATTCTACTATGGGGGAAACATAATTTGCTTTACCAGTACCCCATTCCCCCTTTTTTGGTCAATTAAGTTCATTCATTTATGAAAAAAAAATTTTTTTTAGTGGAAGTCATAAATAAGCAGCACTAGCAGAGAAGGAATATATATTCTATAGTAGAAGAGACATTCAGACAAAGGAGGAGCATTTGTGTGTTCCTATTAAAGCACGAAGGCAAGATCGAGATTAGTAATTCTAATTTTTATGGACCCTAGAATTGACTTAGAGTCAGAAGAATGCTTCAGGTCCCATGGGCCCTAATTGTTCAGCTTTCTGCAGACAACATACGCATTGCTTGAGGTAACTTGAGTGAGTCTCTCATCCTTACAACCAGAAGAACTCAACAAGAACAAGTCTCTATAGCAAAGAGACAATTACATATGTGAAGCACAGTATATAACAGTATGTAATTCAGCCCCAGCCAACTCATGAAATAGGTTCTACTTATGCTTTTGAATTGAGAACTATCTTACCAGCACCAAAATTTCCTTTCCTTTTAGATTCATTGTCTTTTTTTCATATTAGGTCATTAGAAAAGTCAGTTTCTCTTTCTTAATATATGTTAAATAAAAATCAGGTATGAGACATCACGTTTAAACATGGGAATAGTTTTGGAGATAAAAGACACATTCTCTACCACAAGAAGCAAACAGACTAATAGCAAACCCACAATTACTGGGGGGTACTTGAGTACTTCGAGAGAGTCTGCAGAGGATGCTATGGGAACACAAGGCGGGCCAGAGTACAGGACGTTTCTTGAAGAAGGTGATCTCTAAGCTAAGCTTTAAAAGATAAACAGTAGTTACCTCTACTTTAAACTCCAGTTCAAGTTAGAGTTCTCTGGTCTGTAAGAAAAAATTTATTCTCATTGCTTTTTAAATCCTACTGCAGATTTGAGTTAATTTTCAATTCTGATACCTTCATCTTAGGTCTATGATTTCTATAGCAGTTTTTGGTAATCTTTGATTACCAACATTATATTTCCATTTTCTTCCTTTGTAGTATTTCCCAGATCTGATCATAAGAATCAGCTAAAGCTCATGATAAGCATTCAGGTCCCCCAAACTGTTCCCTGGAGATTCTAATGCATTTAAGTTTGGATTTTTTTTAAATCAAGTGTCTCAGGTAATACTCATTATTAGGCATGTTCAGGAATTATTTTTCTACTATCCAAAGTTGTTATTATTATCATTTATTTAATTTTTCATAATGGGTTTTCTGTTACCCTTACAATTTTTTGCAGGGTTAGTAAATAAGAAAGGAAAGAAACAAAATTTCCCATTAGGAAAAAAAGTTGCTTCCTTTTAGATGAATTTTATAGATAAGCACACATAATCCCTACTCATATAAATTATAGTTTTAAAAATATTTTTCAGTGTGGGTTAATTTCTGTATTTACAGCTATCTTGTGTGAATTTTGTTTAACTTTCATTGTAATCCACTCAAATGTGTTCTTCCCAGTTTAAGATACTCATTCCTTTTGCATCCATGTTTATGATTTTTCTTGAATTAGAGAAACACAATGTAGATTTAGCTTTTAGGGATTTGGGTGAGAGGGTATAGAGAGTATAGTGGGTGGATGCTATGTCAAATTGAGAAACACAGAGACAAAATGTATTTAATAAAATATGGGCATACAGGGATTACCTACTGTTCGTATGGGATGTTTAACAGCTTGATGAAGGAAGTATAATTTTGCTATGCTGTCAGGGTTTTGCTCCATTTGAATTCCAAGCAAGTGTGGTAAGAGCCTGAAATCTCATGACTCTTATGGATTAATAAGTGAAGCAAGCACTGACTTTATTATCAAGTATGTTTAAGAGAGGCCAAGCGTCCCACAGATATCAATTGTTAATGACTCAATACCTAGCAGCCGTTTATTGAATAAGAGCATAAGCAAAGACTCAGAACAATTTGTAATTACAAATAAGAACACTGGAGCAAGAAGGTGATATCTTTTTTCAGAGCCATACAAGATAATATGGCTCCCACAAGAACAATCATGTCTAATCCAGTTAGGTATTTTTGTATCTTAAGATAGGTGAACTGGAAATTCATGTTAAAATGGACAGTGTATTCTTACTAGTTTCTTTTGTATAACTATATCTCTCATAGATTTATAGGATTCTATTTGTTGAAGGCAGTGTAGTCGTTATCAATGAATATTTTTTGTCATCTTCATAAGTTTCAGTTCTTAATATCCTTCTCCATAGTATCTTATAGGTATGTAAAGTAAGTAGACTCTTTTTTAAAGGGTATACGAAGGTACTTGTAGCACCGTGAATTGATCAGGAATATTTGTGTCTGGGTATAGTATATGTATAGAAATTTTGTACTTGTGTAGACAGCTAACAGTGGCTCCAGGATAATTCCAGTGGCTCTCTCCTCTGGCATATCCATAAAGTAATTCACATCACCCTCCTAAATTAATCAAAAAACAGTTCAGAATGCTACTTAGCCTGATGAGCTCCAAAACCTGATTCAGTACACTGACAGCTCGCATTTCTTAGTGGTGTAGAATGAAATTAGCAAAGACCATGAAATTAATAAATAAGAACAGAATGCCATTTATTAGTTTAAAATGGGAAATTGTAATTATGGAAGAACTGAAATATTAGAATATGTACAATTAGAGGGGATCTTCTCCTGGTAGGCAGGTTACACGAGAAGTATTCACTAATAGAAAGATTTATAAAATTGCATTGCAAATTACTGTTCTAGTGAGTATAGGTTATTATGATTAACATATTCTTTTCCTATAGGAAAGTGAACTATAATCAAGAAGTCACTGGGTGAGTTTAGAAACAGACACACACAAAGAAGAAAAGAATTCTTAATTTCTTTGTGGTCCTAGGACCACATAGCCTGATGGGCCCACCTCCCAACTGTACCTAAACTTCAAATTCAATATATTAACCAAAATCTCTGTATCCAACCCATATCAGAGGCATCTAGGCCTGTGATATTGGAAATATCATTTGCAGAAGGCCGAGGTTTTCTCTCTCTTAGACATCGCTAATATTTGTTTTCATCCATATTAAATTTATTTGGTCAGCACTTTTTTCTTTAACAATAAAAAATACTTTGGTAACAGTAGAGCATTTCAGACTAGAGCATTATTCTAGCTGTCTTTGCTGTGATCTATTCTAGTTTAATTCTGAGAGGTGCAACTCTGTTGCAGCTACCTCTCACCCAGATACTGGCAAAACTTATTGTAGCACCTTGATATTATGTTGACATGTTGGCAGAAAACTTTTAAAATATGCTACTTGAAGTCCTGTTTATATTTTCATTTTCAACTCAAGTGTATTTGAATATATTTAAGAAACATAGGTATGTTTCCAATACACATATGTCTTTTTGCATGTTGGAAAACTCAGCATTCTCAGAAAATGGCACTTCTAATCAAGTACTGGGGTATTACTTAAGCTTATATTGGCTATCATTCAAATCCACTATAATTAAATTTCATATCTTTCCTGCAGCTAATATCTACTTTGATTCCATCAAAGTTTTCTCATTCTCATTCTGACCTAAAAAAGAGTGCCAGCTGCCAAATTAGTAGCATGCCTCACTGCACCTGGACCTCTCTTAATTTTAACACAAGCTTTACCCAAATATGTAATTTTGGGATGGAGAATTCATGGGAAACAAGTCACTTCTCCTCACTGTGCTCTGCAAGGCAAACATCACTAACTAATGATAGTGGTCTTCCCTTGGGTGAGACTTGGGCTAAGTCTTAGAAGTGGGCTTCTCAACCAGAAATCTCCAGGTGACTACAGTTGCTTCCAAAAATTGGAGTTGGCATGACAGATGAAATTAATTTGGATTCCTTCCCTATCTCATGATGTCTGACAAAGATCTGTCAATTTTGAATTCTAGCATTTATCTGAAAGTAATTGTCTACTGAAAGTTTTCTGAATCAAGAAAACACAAGTTTTCTGGAAAAGGTTTTTTCTCCCCTTTATTCCCTGTGGATCTTCTCATCAAGACAAACAAAACTGCCAAATATTATCTATAAAGGCCTGAAAAGTAGCTAGATTTGCTAAACATTTAAAGGATTTGCTCAGCTAATTTAGCTCAAATTAGTATCCATGATTCATACAAGCTTTACTATAATATTTTTATTTAATTAAGAAAATAATTTGGGGGGGGGTGCCTGGGTGGCTCAGCCGTCAAGCATCTGCATTTGACTCAGGTCATGATCCCAGGGTCCTGAGATCAAGCTCCTTATTGGGCTCCCTTCTCAGGGGGGAGTCTGCTTTTCCCTCCCCCTCTGCCCCTCCCCCCTGCTTGTGCACTCTCTCTTTCTGTCAAATAAATAAAATAAAATAATTATTAAAAAAAGAGAATAATTTGGTTTTGAAACAGTGAAAAACATTTCTTATAAATCTATTGTATATGAATGATCTAATACTGAATTTCTTCCATGTTAAGTGAAACTAATTTCATCTAAAAAGTTCTGAAATTATAATACCACTAGGAATTTCTTAAGCACCAAAGCAACTATTGGGTAAAGGAATCAAAGAAGGGTCGCCTGGGCAGCTCAGTGAGTTAAGTGGCTGACTCTTGATTTTAACTCAAGTCATGATGTCAGGGTCGTGAGATCAAGCCTCAAGCCGGGCTCTGCACTGGGCGTGGAGTCTGCTTAAGATTCTCTCTCTCCCTTTGCCCTCCCCTCCCGACCCCGGCCCTCAGCCGTGGCTCACACACACTCTCTCTCTCTCTAAGAAAACTCACACACACTCTGTCTAAGAAAAAAGAGAAAGAGTCAAACAGATGATTATGTGTCCTATTGCGCTATGATGAAAGGAAATATAACACATAAGAACTGTATACTTTACAGATTAAAGGGTCTTAAAATCATTGGTGAAAATGTTAACATATTAAGAATATTTTAACTTAATCTTTGGTTCATAATCAAGTATTGGTTTAACTCTTTTACCTGTGTATTACTGGCTGAGTTGACCAAAAAAAAAAAAAAAAAAGAGAGAGAGAAGAAGAAGAAAGCCATAAGAGATGATTCCAAAGATGCTTCCATTTGTAAAGAATAGATATGTTAGAAAAATCAGATTATTTCTGATGTATAAATCAGAGTTATTTACATTTTGGGGGTATGAAGATTGATAAACTTCCAAAAGGTGAAATGGCATGCTACCTGAAATCATCTTGATTTTTGGATACACATGCTGATTTTTCCCAAAGATGAGTTACCCTTCCATCTAATCTCATTTTCTAGAAGCTGAGAAATAAATATAGTCATGATGAAAAATACCTGTAATTTTATTTGTAAGACCTGTAAAATTAGGACCCAGAGTGGGGCTTTTCAAATTTTATTCTCTTTATTTCTATATTCTTCAACTTTTATGCTAATAGATTTTTTTTCATATTTGGAAAATTACACTTTTTCATCTTGAATATTGCTAATGCCAGGGGCAAACCCATACATCTGATAAATAAACCTGATTTTATTTTTTTATGTTAGTGATGTTTAGAAGGGAGATAAAATCCCTTCTTTTTTTCTTATACACCTTACTTCAATTAGTTCATCTTTTTCTACACAACTTTATCACACTTGCCTTAGGCAGGTATATGTGCAAATGGTTCATTGTGGAGCTGGCACACAAGTATTAAGAAGTGAAGGAAGAAGAGCAGAAGCCAATTAAACAGGCTGCTCTGCCCAGCCTGAGACCTAACAAGACAAGCTCTCACATAAATGTATCCAAAATGACCATATTTACTCATCTAATTCTTCTTCCACTTTGCTTATACCTTTACTTTAAATGGGAAGAGGAAAAACAGAATCATAGCATTAATGGTCACCTAAATGAGAAAACTGGTCCACAGTGGGAATAGGAGACTTTTACAGGTAAAAAATCTTATTCTCTGGAAAAATGATTATTCGTGTCTTCTGCCCATTTTTAATTGGGTTATTCATTTTTTGGGTGTTGAGTTTTATAAGTTCTTTACATAAAGAAGATATACAGATGGCTAACAGACACACAATGAGATGCTCATCATCACTAATCATCAGGGAAATATAAAACAAAACTACATGTAATATCATCTCACACCTGTCAGAATGGCTACAATCAACAAAACAAGAAACAACAGGTGTTGGTGAGGATGTGGAGAAAGGAGAACCCTCTAGCACTGGATGCAAACTGGGGCAGCCACTCTGGAAAACAGTATGGAGATTCTTTAAAAAGTTAAAAATAGAACTCACCTATGATCCAGCAATTATACCACTAGGTATTTACCCAAAGAATTTACAAATACGAATTCAAAGGCATACATGCACCACAATGTTTATCAATATTTATAGTAGCATTATCTACAATAGCCAAATTATGGAAAGAGCTCAAATGTCCATTGACAAATGAATGGATAAAGAAGAGGTGGTACATATATATAATGGAATATTACTCAGCTATAAAAAAGAAAGAAGTCTTGCCATTTGCAATGATGTGGATGGAGTTACAGAGTATTATATGAAATGAAATAAGACAGTCAGAGAAAGACAAATACCATATGATTTCACTTGTGGAATTTAAGAAACAAAACAAACAAGCAAAGGGAAAAAGAGAGGCAAGCCAAGAAACAGACTCTTACCTATAAGGAACAAACTGATGGTTAGCAGAGGGGAGGTGGGCACTGGGTGATGAGCATCAGGTGTCATATGGAAGTGCTGAATCACTATCTTGGACATCTGAAACTAACATTTTGCTGTATGTTAACTGAATTTAAATAAAACTTAAAAAAAGATCTTGTTCTCCATAAAAGCAAGAAATCTTTGAATTCTGAACACTTTTCAATGCAGAGGAGGTTCAGGAGCACTTTCCTGGCTTTCCATAAGTTCCTCATGTCACTGCTACTTGTAGAATGAGTTTGCCTCCATCTCTAGATGTGGTTCCATTGAATTTTTTTCTGTTTTGGAGCTAGAACTTCATGTTGAGTTGACTGAAACTACCCAAACTTTTGTCAGGGTAATTTTCGGTCAACTGGTCATTTTTCATAATTTTTTTGGGGGGGATTGGAGATTAATTCAAAGTACTTACTGGATTCAGAACCACAGTGAAGAAAAGTTCACCGCCTTGGATACTCTTGTCCAGCTCTTTAGGACCTCCTGGATATTCTTTGTAGAAAATTGTGTGAGTGAAAAGCCCACAGGTTTGTCTTGGAAGAACCTGAAGGAAGAATAAACAAGTAAGGAAAAAGTTCCTTCGACCAATTAATTTGCTAAAACTTGGGTTTTTTCTCATGGAAGTTGTTGATGCATAAGCTGGTGTCATTATTCAACTCTTAACTAAGACCTAGAAAATCCTTCACAACCTGGGAAAGCAAGAATGACATCAGTACAGAAAGAACACTGAAGAAAGTTGAAGAAATATTTTAAAACTAAGATAGATTTTGAATTATTTTAGCCCCTCATCTATTTTAAATCTCCAAGTCAGTACTGCTTCTATGAATCCTAGTATGTTCCAGCATCTTAAGAAATAAAAAAGAAGTGAAAATGAGACTTTAAAAATATTGGAATTGTCTACCCTGTAATCTAGTAGGCAAAAATTTTAAGGATAATACTTTCTGCCAAATTCTACACATGCACTAGAAAATGAAGTCAATTATTAACAATGTGATTCTTAAGAAATGGCGGTATTATGCTGAGGAAAATAAGTCAATCGGAGAAAGACAATCATATGGTTTCACTCATACGTGGATTATAAGAAACAGGGCAGAGGACCATAGGAGAAGGGAGGGAAAACACAATGGGAAGTCATCAGAGAGGTAGAAAAACCATGAGAGACTCTTAACTATAGGAAACAAACTGAGGGTTGCTGGAGGGGAGGCGAATGGGGGGTGGGGTAACTGGGTAATGGGCATTAAGGAGGGCACATGATATAATGAGCCCTGGGTGTCATATGGTCCCGATAAATTATTGAACTCTACACCTGAGACTAATGATATACTATATGTTGGCTAATTGAATTTAAATTAAAAATAAAAAAAGAAATGACATTTTAAATTAGAACAAATATTTGAGACACAAATCATAGAGTCTTCTCTAGTCTGGAAGGACTACTGCCCCAAATTTTAAGTCTGAAGGCTGCCAGTTCCAAAAGTTAAAAAGAGATTATGCTTTTGATTATTAATTTTTATACACTGTCATAAAATGATAAAACATCACTTAGGAGAAAACTTTATTTTCATCCTTTGTATATGAAAACCATTATTTGTTTCAGTTACACACATTCATGATAAGGATATTTTTTTCAAAATCTTACAGCTTTTCTGGTAAAATAACAGTGCAATTATAAAAGAAAGTGTGAATTAATGCTGTGCAGGATGGTACAATCTTTAGCTAAATCTTATATAATGACTTCGTAATGACCTGTGTTTCTCACTATATACTTGAAGTAGTAGACAATGAATATACTTTGAAGAGCTACAAGCTTACAGAATCTTAAATATACAAGTCTTCTGCTTATTGTCCTCAGTAAGCTGATCTTCATTTTTTCTGTCTTTATTCTTCAAGCACATTTGGCTCAGTAAGTGCTTTCAAAATACTACCTATGTAGGACTTTTCATGCTTTGCAACCCTGTACAAATATACTAGTTCTTTTTCTTTAGTTTCTGTATTATAATAAATTTCAATCTCATCTTTGAAAGTTTTCTTACAAAAAACACAATTCTTAGCTCAATCAGTATATCATACATTGCTGTGTAAATCGAAACTTTATATATCCTATTTATTTTTGTAAATTGGTCATATATCCTTGAGAGCTATTCTGTCTTGAAATAGTTAAAAGAACTCTAATTTATTGCCAAGTACTAGCTCTGGTGATGTTTATGTTTAAAAGTACTACACATTCTTAAAATGTTATGCACAAAAATCAATGGCAAACAAGAACCCAGTGCAAAGATATTCTAACTGAATTATATTCCCTAACAATTCATGAAAATACCGTTTTCCTGGAAGTCAAAGCTTTATACAGCATTTATTCATTTTTTTAAACAAATACGTATTCTCAACTCTCTGTAAGTCCATGTGGGAGAACACAAAGATATATCCTTTCTACTCTTGAAGAATTTAAGGTATATTGGAATAAAAAGAAATACCCTAAAGCTAAATAAATACCCACATGTGATTAAATGCTAGATTAGTTTTACACTTTAGAAGTGCTTGATTCTGAATCACTTTTAGGATTCAGTTTGAGTATCTTCCTTGAAAAACTGTGGAAACATAAAGAGCTATCTTTGGGACTTGATTGCCTCGCTGATTCTATGCAAAATGGAGAGAGAAAAGAAGTTGGAGTTTTGGCCGTTTCTCAAATTATTTGAGTTTGAACACAGAGAAGAGGAAGTGCAAGGGCTTTACCCTTCACCTCCAGGAAGGATCGCACCTGCCGAGAGGATAAGAGCTAACGTGAGCCCTAGGATGATCAGCGGACCACCACAGGACTATGGCTGAGGAGATACTTGGAATGTGACAGGGTCATATTCCATTGTCTAGCTCACTGAGCTCAATGCTACAGGACACTGAACATATTCCTTCAAATAGCTCTCTTGTGTTAGAGAAGGAATGAGAGAGGGTTTTTGTTTTTGTTTTTTGTTTATTTTTAGGTATTTTGCTAGGGACTGCCCTCTAGAACTAATTCTAGGAGTGTGATATTATCAAATTCAAACTTTGAGACATTGAGGAAACTATGGAAACCTTGCTGACAGTAACTGGGAGATGGTTAAGAAAGCCCTAACCAACAAGAATCTTGACCAATTGGACCTGAAGCCAATATCCTGTACCTAAGACCTAAACCTAGAGCAGCTGTCAACAAATGCTTCTAGGAGCTACCAGTAAAGACCATCTCGGAGGCTGCCAGCAGGATTAAGGGGAATCTTTATCAATGGGCATCTCCATTAGAAACAGAAAGCGGACAATCAGGATCTGTAGTCTAATTGTTTAGAGGGCTCTGGCTTTCTCCAGAGAGTCACATTTAGCAACCAGGGGTTAGGGTAGAGAGTCCTGGTTTTTTCTTAATTTCTTACTGAATGAAGATCGAATTTGTCCAGCAGACAATGCACTAGGACTGGAAACTCAGAGACTGGTTAGGGCACAAACACCTTGAAATGTCATAGGCTTTTATATTCTTAGTAGAGTTATAAGATGATCTGTTATGGGAATTCACAAGAGAGTAGGCCTGAATTAGCTGCTCGGCTGTTATACACCGAGGTGTTTACAATAAACTATAGGATACGGACTTGATATTGAGGAATAAAGGGACTAAGACTAGGTAGAGAGTGGTCAGAAGGTCTTTCAAGAAAGAAAAAATGACAAAGATGTGGACACAGCAATACTGTTTTAGAACTTTTTGGCTGGAGTGAGTCTGTATTAGCTATAGGAAAACAGAAGATAGAAAGGTAGATTTAGTCTAAATTGTTTTCAGGTACCTGAAGAGCAAGTTAAGGGGTGTGGAGATAATTGGAAGTATCAAGGTTAGGAAGGCAAAATGATGAAGGCTGTGTTCTGAAAAGAATAAAAAAAAGATTGGCAATATCTGTGGAATAGGCTATAGTGTGGGGGGTAAATGGAAGCTATAAGCAAAGTAGGAACCAGCAGCACAGTTTACACATGAAATCAAGGCAGTGAATTAGGCTGCGGGAAACTAAGGGAAATAAAAATGTATTGTAAAGGAATTCTTATTAGTATTTTTAATTTAATTTTATTTTTTCAGTGTTCCAAGATTCATTGTTCATGCACCACTTGCAAATCAATGTGATAGAACAAATCAATAAGAGAAGAGGGAAGGACCATATGGTCCTCTCAATTGATGCAGAAAAAAGCATTTGACAAAATACAGCATCCGTTCCTGATTAAAACTCTTCAAAGTATAGGGATAGAGGGAACATTCCTCAACTTCATAAAATCTATCTATGAAAAGTCCACAGCGAATATCATTCTCAATGGGGAAAAGCTGACAGCCTTCCCTTTGAGATCAGGAACACGACAAGGATGCCCACTCTCACCACTCTTGTTCAACATAGTACTAGAAGTCCTAGCAACAGCATCAGACAACAAAAAGAAAGAAAAGGTATTCAAATTGGCAAAGAAGAAGTCAAACTCTCTCTCTTTGCAGATGACATGGAAAACCCAAAAGACTCTACCCCCAAACTACTGGAACTCATACAGCAATTTAGTAATGTGGCAGGATACAAGATCAGTGCACAGAAATCAGTTGCTTTCTTATACACTAACAATGAAAATATGGAAAGGGAAATTAGAGAATCGATTCCTTTTACTATAGCACCAAGAACCATAAGATACCTGGAAATAAACCTAACCAAAGAAGTAAAGGATCTGTACTCGAGGAACTACAGAACACTCATGTAAAGGAATTACTGATGGAATGTAGAGACTGGAAGTTGGAAGGCAGTGGCCAGCATCATGTTCGAGTTGCAGAACTGAATTAGGAATAGCAAGATCAGTAATAGCTGGCTTGAAGGGAAGTAATGAGTTTCATTTAAGGCCTTTGGAATTTGATTTGTGAATATTAAAAAGTTTCCCTCATCTCATAAAACAAAATATGGGTGTGATTTTTTTTTTCTTCATTATCTTCCTGGGAGGGCATATTGGCTCTTGTGGTCTTACTTGCATCTCTATTTGGATGACTCCAAGCCATGTTCTCTCTCTTTTACCGCATAATCAACTGCCTGCTGAGCATTTCCCGCTTGAAAATTCTTATCCAGGAGCCCACAAAGCAAATATCCATGGATTGCTACAAAACCGGAGCCATAGGGACAATTCCATCAAAACAGAGCCTTTATTACCTGTAAGATCTGTACATTTACAATACAGTTAAAATATGTTTTCAGGAGAAATAAAAAATGAACATATCCCATGGGACACAGCCAAGCAAATTTTCTGGCAGTACAGACAGAAACAGAAACAAAAGAGGACAACATTTAATAAAGTCCTTAGAGACTTAAGTTCACTATTCTACCAAGACTGCACATGATTTAAAAATGGCAGGAAAGTATTGAATACTCTTAAATTATAACCCAGGTCTCCTAAACTCTCTCTGGTCAAAAGGCTGGCAGCTTGAAGCATAGTGAGTTTATTTTCAGTAAAGAAGAAGAGCAGACTGGGATAAAATAGAGCCATTATGTCCCCATCTAGCATTTACAACAGTTTTTATTGAGGAAAAAGTCAAGATGGGAGTTGATCCAAGTTAAATGTCATTATCCGTTCTGTAATTTTTGAAGACATTGGAAAACTGTCTGAAAAGAAGTCAGTTACACCTAATTCTAGAGAGTAGACATCTGGTCAAACGTAGTCTGACAGAGAGTTACAGTGCCTCACCACACAGTGTTTTTCTCTGTGGTATTCCTTCCCAGGATGAGTCTAAATCAGGATGCCCCTCCCTAACTTCATCAGTACTCTTTGGATTTTCTAGTTTGGAAAAAAAGGTAGGATTTAGTTCCTTTGGGAGGCCTCACAAAGTATTAAGTAATAGCATATCTTGACAGTAGGCACGTGCCACCATTGTAAAGCAAAACAAAACAAAACAATAGGGAAGATTTGGAGAGAATTTGACAGTGGATGAAAATGACTTAATTAACATCGTCTGTTACATTTGTACTCTATATTATGATCTGTTAGTGATTACGCAGGACTTCATGTGTGGCTTTTGTTGTAAGTAGTCGAGTTTTTGTTTGTTTGCTTGGTCTGACATGATAAAGAGAAGAACAGCTTGACTTGTAAAAGAGCAGCACGGTTAATATAGAGAGAGTTGGTTTTCGTTTTACGTACTAAATAACTTTTTGAAGAGATGATGGCTTCTGTAAATTACCTGCAAGTCAGATACATTGTTTCCTTGGTATTTTAACATCAGTTCCTGGTTAATAGTAGTAGTGTCAGTTAAAAAAAAAAAAGCATTTTATATTCAAAGAATTGTACAGAAGTGACTTTAATTAAAGCTTCCTTTGCTTAGATATGATAAATATTCTTCCTGCAGTAGGAAGCTTTTCCTATAGTTAAGCGCTCAACATTTTGCTCTTCCCTTTTGTTCTTTCTTCAATGAAGAATGTAAATCTGGAAGAATTAGTTGTACCCTATGCATACCGGAGGAAGCTCACCATGATGTTTTTGTGGATGAAGCCCCTTCGATATCTAGCTGGTTTCAGATGTGGATATTCTTCAGTGCTGGTGATTCTAATATTCCAAACCTTCTTCCAAGCCTCATAAAGCTGAACGTGTACAGGGTAGACGCCCGAATGGTGAGGGGCCACCGCGTAGCCCATGTCGGTAGGAATGCCGTGTTCCTAAGACCAAGCAAATGTTAATTAGAATGTGGGAAGATTTATCTTGATCCTATTTTTACCCGAGGATTTTCAAATGTGCTATAAATGCATTTATTTAAATCTATCATTACTTAATTGTATTGTAAAATTAAGGTGACAAATATTATGACCTCTAGGCATCATGAAGCCTGGTAACCATTCCACCAGTCTTGATGTTTATACATTTGTGTTTAAGAGGGGGCAGAACAGGACTAATGATTTTAATGAATAACTTGAAAGAGTCTGCATTTAGTGCATCTTGTCATAGCCACCTGTCCTTCTATTCTCACAATTTCAGTAAATTGAATGATAAGCACTTGCAACAAACAACACTCAGCAGTCCTCACAAAAATAAGACCAACATTTATTAGAGGGATAGAACACATTCCGAGTTCACTAGACCTGCTAAGGGGATTTTATTCTGCCTGTTGCCCAGGTTCTACCAAATTTGCCACATTTCTGCTGGTCCCTCGGCATGTGGGCTGGTAATAGACTATGTTCCCTGCCTTGGAGGAAGCACACACCTGCAATGAGGAAGTGTTAAATCTTATAGAGCAATTTTGTTTGAAGTTTAAGTCCTGGTTATAGTAAAAGTAGAAGGTACTGAAAGAGCCAAATAATCTGGAAATTTAGTTGGTTTGAAGTCAAGATTTTGTATATAAAATGAGTCCAGTTAAAAAGAATAGTTTTAAAATCACCACATACAACACATACGTGGATGCTACACACACTACTGTCTTCTTTTCAGTTGGCCCTGACCAGGTCGGAAAATTCCAAAAATAAATTTATGTGACATCTGGATATATTGGAGCGGGTTTGGGGAAATCTTGTATAATTGTCATTGTTCTTCTTCATTTGAGTTGGTCCCTTAATCCTGATACATAGAGGCATCTTGGCATAAAGGGAAATTGCATAGGCGTAAAAGATGAAACACATCTTTTATAAAAAGAATACCCATGGCTTCAGCAGTAGATGTGTATTTTTTTCCTCCTGAAAAATAGTTAATTTTTCTATCTGTATTTTCAATTGCTTTATAGTCTTCAAAAGTTCCACCCAAATAGGCCTCCTTTGAATTAGTCATGGCTTTTCTTCGTGCCAAAGAACAATTTCACATACAGAGAACCATAGTTTTCAGACTGCTAAATGTATTGAATTATAGAAATACGCTCCAAATGGATATGGAAAAAGAAGCTAGCTTTGTTTGGCTAGTTTGTATGGCTAGCTTTTTTCTTTTTTTTTTCAACTTAGATAATAACAGGAGGCGAAGGAAGTACATGAAGCCCCTGAAAGAAAGAAAATGGATTGCCAGTGGTTTGTTGTTCCTTTAGTATCTGTCGGACTCCTTCACACAGCATAAAAGGCCCTCAACATTTGGTCCCAAGCCTTCCTACACAGCCTTATCTCCTACCAGCATTCATCCTCCCCACCCCCAATTTCTGATGATTCCCTTCAAGTCTTTGGTGTACTGTATGCACTGTCCCCCTCAACCGGAATGCCCTTTGCCCCTTATCTTATAAATTCTATTCATCATTTAAGAGTGAGTTCAGTCAGATGTACTGGAATTGCTGAAAAGGGGAGCTGCCACGTCTGTACCGTGAGAAAGAGAATGAGTGGTGGTAGCGTGGAGTGGCCCATGTCGGTGTTTCCAAGGGTGACAGAGAGAGTTTCGTGTTTTTCATTGTATCTGCATCTTTGCAGAAATTTAATGGAATTGCTATTACATCATTTAGAATTTCGCTAAAAACTGAGTTGAAATATCTCATTGCAGTTCTTTTACTGGTTTTTAGAAACTCAAACTAAAGCAAGTTTTTTCAACTAAAAATAATTCACCAATGCATACTTTGTGTTAGAAAAGGTCAGTGAAGTACTCATCTAAATTGGTTTAAAAGTAGGAGTGCAGTGATCATGGACCAGGTGAAAGAAAATGAATTTCAATCATTGAAATTTAAAGAAAAAAATTAACAATTACAGGTTAACAGTTGCTTAAGAATCCAAGGATGAAATTCACAGTGATAGGAACTGTATTATTAAATTCAAATATCTCCAGATTCGTAAGAAATTATGCTGATAGAAAGCTCAAGGTAGTTTTCAATGCCCATAAGTAGTCGGCTCTGTGTTCAGGAACCCCGTGTAAGAAAAGGAAGGTGCTGCATGGCAGGGACACGTCCCTCCTTTTGGAATATTCCCAAATATTTGGGGACCAATGTATGCACAATTTTGTTTTTATTTCCAGCTTTTAACCTGAAGAAATACTGAGGCTTCTTAGTCTCATCTTTCGTGTGCTGGTGCCATGTGTCACAGTGGTAGAAAACTCCACTTTTGGAGTCAGATATATTTGGCCATTTCACTCTCCCGTTTTGTACCTGTGTGGCCTTTGGCAAATGATTTATGACCTTATCTAAGCCTCATGTCCTGTTCTCTAAAATGCTAGTCATAGTGTACTTATCTTGAAGGGGTTTAGAGTAAATTAAATAATATTACACAAGGAGAGCGTTTAGTGCACGATACACATTCAATGTATGTTGTTTATTGTTGTCATTACTGCCCTGCCTCCATTCTTTTTTTTTCCCCAATTACTTTTATTTTATTTTTTCAGTGTTCCAAGATTCATTGTTCATATACCATTTTTTTAATAAGCTATGATACTACTACTCAACTCTAATGTGGAAATTATGAAACCACCAGGCCATATTTTTATCAGTAAAAGAATTATTAAACCCTCTTTTCTGCTTTCACTGTAGGTTTTGGGATTCTCTCATGTGAGGATTTTGTGACTTCTGTCTGAATATCTCTTCCTGTGCCTACTTCCCTCCTGATCTGTCCATATAGTCGCAACCAGCGCCATGTGGCTCCAGCCTATAAGTTGTTGAGAGTTAGTTAGGAGGAAATCTTTTAAAAGAGCTTTAGATAAAGGCAACAGAAATTGGCCCCCAAATTGCATTCAATACCAGAAAGAACACTGGAAGTGTTATCTTGCATGGAAAAGTTTGGGCTAAAATGTAGGTAGTGTGTTTTGGAAGGCCGACTATCAGGTTTTAGAGGGTTTAGCCACAATGCTTAATTCTTGACTGGTTATTCTCTTCCAAATCTTTTAATTTGAGATTAAGCACATATTATTTTGTTATCTGGGGCCAAAAGTCTAAAATACTAAACATGTTAGCTTAAAAAGTTAATTCTCCTTCTTCATTAATCCTTGACTGAAAGTAGCATCTTAGTTCCAGGAACCCGTAATTCATATCAAGATTTTCCTAGTGGAGCACCTAGACCGAAAAGGCTGGGGAGTATGGCTATGTTACTGTAAAATGTAAGTCAGATACTTAGAAAGAAGTGGGATTAATGAGTCTCACAACTGAACTCTTCATCTCCACCTCTCAGCTCTACTAGATATGCTCTTTCCCCAGGGTTCCTCCATGTCATTAAATAACACTATCAGCCATTAGCCAACTCGTGGCTATGTAGGAAGTTAGATGTTGTTCTTGACACCTATTTCCTCATTCTATCCTGAATCTAGGCTATTATTATAGCCTATCGGTACTACCTCCAGTATGTATCTTAAATCTATCCACTTTTCTCCAATTCGGTCATCACCATTACGCTGGTCTCATCTACCATTTTATCCCATGGGCTTGTAGCACAGGCTCTTATCTCTTCTACCCATTTCCTCTCCTGCTACATCCATCCATTTTCTACGTAGCAGCCAAAGTAATACTTAAAAGTCACAAATATGATCCTATAACTTTTTATTCAAAATCTATCCTTGATTTCCCCTCAACTTATGATAAAATACAAAGTTCTTAGGATAGTTCCAAGCCTTGCATGATATGACCCTTGCTTCTCTCTCTAGTCTCATTTTACAGTATCTTCCAACCTTCACTGTATTTTAGTCATGTTAATCTTTTCCTGAAATCCACCAAGTGCTTTCCTACCTTAGCATCCTCCTATATATGGTTTTCTCAGCCTGGAATGTCCTCACTCCAACTCTTCCTGTGCATATGCAATACCTCTTTTTGATCACTTATTTTTGTCATATCTACAAAGAAGGCTTTACTGACAAGTTCTGAGCTAAATTAAGTCCCTATTAAGACTTATCCTTATAGCCTTCATTTCTTTTTCATAGTACACAGCACGATTTGCAAGTGAATATTGTCTGTATAATTATTTCTTAATGTCTATCTTCATCACTAAATAATAGACTCCACAAATTCTGGGTTCTCTTTCATCCACTGCTATAAGCCCAGTATCTTGCCAATAGCAAGCACTCAATAAATATTAGTGAGTAAGTTTGTGAGCAGATTCTGACCACCTCCCTCTCATGCTAACTTTCTCAATGATCTCAGTTAAACTCTCAGTTCACCTGCAGATATATGGGTTACTCACAGGGAAATTTAATACTTATAGAAGTAATATTTGAAAACACTTTTGAGACTGTAGTTAAAAAATATTATTCAAGTGTAAGACGGACATATTTATTATTATGAACTTATATATTTAAATTATACTATAGAATAAAAATTAAGATTTTCATAAATTATGTATTTAAATACTTTTAAATAGATGTGAAGATAATACATTTTTATCAAGCAGAAAGTGATGCTATATTCTTTAGAAATATTCCCCAAAAAAGCTAAAAGAAAAAAAGAGAAAAAAATTGGTATTCAGGTATTTGAGCAACACTGAAGAATCATTGTTTATTATAATCTTTGATAATATTTACTTAAATTCTTGCTAGTGTAAGAATGGTACTTTACTTTTTAAAAGTTCAGTATAGTTTACACACGTTGTTACATTAGTTTCAGGTGTACAACTTAGTGATTTGACAAGTTTATACATTACCTTATGTTCACTGCAAGTGTAGCTACCATCTGTCCCATTACATCACTATTACAATATCATTGACTCTATTCCTTATGCTCTGCGTTTTATTTCTGTGACTTACTCATCCCATAACTGCAGGCCTGTATCTCCCACTCTCTGTCACCCATTTTGCCCAACCTCCTCCCTCCCTCCCCTTTGGCAACCATCATTTTATTCTCTGTATATATAGTTCTGATTCTGCTTTTCGTTTGTTTATTCTCTGTCTTTTAAGATTCTATTTATCAGTGGAATCATATGGTATTTGTCTTTCTCAGTCTGACTTATTTTGCTGAGCATAATAGAATAGTACTTTACTTTTAGTGTTTTACTCTGTTTCAATCTTTATAAACAGAAGAACCTTTTAAATTTCCATTCATCGCCTGGGTGGCTCAGTCGTTAAGCGTCTGCCTTCGGCTCAGGTCATGATCCCAGGGTTCTGGGATCGAGCCCCGCATCGGGCTTCCTGCTCTGCGGGAAGCCTTCTTCTCCCTCTTCCACTCCCCTCTGCTTGTGTTCCCTCTCTCGCCACTGTGTCTCTCTCTGTCAAATAAATAAAATCTTTAAAAAATAAATAAATAAATTTCCATTCATGACTAGACTTGTTGCCTATTTCCGTATTTCTCAGATTAGCAAGTTTAAAAACCAGTATAATTAGAAAACCCCACAATGATAGGTAACCAAACAGACATTCTATACTCTATAGTGGAAAAAATCTAAAACTTCATTACAACATAGTTTGGAAAAACCTGTAAGTGTTTCTCTGCAGTTCATTTTGGTTAGAATGTCCCACTTCCTCAGTATATGGACTTTCATTCTTTGGTTAACTATATCATATTACTGAGAATTTACATTTACAATTTACATGGATTTATGATAAAGTTTCTGTATATTTACATTTGGTAGTATGTTTTGGAGTTGTTTCTAAAAAAAAAAAAAGAATTGTTTTGCTTTGCTTTTTAAAGTGGCTTCCTTAAAAGCTATTGCTTTTCACGTATAAAAGAATACATTTTTCCAGATGATAGAAGCATGTTTGAAAAATGAAATTAGAACCTTTTAACGTAAAAGATATAGGAGTGCATGCACATACATGTGCATACACATGCATATATGCACACGATATATATGAAGAAAATGATTTATGAAACTAGGCCCTTAAATTTGAGGAACATTTGAATGTTTCTAAAAACAATTTGTTTTCCTAAAGTGAAACTAATGGGCTGCACAGGAATGTTAGCTTATGAGAGCCCATGGGGGCTATAGCATCTGGAGGAGTCCTACAGTAGTTGCTGTGACTGGGGGAAAGTAAGAAATGGCAGTGAAGGTGGCCCAATATATGTAAAATTACTATCCCAATGAAGCTGACTTTCTTCTTCACTTAGAACAAAACCAGGCAAGTCAGATTGATCTTTAGGTTAGGGAATTAAGGTTTGGAATTGAATGCTAACATTGTCAATATTAAAATATGTTCCTGTGACAAATGATAGTATCTCTGGTATGGTTTGAAATAAAAGATCCTGAAAGAAATAATTACCAGAGTATAGGAATCTGATTTTTATTTGTTTTTTTAATTGTGGAAGTAGTCATCATGTTCAGATTTAAAATTCTGTGCTTCTTTGATATAATTTGTGTGGCTTTAGAGTGGTTTTATATTCAGGTGCTAAATATAAATGCACTATATTTAATCCATGGTCTAATCTTAAGCTAACATGTATAATTTTCCACCTATAAATTTAGGGAAGTAATAACCTCCTAAAATATAATCGGCACATTTACACAAATTAGGTTAATATTTATAGATTTGGCCAGTAGATTTATTTCTGTTTTTTTTTTTAACATGGTAATATTTAATTCATCGTATAAATTTCTGTTTGCTGGTTGGTATGTGAAAACTCTGCTGTGATGATCATGTTGTTTTTAATATATTTGGTTTAAGAGTTTAAATTCATCCTCTGTTGGCAGCTATTGTGTAATAAAGAATTTGGTTGGTCTTCATCATCCCCAGTTCCTGGCAGATAAGCCTGAAATCCTCAGATTTTTTTGAGTGATAGGAATGTCTTTGTTATTGATGGTGGGCCCCTGAGACCATATCTGAGTCATGCTAACAAGATGACTCAGAATGTGGTTTGGCCATGCCAGAAGGGCCACCCATGAAATTAGAGAGGTGGGGCTTTGAGCCAGGTGATATTGGCCTGACATCCAGGGAGCTGAGGAGAATTGGAGATTGAGTTCAATCCCATGACCAGTGATTCAATCAATCATACCTATGAAATGAAACCCCAATAAAAACTCTGGATACCAAGGCCTAGGTGAGCTTCCCTCCTTGGTGATTTTCTTATAGGTTCAGAAACCACAGGAAGGTGATTTCTTTGTCTCACAGTTTGGATTTAAAAGAAGCATGTGGGGGGCCTGGGTAGCTCAGTGGGATAAAGCCTCTGCCTTTCGCTCAGGTCATGATCTCAGGGTCCTGGGATCGGGCCCCGCATCGGGCTCTCTCCTTGGCGGGGAGCCTGCTTCTCCCTCTCTCTCTGCCTGCCTCTCTGCCTACTTGTGCCTACTTGTGATCTCTCTCTCTCTGTCAAATAAATAAATAAAATCTTTAAAAAAAAATTCTTAAAAAAAATAAAAAATAAAAGAAGCATGCTTATAGTAACAGAAGTCTTTGGATTAAAGTGTTAAAGGTGTTAATAATGAAATTTTGTGAAATAGAATGACATTTTAGTAACTCATGAAACAGAAGTATGACCTTACTACTCTGAAGTTACTTAGCTCTGGAAAAGAATATATAGTGTTTCATCAAATACATAGTGAGAAAATAATCTTATTCTTCCCATATCTAAAGATACCCAAATCCATGACAATGGAATGGTCTGTGTATCTACCAAGAGTCTCAGGGATAGGGAGAGCATAGTATCATAGAGAAAGCACAGATGTAGGAGTCCTGGGCTCAATCTCAGTGCTACCCTTCATTCGTTGTAGGACTTTGGGCAGGTCTCACTAAGCCTCACTTCCCTTGCTTGCCAAGTAGGGGTAATAAAGTTATTTATAAAGAGTTATAGAGAATGACAGATACAATATAAACAACATTATTGGTCAATTACTGTGTAATTTCCTTTCATTTTATTAACATTATTCTCTTTGTGTTTTAAACAACAAAAGGACAAGGAAAAATGGTAAACTGAGAATCCTTCCACATCACTTCTACCCTTCAAAAAACTCTTCAGGGGCACCTGAGTGGCTCGGTTGGTTAAGCGACTGCCTTCATCTCAGGTCATGATCCTGGAGTCCCTGGATCAAGTCCTGGATCGGGCTCTCTGCTCAGTAGGGAATCTGCTTCTCCCTCTGACTCTCCCCCTTCTCATGCTCTCTCTCTCTCTCATGCTCTCTCTCTCTCTCAAAAAAAAAATCTTTAAAAAAACCCCAAAAAACAAAACAAAAAACCCCCCACAAAACTCTTCAGAATTTTTTTTTTTAAAGATTTCATTTATTTATTTGACAGAGTGAGAGAGCACAAGCACGGGGAGTGGCAGAGGGAGAGAGAGAAGCAGGATCCCCGCTGAGCAAGGAGTCCCATGCAGGGCTTGATCCCAGACCTTGGGATCATGACCTGAGCCAAAGGCAGACGTTTAACTGACTGAGCCACCCAGGTGCCCCGAGAATTCTTATTTAAGAGCAGACATTCCTAAAAGAAGATACAATATCACTATCAATCTTATCTAGAAAAAGTTTTACAAAAAAGTATGTATTTTTTTTTCTAGAAAAAGTAATTGATATTATGTATAAAACGGGAGGTAAAAATACTACCGGCAAACCATAAATTTGATAAGGCTGTACTAACAATATTAGTAAAAACCCTTCTTGATACCACATTACCTTCGAATACTACCCCAAGTTAACAGCTTAGTTATTTGAAAACCTTAAATGAAATTTAGTGCACCAAATGCATTAAGAAATTCCAGTAACAAAAGTTAAGCTAATGATTCAGTACCAATACTGAAATTTAATCTTCATTTTCACTGGTACCCTCTAAGGAGAGATTATCTGGGGGAGATTGACAGATTTTATTCTAGTCTTCCCTAATAATTATGTAATTTATTTCGAGTAAGTTTCTATTTAACAGAGCATGCTGTTTTCCTCTCTTTGAATTCCCTTCAGAATTTTTGAAGTGTCGTCATATCATTGTTGAGTGTTTCATAAGTAAACACACCACTAAAGTGTGTACTTTTGTAAGCGTACTCAAAGGATGATGTAAACACTTGTACCTTGCATAGGCTAGGCTCATTTTTTTTAATCACTGGAATTTCTTCAAGTAAACTCATGAAGGAGCTTGTACAAATATAAAAAATGAATTTATGAAGATTTTTTTAATGCTGTAGCAAAATAACCAAAAATAAAATTATCTGGAGACACAATAGAGGAGTTGGGAGGGTTTAGTTTAGTCCAAGTGATGAGCTTCATGTGGACGTTTGGGGTCCTTGAGAGGTAATAAAGCTATAAACAATTCAAGGACAGGCTCAAATTCCCAATGTACTTGCAAGCACATTTAATCTTTCTGAAAATGCACAGGATTGATTACAGTAGGAATCTTTAAGTCTGCATTGTACCAATTTTAATTGAAGTTTAATATTCCAGAAAGAAGAGAAAAGTTGATATTGCTCTTTGTTATAACCACTGCTTACCCTCCAGTATTTATTTATTTATTTATTTATTTATTTATTTATTTAAAGATTTTATTTATGTATTTGACATAGAGACAATGAGAGAGGGAACACAAGCATGGGGAGTGGGAGAGGGAGAAGCAGGCTTCCCGCTGAGTAGGGAGCCGTAAGCAGCTCTATCCCAGGACACTGGGATCATGACCTGAGCCTGAAGGCAGAAGCCCAATGCCTGAGCCACCCAGGCGCCCCACCCTCTGGTATTTAAAATAGCCACCAGTACGGTTAACAGTTGTGGTGCTGACTGCACAAACACAAGAAATCACAGAAATTATATAAACAACGATATAAAAGGAAAACATGATGAAAAGTAATTCTGATTATAAAGTTTTGGTAATAGCAGCAGCCATGCCATCGATACTGATATTGACTGTTGTTATCAAAACCTTATAATCAGAATCTTATTTCCTAGAGAGTTATTTTAAACAAATTCAGATATTAAAATCTGACTTTTTGGGCTTTAGAGCTTGATAGACCTGGGGTCAGATCCTTTCTCAGCTTTTCACTGGCTGTGTGAATTAAGGAAAATTATATAAGCGCTCTGAGCCTTATTTTCTGCACTTTCAATATGGGGCTGATCAGCCTCACAAGTGGTTGTGAGGATATTAAGTGAGGACACGTGAAAAGCACTAAGCACAGTGTCTGGTAAATACCCGGAGGCTCGAATTTCTCTTCCTACATTTCATCTGGAGATTCCAGAAGCTTTCTAACTGAAATGCAACGTCTTGTTTCATGTAGGGGAACAGAATAATAGAATTTCAAGTTTTACCATGTTCCCTGATCTGAGCATAAATTAAAGGGAAAGAATGGAGAATTAAGGATGTTAGTTTGGATATTGCTGCAATGATTCAGGTGCAGGGCGAAAAATGTGGAAATGGAGTGGGGATAGAAAGTTTTGAAATGGAGCAGGATATGGTGCAAAGAAAGAACTCATAGAAATTGTTGAATGACTGTGGATATGGAGTGGGAGAAATGAAAATGCCAAAGCAGGTGCAAGATTAGCATTTGAGCGGACTTTACTGTCATTTCTTCTTTTGCCATCACTTCCATCCCCGCCATGTTTATAATCACCTCTCAGAAAACAAGTGCCCCTTCCATTTTAACTAAATGTAAGACACTCAAAAAGGAAGGAACAGTCAAAATTTAGTAGCAGCATGCATGGATCTGGAAATAAATCTTTCCCCAGCTCCATCCTCACATCTGACTCTAGCCCACTACTAAGAATTTCTTGGAGAATTCATAAAGGCTTTGAGTTCATTTTGTGTCCAAATAAATTTGGGCACCGAGGGACTATTTTCATGTAGGGCATGTACTAAATTTATCTTTCTTTTTACAAAACCAGTTTAAATCACCCTATATGCGCTGGAGATGCAATGTGGAATTTTTTTTTAGAGGGAAAAAAAAAGAAAGGAATTGAAGAATAGTTTTCCACATTCTCCAGCTTGTTAGGGAGCATGAAGTCTTCCTATAGAATGGAAAAAAGTAATCCGGAAAGGCATTTACAAAGAAAAGGACTAAGTTCCTGAGGTAATCAAAACCACTTTGAAAAGTGTAATGATGTATCTAAATGAGAAAAAATGCTGTGTCACTGTAGGAACCAGCAGGGGCCGGTATCCTCATGTAGGTGAAATCCAGAGTTTCTAAAGAAAAGCAGCAATTCATACTTGCATACTTTAAATAAGTATGCGTAGATAGAAAATTGAGAGACTCAAACCTTGATGTTATTTTTGACCTGTTATTACCTTTTGCTTCCTCATCATCCATCCAATAAGAAGCCCTATTGATTCTATTTCAGAAATAGTTTTCACATTGCTCTCCTTTATAATTTCACTGCTGTTGTTTTAGTTAAAGCCGGTCTTTATTTCCTCTTCCTTAATTACTTCTATAGTAATCCAATTTGTCTACTTCTGTCCAGTCTCTCTGCTTTTCTCCATCCTCGATACTCCCACTCTAATGTTCTGTGATTCTATAGTCTATGTGGAAGTGACAGAACTCCGGGAAGGAGATGACAGTGTCATCTTGGAGTTCAAAATGCTTAAAATATGTAATTCTGAAAGTAATTAGATATGAAATTTCAATTTAGGAAAGCAGATTCTAAAACATTCTGATGAAAAAAGGTGAAACAATTGCTAGGAATACACTGAAGGAGTACAACTAAAGAAGGATAGCTTCTTTTCAAAAAAATGTAGTTCTTTCTGGAGAATTATAATTATTCAAAACAGAGAAGAAAACATCTACTTAGCATAGTGATTAAGAGTCAGAAACCTCTGAATTCAAGTGCCAGATCTGTGGCTAGCTGTGTGGTTTGGAGGAATTACTAAACCTCTTCAAATACCAGCTTTGTTTTCTATAAAATGGAGATGACATCAGAAGGGCTGTGATGACGATTAAATTTTTTTACAGATTCTTTTATTTATTTATTTGAGAGAAAGAGAGAGAGAGAGAGAGAGAGAAAACAGCAGGGGCAGGATTAAATATGGTTAATAAGAGAAAAAATAAGATTATTAATTAAGAGTTCCAGCCACATAGTGAAGGGCCAATATTATTAGCGATTGTCTAAAGAAACTATGTGCAGGGCCCTCACATACACCAGGGTTTAAAACAGGTACATGAAATGAAAGGAAGTGCATATAACAAAGGACGAAAACAACTAATGAAACCAAATAAACAAAATAGGTAAATAAATCGTGAATGAGGCTAAAGTTCAAAGTGAGTTTATTTTCATGAATTGCTAATTAAAAACAATTCTAATCAGCAAAAGATACACAAAGGATATCATTCCATGTTCACAATTGGAGAGGGGGAGGCTGAAATACTTTGATGATCAGGGTAAAAAGCAGAAATGTCCAGTATCTCTTCTGATTCTACTTTCCCTATTAAAGAGAACAGCTTTTCAAAATACATACGATTGTATATACGTAAACTTAGATGAAAGACATGATGAACTAAATTGTAAAGTATTACAAACTAAAGTATTTCAATATTTTCCAGGTTCAGAAGAGCACATTTTAAGGTAATTAGAAAAAAAAACTTGTAGATTTTTAATTAACTTAAGACGTGCTCTTCTGAGCCTGTTCAACTTGATCAATAACTTGATGAAGATGCAAAAGTCATACTGACACAATATACTTGTAAGATATATGGATGACACAAAGCTAGGAAAGATGTAATGCATGTTAAATAACAGAATCAGTCTTTACAAGTATGTTGATAGACTGAAATACTGAACGTGTAACAGATAGGAAATGTTAAAGGGACAGTTTTAATCTCAAAGCTAGCACTTAGTTAACCAAATCTATTGGATAAAAACAAGTACCTGAAGGCTTACTAAATAGCTCATGGAGAAGGTCTGGCAGACACAGATGTGATATGATGGTTAAAAAAATTGTGATCATTGGCTACGTAAATAGAAATAAAGTGTACTGAAGGGCAAAATATTTTACTGTTTTCTGTTCTAATAATGGTCAGATTGGGGCAACATATTGGGAGGAAGAATGACAAGTTAGAGGTTGTACAAATATGGCAACTGGGATGATGAGGGGATCTGAAAACCTATGGAATGCTTCAAGATACATAACTTAGAAGTATATGTAATGGTATTAATCATGTCTTTTTATTTTCTATATTTCTGATGCTTCGACACCTGAGACCTTGCTGACCCTGCAAAGATTGCCTCTCCCATGGCTATCCCATTCCTAGAGATAATTAAACACCGACCCAAGAGCATGTTCTTCCAGTGCAAACCAACCAGTTGAGGCTCCCTCCTCTCAACCACTTCCTTCTTTTTTTTTTTAACCGTGTTATGTCAGTCGCCATATAGTACATCATTAGTTTTTGATGTAGTGTTCCATGATTCATTGTTTGCATGTAACACTGAGTGCTCCATGCAGTCCATGCCCTCCTAATACCCAACAACCACTTTCTTCTTAAGCTGAGCGACTACCTCCCTGCCCTAATCACCTCCGGGCCAGGTATTACACAATTAGAAAGAATCCCTTTCCAACAGTGATCGCTGAAATTGTCATCCAACCAGCCAATCCTAAACCTGTTTACCCTGCCTTGTCTTGCCTCTCCTGTAGAAACCACACTAAAGGCTCTTGCCTGTGCATTCCCCCTACTCTGTTTCTTGACTGACTCTACTACTCTTTGGTTCCCTGGATGGTGTGGTATGTTCTCTCCTCTTTGGGAACTGCGAGGGTCAAGCTATCTTTTCAATGGCAGTCCTCTCCTGATCTGAGGATCTCGCCATACCCAAATAATAATAAAACCTACATTTTTAAACAGTAATGATAAAATCTTAAGATCCGGAAGAATATTCATATGTTCATCATATGTTCATCAAACATTGAGCACCTACTAGGTGTTAATCACCATTCTGTGTACACAGCTACCTAGATTATAAGAACAACTCTACTCGAATGTGTAGGATTGTCTTCCCTCTTCTGTAGCTTACCTTCTGAGTACACTCATTCAAGTTCCTTGTAAATCATACAATTGATTATATTCAGGGGGTAATATTCAAAATATTTACCAGCCAGCATTCTATGCAACTGATCACTCGCAACTGCTGCCAGCTGTAGAGCTGGAGACGGATGCTGGTAACTCAGATCCAGGCCCCGTTAGTTGCTGAGCAGTTGAGAGCTTTGGGACATCCTGGGGGAGGGTCTGAGGTGGTAGTGGGGGTAAGGTAGTAGCACTGACACATTTCTATATTGGAATCACTGGCATGGCCATACTAGTACTTTTACATTGAATATTAGTCCTGATAATATATCCTTGGTCTCCTCTTTTGTCTCTTGTCCTTACCAAGTTCCTTCAGCCATTGTTTTTATGAAGTAAATTATAGACTTCACCTTATTAGTCATTGTACCCTGAATAATGGCTAGTGACTTTCTTAAACTGTGCTACTTGGATAACTCCAGAAGTGGTTTACCAGCTCAGCGTAGACTTTTATATCCTGACTTGAACTCTGTTTCTATTAGGACCACTAGAATTGTGCTTTGTTTTCAGTATCAATAAAATAAAAATCTAATGTGTCTTTTTTATAAAGTGCTTCACTGAAGTGAAAATGATGGAATTAATTCATTCTCTAGCTGGCGAGCAAACTAATTAAAAGATTATCATATATTCCTTAAGCCAGCAAGTCTTTCAATATATTTTAAATTACATTTTGATACTATAATCTTTATTTCCGTATTAGAAAAGTTAATGTGCGCACTAATCTAAAAAGTTGCTCACTTGACAATAGACATTTCAGCTAATGTGAATTAGCAGTTCTGCTGAACTTGGAAAAGAAGGGGGCCAAAGGACACTATTTGAAGGAATAATGATAATGTAGTAAAAAGGTACAATCCTCAGCAAGATTTTATGTTTTTGGGATCAGAAACATTGTTCTACTACTACTAATTTTAATAGTATTGTCTGTAACAGTGTTAAGTATTATCTGATATTGGCAGTGAGTTCTATGGTGAAGATTTCTACTAATTATTTTATTATTAAAATTAAGCCACCATAATTTACCAAAAATGTTAGATCTAATTCTTCAATTGAGAGTATATGTCTTGATGATTTTTTGAGGCGTAAATGCAGTAAGTTATTTACTTATCGAATGGAATTTTGTCCAATTTTAAAAGCTATATAACAGATATTTCAAACTGTGTTGTAGGTCATTAACAAATGTTATAATTAATCCTTGCCTCAGATATGGTACCTTTCAAAAAAAGCTACCCTTGTTAACATTTTATTTTAATACCTGAATTAGCCCATATTTGATAACTAAAAATATTTTCTAATCAGCCTCTAAAGCTGTCTTTCCTGGTGGCTGTAACCATCAAATGCAAGTTTGCTTAAAGGATTTACTTGACCTTCCATAATAAGCTATTAGAGCTTTCAAAGCTAAATTAAAATGGACATCAGATTCCCTTGTGAGACAGAAATGTCCACATTGTGAAAAAGGATAATAGATCAGATGCATTTGCTAAAACTCAATGAAAATAACAGGTGTTTGGCTGTATAGATGGTGATAGAGAATGCTCGAACAAAAGAGTTTTATGTCATAGTCTCAGATTCTCTTAGTTGGAAACATACTTTAAATGTTTTCTACTCGAATCACTTATTTGAATGCTGAATTTCATCTGTGAGCTCCGATCTTGGTTGAATACCCAGGTGCTCCCAGAGCAACACATTGCTTCTTTCTATGTCCTTTCAGTTCCTTCACTGGGAGAAACACTTGTGCTCATGTTAAAATTCAGAGCCTCCAAGCTGGTGGAGAAAGCAGGATGTTACCTAATTTAGACACGCGCTATTATTAGCACAGGTTAAGCTTTTGCCCGTTTCATCTAGTGAATCGATAGTTGATGCAAAATTTCCTCCGGAATAGTTTCCACTGAATTAAAGTAGCCTCTCTATCCGTGATAAAAGATACTCATTCATGTGGAAAGGTCCTCAGGTTTAGTTGTTTGTTTCCTTTCCCAACATTTTAGAAACTGCCGATCTTAGGGAACCTTAGGGAAAAGATGCCTTAGGAGAAGAACTTGTAGTTCTCAATTTCTCTTATGTTGTCAGAATTACCAAATATGCCTTTGGATTAAAAGGCAGAAGTGAAACCTAGACTTACTCCTTTGAGTTGGGTTGATAGGCTAGTGAGAAAGCCTGGGGGGAAGGGATGTGTCACAATTCATACGGTTTTAGATGACCTGGATTTCTGGGCTTAATTCTACCCCTAGTGAGCTTTATAATCCTGAGTGAGTCACTGTATTTCTCTGATTTTTAGTTTCCTTATCTATAAAGTGAGAATAAATATACCTACAATTCAAGGTTGTTGTAAGAATTAAAGGAAATAATACAGAATATATAAAAAACTAAAACCCTTTTCTCCCTACCTCTTTACATTTAGCAGCAAAGCAGCTTTGTAACCCTAGTGCCTTAATGGGAAGTAAAAGAGTTAACATTTGTTTAGAAAATGTGTAGAATTCACATGAACCAAATGTCATTGCAATACAGAATAAGCTTTTAACCTTGAGGATTTTTGTTCCTCCTACCTGTCACTCTGAACACCTGAGGATCCTAGGCAAAAACTGAAGAGGGCAATTTTCTGATACTGAATATATAATGATGATAAAAACACCAGCTGTCATCTTCTGTTTGTTAGATGCTAATCACTGTTCGCAATTGCTTTACATGCATATTCTCTTTCATGTGGTTATGGCTGGGAGGGATTGGTCATGGATTTAGTCTTTTTTCTTATCTGTCCTTTCCTGACAAAAAGAAATCCATGGGTCCTATATTTGATTAACATTAAAGAACACATTTGGCCTTATTTCTGAAGACCCTCTGTGACTGGTCTCTATGCCTCGAGGATCATAATTTGGGTTGTCAACCTGTAGTTAGGAATGATATTTCAAAGAAAATGTCCTTTGCCTGGCACCTGAGTGAGGTGTGAGAATGACCAAATTTCACTTCTGAGTTATTCTTTCAATTCATGATGCTTTTTAGTTGAGAATTCTAAAAAAATGTGTATAATTCCTGTGCATGTCTGTTCTTACTATGTGTACTTTCAAGTATTTACACTTGTTTTAAGTACAAACATAATATTCATTGATTCATTTGTTCAAGTAATAATAGGATACCTCTTATCTAGATACTTTTTCAGTGGCAGAGGAATATAGATAGCAATGAATGTTATGTCATTCATCAAATCTGCCTTGATAAACTATTTTCTTTTGAAAGCAAACAAAAGCAACAACAAACAAGAAAAACCTCCCTGCTTACTTCCCAGTTTTAAATTTCTTATTAGTACTTTCTTTCACTCTATTTATGTATTTTCTTCTTTCACAAATTCCTTTCTTTCTCCACAGATTAAAGAAGAAAATACAAAGTAATTTTCTTCTTTGCATCCTTTCTTGCTGATTAATGTTGCTTATATCAGCAAGTCTTAGGCTTCTGAATTTGACAAAATTAATGTTTGCTGTGTTGAGATAGAGTTTTTAGTGCTCTCCATTAAAAATTGAGACAACGTTTACACACTCTTACATGCTGTTTACCATTTCTGTTTCTATTCTTTGGGGGGAAAAGGAGGCTTTTCATCTCACAAGAGTTTGAAAATTCTATCAGAACATTTTCACAAGACTGGTATGGGGGACACTATTCTCATCTTCTTGACAAAATGTCAATGCATGGCCATGGTGCACTTGAAGCTGCATATCCGTTTTGGGTAGTCCCTGAAGTTCAAAGATAAGTATGGGCTCCCAGTGCTACCTATAAAGTGTTTGGTCTTCTATATCCTCAAGAAAAAAATTTATTTTATAAAATATAACCTTTTCTTGTATACATTTAAGTAAGGTAACATGTAGATTGACAACCCAAACATCTTGGCTTTGGAAGTGTATGTGGAATACCACTCTGTGGTGAGTGAGTCCAGTCCTCTGAAATATTAAGTAACCAAAAAGCCAACAGTTATATGGCTAAGTGACCAGCCTAGGGAGACATAACCCTTGCTCTTGTTTCCACAGATTGACAACTGCAATCTCTTACGCCATTTCAGGGTGAAATATGTTAGGGATAGTTGTGTGATAAATAGAACTATGCAGTCTAAGAACATATAATACTGGGAGCTATAATGTTTAAGGACTATAATGTTGGGAAAGGCATATATGTGGGGAAATCCCAAAGTCAAAGAGTCATATTTCAAATCAATCATTTCTAGTTATGGGGTCAGGACTTTAAATCTGTGGTGAAGCATTTTCTGTTTGTCAAGGGAGCAATGATATTTTAGAGTTTTTCAAAATTATACTTAAATTTACCAGTGTTGTGTATTTTAGTTCATTTTGCACACTGGGCTAAGTCTACTATTAGTAGGATTTGCTTAGAAACATGGTTTGATGGTTTTAGAATTATTCACAATATAATTTATGAACATTGTAATATTAACCTTGTGGTTTGCAAATTAGAAAAAAGGCTATAATAAATAAGATATATTAATATTTCAAATCTTTTTTGAGTGGTAATTTATGTCGCCTTGATCATTTATGCTACAAATACTTATTGAGTACCTTCGTGATATAGGAACTGCCATCCTGTGATGAACAGAATATGGTTCTTGCCCCATGCACTCCCTGCCCAGGGTGGGAGAATGCTGGGTAAATAGACAACTGCCTGTCTGGAGTCCTCCCATGGGTTCGTGTGCCCATTAGTATTATTTATAGAAACAAATGCTGTATGGGCTTGTTGATCACCATATACCATCCCTGCTGATTACATGTACATTTTCTTGAATACTGTACTTATTAGAACTTTTACTGTAAATTTCCCTGTCAGGAATCAGAAACCCTTCAGTATAAAACAGTGTATCAATCTCATGAATGTCCCATCACTATAACATATGTGTTTGCAATGTGTTTATAAACAATTTTCTTCTCATTTCCATTGCCTCCCTGGCTTGAGTCTTCACTATGTAGTCCCCAAATTATGGTCTCCTACATGGTCTTTTCCCTCATCCTCATAGTACTCCAGTTCTTCCTGACATGTACATCTTATCCTTATTTCGGGTGTACCTAAAATCCTATTTCCATAAGTACATTTTCCTGGCCACTCCCAGGGACACTTATTTCTCTGAACTGCAGGGTTTTATATCTGTACAGTTTGGCACTAGGTCATGGAGTATCTCATTTCATTAGAGGATTGTTTTATGTGCATATTTTGCCTTCCTGGTATAGCAAGAAGCTCCCTCTGGACAGGGAGCCATGTCTTATGAGCTCTGACTAAACTGTCATGTAGGTAAGTCTTGTGAGTATCTTGTGAAGTTTTTCTTTTTAAAATTTTTCATTTAAATTCAATTTAGTTAACATATACTGTGTTATTACTTTCAGGGATAGAGTTTAGTGATTCATCAGTTGCATACAACACCCAGTGCTCATGAAATCAAGTGCACTCCTTAATGCCCATTATGCAGTTACTCCTTCCTCCACCCACCTCCTCTCCAGCAATCCTTGGTTTGTTTCCTAGAGTTCAGCATCTTAGGGTTTACCTGCCTTTCTATTGCCATCTTATTTTCTCTTCCTTTCCCCTCTGTTCATCTGTTTTGTTTCTTAGATTCCACACATGAGTTAAATCATAGTATTTGTCTTTGTCTGACTTATTTTGCTTAGCATAATACTCTGTAGCTCCATCCATGTCACTGGAAATGGCAAGATCTCATTCTTTTTGATGGCTGAGTAATTTTCCATTGTATGTATATGTGTGTGTGTGTGTGTGTGTGTGTGTGTGTCTGAATGAAAAGAGGTGGTATGTGTGTACATACCACCTCTTCTTTGTTCATTCATCTGTCAATGGACATCTGGGCTCTTTCCATATTTTGGCTATTGCGGACATTGCTGCTACAACCTTCTACTCCTCTCTCCTGCTGCTCGTCTTCTGGGACCCCTATTACCCAGATATTGTTTCACTTTATGGGATTACTGAGTTCTCTAAGTCTCCCTTTGTGATCCAGTACTTTTCTTTCTTCTTTTCAGCTTCCTTATTTTCCATCATTTTATCTTCTATATCATTGACTTGCTCTTCTGCCTCATTTGTTCTTGGTTTATACCCTCCATTTGGGACAGCATCTCAGTAATAGCATGTTTAATTTTGGCCTGACTAGATTTTAGTTCTTTTATTTCTACAGTAAAGGATTCTCTAGAATCTTCTCTGCTTTTTTCAAGCCGAGCTAGTATCTTTATAATCATTTTAAACTTGAGTTCAGATATCTTACTTATATTATATTGATTAAATCCCTGGCGGTGAATACTATACTACCTCCTATTCTTTCTTTTGGGGTGAATTTCTCCATCTCATCATTTTGTTCAGAAAAGAATATAAGAAAGGAAGAGAAAAAACAATAACAACAACAGAAAAAAAAACAGAAAAAAACAAAAACAAAACAAGAAAAACAAAAACAAGAAACAAAACAAAGCAAAGAAATAGACTGGGTGTGTTTCGGTCTGCTTGTTAAAAGAAATGATATCTCGAAATAAGAAAGAAAGAAAAACTTATATATATATACAAAAGTAAAATAAAATAAAATACAGTGAGAGGAAACAAATATATATATAACACATATACATAAATAAAAATTAAAAAGAATAAAAAATGAATTGAAAAAATAAGAATAACTGAAAAAATAACACTGAAAGACTAAAGAATTAAAAAACAATAACAAATGCTATATACTGTTTTCCCCAAGAGCTGAAGCTTTGCAGCCCTCTGTGATCAGTAAACTTGGTGTGAGCCAGTTGCTCCTGCTGGTCTTCTGGGGGCGGGGCCTATTGCACTGATTTTCAGGCGCACTCGCCCTCTTGCACATGTGCCTCTCTTGCCAAGAGGCTGGGCTGTAAGCAGCTCCAGATTCCACTATGGTGCTGTTTTGTTCCCTGAGGGCTTTCAGCACTGATGGGTAGGATGAATATGGCAGTGCCCAGCTCTCTAGCCTGTGACCGAGCATTTTTATCTTAGGCACACGACTGAGTTTCAAAACTCCAAATTTTACGGACTCCTGCAGCATGGACCTGTGCTGTTCCTCCCCGGGGAGGGAGGGGTCTTGCCATGCTTCTGCCTTTTGCTGGATGCTGCCAGGAAAGTGGTCACACGACTGCACAGAGGTTTGCAGTTTATGGCAACACTGAGCAGAGCAGAGAGCTGGCACTTAGTTAGACTCACTGTTCTCAGCTGCTTCCCCACTCCCGTGCCTGGGAACTCTGCTGCACCCAGGCACCCCCGTTCTTCTTGTGACCCCAGGGATCCTGAGACCATGCTGTCACACCTGGGATTCCACCCCACTTCACCACCTGAGCACATTTAAGCTCAGGACATCCCCCACTGTAGCAAATCTTAAAAGTTTCGCTTTTGTGTCCACTGCTTACCATACCTTGCGGTAGCCTCCTAAAACATCCTCCCTCCCCTCCGCCATATCATCAGATATATCACCCCCTATTCAAATCTCTGCACCTCCTACCTTCCACAAAGTGGTTACCTTTCTGTTTGTACAATTGCAGCATTTCTTTTCTCAGATGTCCCTGATTGATTTTGCAGGTGTTCAGAATGATTTGATAACGACCTAGCTGTATTCGAGGGACCAGGCAAACTTAGGATCCCCTACTTCTTCACCATCCCAACTCCAACCCTGTGAATTTTTTCTTAAATTAGACCCTCAAAGCATTAGGCATAGTATTGAGCATCCAATACAAATTCAAAAGTTACATCCTGAAAGACTCCAATACCAAGTTGTTCTAATGCCAGTGTACACTATAGTTCAATGTAATATTCAAAGTGAGTTACTTACTAAGGCAAATTTTTTGTTGAGAATCATCTGCTCCACCAAAGATGACTCATTATGGAAGAGGTGGGGTTGCATATGGCTCCACATATGAGGAAACCACCAAAACTCATCCACAGACCCCAGAAGATGGTCATCCCCTTCATCTTCCTCTTCAGTTCCTTCAGGGGAAAAAGATTGTTCAGTTAATTCCAGTTACAATGATTGCCCATCCATCCATCCATCCATCCATCCATCCATCCATCCATCCAATTATGTACTCATATATAGGTATTTAGAAGACACCATTTATACTTTCTTTGATACATAGAAGGCTTTAAACATGAAATGTAACAAAGAAAAACCTGTTACTCGAACAACCAGGGACTGTGACAAAACTCTTTTTAAAAGTTTTTCAACATGAGACATGGGTATAAAATTACTGCAAAATGGAAATATGCAACCATTCCCAAGGACATTAGAACTCTTTCAGTGTCTTTGTATAATCTGTAGTTTAGAGAGAATGGGGGGATAAGTAGAAAATGGAATCAAGGGAAGAATGTGAATAAAGAAATGAGTGACAAAGCTCCAGCAGTAGGTCATTCTGACATGCGTTGTGACACCAGTCACAGTAAAGTAATTCCATAATTTATTTGGGTTCCTCATTAGCGCTTAGAAGAAGCTACTCAGTATTTAGTGAAAAGTAAGGCATAAACAAGGAGAAAAAAAGGAAATGTAGGAATTGTTATTTGGAAAATTAGAGAAAACTGAAGGCAAAAGAGGTAAAGGAGAAAGTGAAGGAAAGAGGCTGAGAAGTGGTAAAGTCAGAGTAAAGCAAGCCAAACGGCTCCTTGGTGGTACTCGTGTTTTTCATGCTTGTCCTTTCTCTCAAGTTCCCAGAAGCAGACTTTCTGTCAAGAATCTCCTATTTCCTTGCGAGTCAGCCCTGTTGTCATTCTTTTGATTTTTCCTATTTGGGCATGTTTTATTTCCTCCATTTTCCCTGCAGTTTAGGTGAGTGTGGGAAATTCTTCAGTTTTCTTGAGGGGGATAGGACTCTCTTGGTTTCTTTACTAAAACAAGGAATGAAAGCAGTAGAGGTTGCCTCACTACTATCCTGGCATATCATAAGATGATATTAATCATCACAAAATTATGCAACCACACTTAAATTTCATCCACAACACTGAATCTAACAAGCTCCTAGAATATAGAATAGTAGGTTCTTCCAATGATGTTCCCTCTGTGTGGAGAAAATGTTCTCTCGTATTTTCAAAAATTTCATTTTTCTGATATGACTGGTTTCAGTAGTGCCCTGCAGGCTAAAGATGGAAGGTAGACTGCTCTCCTGGCCCGGCCAATTGGGCCCAGTGCCTGTTACTACTGCTCTTCATTTTACCAAGAGAAGGAAGGCAGAGCCCACTGGAAGGAAAAGAATCAGATCCTATGATTTACTGGGCAGTGAAAGTGACTCACCAAAGATAAAGGCATAGAATGAGGCTGCACAGTCCTTCTTATTTATATAGGGACAACAAGGATTAGTAATGTAGAATGAGTGGAATAACATAATTCTTCAATAAGGACAGGCTTTAATTTCACTTTTATATGGTTAAATACTCGGCTGATAAGAAGAAACTTTTTTCCTTATATATAAAGGGCACCTTTAAATTTAATCTATTATAGTTCCCTAATTTTTTCCTCTTCATCACACATTCATGTTACCATAATGTAGTGGAATAAGGAGAGCCTTTAGAGTCATAAGTTTTAAGTTTATTTTTGGCTTCCAACACATTTGAATTATGTGATTGTGGGCAAGTCACATAATCCCTTTAATGTCTGTATTTATGTAGGTAAAAGATGGATAGCAATACCTATTTTATTCTTTTGGGGAAGGAAGTGGCACTATAATCCTGGCACATATTAGGTAATATAAAATGCTTTTTCCTTTCTTTTTATGTTTCCTACTCTTGTTCTCCTTGTGTCTTTTGCGGGTCTCCTTGAGTTTTATTTTTTCCGCGATGATACTGCATGATGGTGTTGGGGAAGGTCTCCCCTGGGTATTATGGAGCAGATGGGACACTGTGTTCAAGAACTGACCATGCCATCATATTAACTGACTGACCTGATTAGTGAGTCACCAGCAAAAGCATTCTTGGGGCTTCTGAGTGATTATTTTACAGTTCAGGGAAAACCTCTAGAGAAGAATGCAAAGGAGTAGTAGTAGTAGGAATATATGGATTCATGGTTTAGAATCTCTGATGACCCCAATCATTGCGGGGTCTTGGGTCCTGCTACCTTTCAGATGATAAATATGGTGGCCATGGTGAAGAAGCATTTGTTACATTGACAGGTGATGTTTAAATATATGGTTTTTTGACATAAGGTCGATGTAATTTAGTTTCCCCACAATTAAACATCTCTGCTTACATCCAAGAGACTCTCCTCTTGCTTAACATTTTGTATGTCCTCAGGACACCATATTAGTTAAGATTACCATTGGTTACTTATTGCAGTTTTATTTTCCCACACTGAAAAGAGGTATAAGTCTCTAATGTTTCCCAGTAATCAGTGCATTCCTGACTTCCACCTCTTCTGGATAAAGTGAATGTGGGTAGACTGAGACGAAATTTCCTAGATTATGAAAAATCATACCTCTACTGCTTTAAATCCCTATCCCCTGCCCCCTGTAACTCCTATCTTTCCCTGCAAATTTCTTTGTTCATTTTTCTAGTTGGACTTTACCCTTAGTTTCTTTATCAGGACAGTGGAAAGGTAGCTTTGAAAGGATAGCTCAGGCATTTGTTGTCCTTTCCTTAATATCATGGTGTAATCTGCTATTAAAATATTCATGCATTTGAATCATGCAGGAATTAGACAAAAGATATCTGCCCTCTGATAGATATATATAAATTCATAGTGGGCATAAATGTATGCCTTTCCCTTTTTCTTTATAACTCTGATCTGATTTCATTTAATCCTACTTTGGGGATGTTTTACATCAGAATTAATTATATTGAGAACAAGTGTCCAGTGCTCATTACTTTAAACATTATGATAAAAAGCAGTTGAAACATAGCTGTGGTTGGATGTTCTGGATGCTTGCCACCCTTTTATTTCCTGACTTTGGCCACCTTTGTTAGAACTGGAGGAGGAGAGAACTAGAAGTCAAATTCCTCAATTTTAAGTGTAATTTTTTAAGTTGTTACAAAACTATGCTGAAATCTTAGAGTTATTGCAAATTATTATTTATTATGTATCTTTTTAAATAACTTATGTCTCTTCAGATTTTATCTTGTTTTTCCTACCATGTTATTTAAAATCATCGATTTTAAATTTGTCAAGCATTGTATTAACTGTTTTATAAGCATCATCTCATTTAATTTTCACTAAAACTCTATGAGATAAGGGCCACTGCTAACTCTATTCTTCATATAAAGAAACTGGTATTTGGAAAGGTGAAATAATTTGTCCTACATCACTGATAAGGTTGCCACAGAACCTGGTGTCTTACTGGGAATTTTTATTCTGAGTTATGGGAGGTGCCCAAGTAAGGAAAGAGGAGAAATCTTTCAGAAACAACAAAGGAAAGGCAGCAACTGGCTAGAGTCATTCTTTAGCATTCAGCATCGGACAAAAAACTGAGTTGCCAGGTATATTTTCGTATATTTTCTTATATTTCTATTATGTTTGGGAAAGAAAGCTTTTAATTATTCTTAGTATTTACAGTGATTTTCTTTCACAACACAACATGGTCAAATTTTATTCTCTGACCTATAAATTCTAACCCAGATTAAACAATTCCAAATTTAGGGCCCTTAACTATCATTAATTGACCAAATTTGAAATTTAGAGATAAGATCATCATTTAATTCAATATAACATTGCTCTTCACATTGGTAATTAATTCTGTGATACAGTTAGAATTTACCAATATTGTTGGTTCTCCATGATTTGGGGAAATATACAAACCTAAAGAACCTATAGATAAAGGGAAGGAACCTTTGCCATTCAGCTTCCTTTACCAAGGATTGCCAAATAAGCAATAAAAATCCAGTTTATCTAACACATAAGACTTGGGCTCTGCCTCACCTAAAGTTAAAACTATTTTTGACACTTAACTAGCTATGTGACCTTGGACCCCTCTGAGTTTTTATGTTCTTATCTAGAAAGCAAGGGAACATATTCTTTAACTCCTAGGCTTCATTGAAAAGGTACATGAAAAGTGCTTAGCCAAGTACCTACAATACGGTGTTGCTCACTAAAAGGGAACTATGATTTTATTTCCTTCATCTCTTATGTTTCTGCACAAACCCTTCAAAAACTAAAATATACCAAACAAGATGGAAACCCTCTCCTGAAAGAAAGTCTTACTATTATGATAGTGCTGTTTTTCTCCTTCCCTTCAAGATTGAATAAAATAGAATTTTTAACAGGAAAAGGAATTACTCATTTAGAAAGAAGACAATGTAATTCAATTAAACGTTACAATTTCTAATTTTTGAAAGATTCAGAGTATTAAATTTTACATCTGTTCCCACTAAAAAATGATTGTATTGATTTTAGATAACCCTAGCTAAGTTTTTGTGGAAAGTTTCATATCATACACTGATAACAAGATCCCTTCAAGCCTTGGCCTTAGCTTTATTCTGTATTCTACTTTCCTTGGCTTAGGTAGTACACATCCTTACTGTGAGCTGTGGGACGTGTCCAAGTAAGGAAAGAGGACAAATCTTTTAGAAACAAAAAGGAAGGAGAGCAATTGGCTTGAGTCACTCTTTAGCATTCAGCATTAGGCATAAAATAAGTTGCCAGAAGTCTTTTCTCCTATTTCTATTATGTCTGGGAAAGAAAGTTTCTTTCTTTCTTTTTTTTAAGATTCTATTTATTTGAGAGAGAGAGAGAGTGGCAGAGATAGTGAGAGAAAGCAGGAGCAGGGAGGAGAGGGAGAAGCAAACTCCCCACTGAGAAGGGAGCCTCACATGGGCTTGATCACAGGACCCTGGGATCATGACCTGAGCCAAAGGGAGACACTTAGTGGACTGATCCACCCAGGTGCCTGAGAAAGAAAGTTTCTAATTATTCTAAATATTTAGAGTGATTTTCTTTCACAACACAACATGGTCAAATTTTATTCTCTGACCTTGTTTCATAAAATACTGATAGTTAAAATAAAAGTGATTTTATTTTTGCTCAGTCATTTGTTCATTAATTCATTTTCAATAGCCACTGTCCTAGTTGCTGGTGTTACAACAGTAAAGCCTTCATGGAGTGTTCATTTTGGTAAGGGAAGAGAGGCAACAGATAAATAATTTAAAGACAAAGTGCATTCAACACCCATTCATGATAAAACTCTTAGCTCTCTAGGACTAGAAGGGAGCGTCTTTAAGTGAACAAAGAGTGTCTAGAGGCACCTGGGTGGCTCAGATGGTTAAGTGTCTGCCTTTGGCTCAGTTTATGATCTCCAGGCCCTGGGCTCAAGCCTGCTTTGGGCTCCCTGCTTCTCCCCTCACTCTGCCCCTTCCCCCTTCTCGTGCTCTCTCTCTCAAATATATAAATAAAATCTTCTTTTAAAAAAAGAGTGTCTACGAAATAGTCTATTGAAAAGATTCTCCTTGAGAATAGGAAAAAGTATACTGAGAGATTTCCCCTGAGGTCAGGAATAAGACATGAGCGTTACCATCACCACTTCTATTTAATTTTGTACTGGAGATATAAGCGCAATAGGTAAGGAAAAAAAAATTTGTAAGCTCAGAAAGGAGGAAGGACAATTTTTAAAATCCAAAAATTACATGATGTATAGGTAGGAAATCCAAAAAGAGTCTACAAACAATAGAAATAGTAAGTGAACATAGAGTTGCTAGATGAAGATCAGTACACAAAATCAGTTGTATTTTTATATACCATCAACAAAGAAATGGAAAATGAAATAAAAAACAAGACAGCATCTGCTACTGCATCAAAAAACCCCCACCAAAGAATAACTCTAAAATCAGTAAGGTTTTATTAGTGTAATTAAAGGTGACCTAAATGTGTTCAAGGATTGGAAGATTCAGTATTTAGGATGGCATTTCTCCCTCAAATCAATAGATTTAATGCAATCTTAATAAAAATTCTAGCAGGTTTCTTTGTGGATACAGTAAGCAGATTGTAAAATTTATATGAAAATGCAAAGGACCAAGAATTTCCAAGGCAATCTTGAAGAAGATGAACACAAGTGGAGAACTTACACTAGCAGATCCTAATATTAGTTATGAAGTTACTGTAAATAAGAGTGTGATGTGGCAAGTAGATCCAATGAACAGGAGAGTCTAGAGTCCTCATATATGGTTATATATGACAACTATGACACTATGGTGCAATGGGAAAAGGAAGGTCATTTCAGTACTTGGCGCCAATTAGATAACTTTATGGAAAAAGAAGGTATCTTGATCTCTGTCTCACATATACACAAAAATCAATTCCAGATGGATTTCAGATTTATAAGTTTTATGAATGTAGGAACATATTTTTATGATCTTACAGTATGCAAAGATGTTTTCAAAAAGATACAAAAAGTTGACCACTAAAGGAACAAAAAGATGAACTGGACTACATGAAGTATTTTTGGTCATCATAAAACACCATTAGAAGTATGAAAAGACAACCCACACAATAGAAGAAAGTATTTGCAACACATATAACTGACAAAAGGCTCATTAAGAATATGTAGAGGAAAAAAAGAAAAAAGAATATATGAAGAATTTCTACAAATCAATAAGTAAAAGCATACAACCCTATAGAAAAAAAAACTCATTTCACAAAAGAAGATATCCAAATAGCCAATAAATATATGAAATATGCTCAATTTCACTGCTCGTAAGAGAAATGTACATTAAACCATAACGTATCTCTACTAGGTCTCCAAAAAGGCTAATATTAAAAAGACAAATAATATCAAATGTTAGTGAGAATGTAGAATAACAGAGACACTCATGTTGTTGGGAACATAAATTGATACAACCATTTTCGAAAAACTGGCATTTTCCTACTAAAGTTGGCCATAAGTGTGCTATATAACTAAAAATTCTACCTCTAGTTGACAGTCAACAGAAAAGAATAGTTATGTTCTCTGAAGGATGGTACAAAAATGTTCTTAACATGATTATTAAAAAAAAAAAGCTAAAGACTAGGAAAGGTATGGAATAAAGAAATTTTTGTATACTCCAACAATGAAATGCAATACAGTAATGAAAATGAAAGAATTACAGTAATATCTGTAAAGCCAGAATAATGTTGAATGAAACAAGGTGGCTACAGAAGAGTCCATACTGTATGATTCCTTTTACACACATCTCAAAGCCATGCAAACTAGTTTGTGATATTAGAAGTCAGAGTAGTGGGGGTTCCTGGGTGGCTCAGTGGGTTAAAGCCTCTGCCTTCGGCTCAGGTCATGATCTCAGGGTCCTGGGATCGAGCCCCACATCAGGCTCTCTGCTCAGCAGGGAGCCTGCTTCCCCCCCTGTCTCTGACTGCCTCTCTGCCTACTTGTGATCTCTCTCTCTCTCTGTCAAATAAATAAATAAAATCTTTAAAAAAAAAAAGAAGTCAGAGTAGTGGATTTCTTTGAGGGAGGCTAGTGACTGTGAGGAAGCACAAGGTGGGTTTGGGGGGATGGGATTTGGTACCATTCTCTCTTGATCTGCATGCTTGTATTGTGAAAATTCACTGACACTACACTTAATACTTATGCACATTTATCTACGTAAATTATAGTTCAGTAGAAAAGGAAAGCTGTTAGGCCATTAGAACATGGTGAATAAACTTTCAAACCATCCACATTTTGTAAATGTTAAAAAATGATATATTAAGTGGAACTGAATAATATGAAGAAAATAAAAATGGAGAGAGACATGGAATGTGGGAAGGTATGAAGAGAAAGGGACACAATTTTTAAATAGAGTATTTAGAGTCGCCTTATGATAATAATTAACCTCCTTTTTCTTACCTGTATGGTAAAATTTTCCTGAAAATCCCAGGTTGAACGTAAAATTTGTGATTTGTGCACGCAAAAGATTCTGAGTGTCAAGCAGGGCCTGAAATACACAGTTTAAAAAAACCCAAGTTATCTGGTTAGAGAATGGCATTGAGAAGTTTTAAAAGATACCTTCCTTTTGCATTCAAGGGGTAAAACTAGTCCTTTATACATGAGAGAAAATGATGGAAAGTAGTGTCTTTACTACTTTACAACTAGAGAGATGCTATCAAGGTTATGTAAACATATACATATATTTATCCTTTAGCTTGCAATAAATCAGCAAAGAGTGTCAACTAGAAAAAGGAAGTTACATGAAAAGTTTATTCTGCATATCTTAAAGGAACTATTATCTAGTACATAAAATATATCTCCCTTCACTTCTCAGGGACATAGATCACCAATTGTCAAAAGAAGGACACTCTTTAAGTGTAACTAAGCAAGAACATATGTTGAAAGAATCATTGTTATTTCTCACAAATGTCTTTGCTCTTCAAAATCCAAGACTTTTCAATCTTTGATTCTTAGATTCCCACAAGATAGTGATTGTTCTTCAAAAGGCGATATCACAATAAAGTAAATCTCTAATTTGGCCTTTCATTAAAAAACAAATAAAAACCTCTACTTCTGACAGTAAAACTCTTTTAAAACAGGGTCATCTTATAAAGTATTTACCATGCTATGAATTTTTAATGGACTTCTTTTCTTCCTTCTCCTTCTTTTCTTTCTCATTCTTTTTTAAATTCCTATTCTTATATTCCTTCTCTCCCTGCCATCCTCCCTACACAGACTATGATAGTTGAGTACCCACTTCAACTAGGCAGAAAGTAACACTAAATGTTAGATTTGTAAATGATATAGTTAACACTTCTTTTACACACAGGGAAACTGAGGAGAGATGACTTGCCCATTTTCACAGATAAAATTAGTGGTAAATTGTAGATTAAGGATATAGATTGCTTGTTTCCATATTAGGTACTCTTTTTCCCTCTTTCCATAGTATAGCTGGGCCCACAATAAAATCTTTTTTTTTTTTTAAAGTAGCATAGCTGACACCTGGAAGCCTTGCCCACTCATGTTTAAGGTTTCAATCTTTTTTTTGTGATATAAATAGATAAAGATTATTCCATGATTGTATGCCTTATCTGTGCATATAAGTGATTCTCCTTATTGTGTAAAAACAGAGGAAGAGGACTTTTGAATCTCAAATTTAAATTCATCTGACCAATGACAAGTTTTTGAAATTTAGTTATCTAAATCTTTTTCTATCGCTACTCTGTTTACTTGAACAACTTCCTTCGACTGCACAACTGAACTGGGAAATATGTGGGTCCTGAGGGCACTCAAAGATGGAAGACAGGTCTGTTTGTGGATTTCCACGCCTAAGTATCGAAGCAAAAGGGTTAATGATGGCAATGTCATTGGATGGCAATTGTAATTAAATTCTGTCATCACAAAGCCTGGGCATGGGTTGGGCAGGGTAAGGAGAATTTGGCCAGTTCAGCAGTGACAACGTAAGTAGTGGGACCCAGAATCCTATTGTGTGAAGGAGTGGGGAGTGGTGCTGCCTGGGTGTAATGTGTGAGCCTTTCTTTTTCTGTCCTTATGTAAGCAACTTAAGGTATGGATTAGGAAGGTATGGATTGAAGTGCCAGCTCTGGGACTTAGAGCGAAGGCATTTAAGACTTGGGAGTCAGATTGCTCGGCTGGAATTCTGGATCTGCCCCTATTCAGTATTGGGCACGTTATTAAAATTTTCAAACCTCAGATGCATCACATGTGAAGTAGGGATAATAATAATTATCTCAGAGCACTGTTGTGAGGGTGACATATTTTATGCTCTTAGCACAGTGACTGGCACATAATAGGTGTTCAACAATTACTAGTTGCTGCTCCTCTATTATTGCTGCTGCTACTATCACTATTATTAATATGGTTGTTGTTATTGTCAGTGATGTTAGACAATTCATATTCTCAGAACTTTTCCCTTCATTTGTTGGAGTGGAGACAATTATCTAACTCCTAGAGTTGTGATGAGGATTATAAAGGGGTAATACATGCGAGGGCTTAATAAGCATTTTTAAAAAGTGGCATAAAATATTAGGTGTTGATATAATTATCAGCAATCATAATATATACGTATATATATTTTTAAAGATTTATTTATTTGAGAGAGAGAGAGCATGAGCGGGGGTAGGGAGAGAGAAAGTGTGAGTACGTGTGTGCACATTGTGGGGGAGAAGTAGAGGGAGAGAATCTCAAGCAGACTTCCCACTGAGCACAGAGCCTGATGTGGGGCTGATCTCAGGACCCTGAGACCATGATCTGAGCCAAAATCAAGAGTCAGATGCTTCATTGACTGAGCCACCCAGGTGCCCTTACATATATGTATATATTATATATTACAATTATATCATCTATCTCATTTACTTAAAGTTTGTTTTTCTCATTTTATTTACTTCAGTCTCCTCCAGCCTTTCTCTCTCCTTCTGCTTTTTCACTTCTTCTTCCCAGTTGAACATTCTAGCTGGCTCTTCCTTCCCTTTCGATTTTATCTTCTTTCCATCTTACTTACTTCATTTATTCATTCTACTTACTTTATTCAATCGTTAAAATATGGATTTGAAATTCATTTTAAAATAATTTCTATGTGTTCAATGGTTTAAAGTTGGAATTTTTTCTTTTTGTCTCTTTGAAAATAAAACCCCCAACTAAACTTGAACTTGAACTTTGCTTTGTGACTCTTGATTGCCTTTTAAAACTTAAAATACTTGATAAGAAAAAAAATAACAAGCCTATCCTCCTCTTAGGCCTTAGAAGCTAAATAATGTACCTGTGAACTAACCTCTAAATCAACTAGAATATGTTGATCTAAATTATTGAATTAGACCTGATTATGCAGGTTTGAGTTGGCATGTTACACATTTGACATTCTAGAAACAAACACTAACACACATAAAAGATATACTGAAACAGATGGTAGATCTTAACATTATGCCTATATATGGTGAAGAGGGAAATTTATTTCTAGATGATATTTTATATGCTTAAGATAAACAGTAATATTTCTTATCTTTTATATATATTTTTTATGAACAAGGTTTTGGGGGTATCTATGAGAACAATGTTATATATTCATCCATTACTTCCATCTTTTCAAAATATGCTTTTGTGCTAGAAGCTAGAGCACCCAGCAGTATTCTTAGATGTACTCTTTTCATTAAACTCTTTATTGCTAGAATGATTTTATACAATATTAGTCTTTTTAAAACTGAGATAGTCTATTATTACTATGAATAAAGTATTCAAAACTGATATAAATGATACTTTGCTTTATTCTTTATGTGTAACATGTCAAAAGTGGTGTGATAATATCTAAAAAATCTAATCATAATAAGCCAAATCAACGTTCTAATACCACATTCTGAAAACCACATGCATTGTGCCCAAGCAAACCCTCTGTGATGTGCAGAGTACTCTGGTCATGGAGAAGATAAAGAATTACAACCACCTAGAGAGGTATCATTTAATGGTTTCCCTCAGGCCAAGAACCTTAAGAACATAGATATCTACTGTCAGGAATGGTCTGATTATTGAAAAATGGTACTTTTATTTTTAACTATTCCAAAACTTTTTATGTAATAGCAAGGTAATTTATAATTCCATGCATCAGTAATTATTTTTAAAATAACATGTTACTTTTTCTAATTAAAAACTCGAAAGCACTAAAAATCCACCTCTCAGGATAAGTTAATATTATGATGGAATTCTTTCCCATTTTTACCAATAACTACCTAAATATATGCAGATCTATATAGGTATAGGTAAGTGAAATTAGAGCTATAAAGCAAAAATTAGAACTATACCAATTATTACTAAAAATACAGTTTCAAATTTTGCCTTTTTTCTTTCTTTCTTTTTCCTTCTTTCTTTCATTCATCTTTTAAAGATTTTATTTGTTTACTTGAGAGAGAGAGATATACAAGCAGGGGCAGCAGCAGAGGGAGGGGGAGGCGCAGACTCCCTACCGAGCAGGGAGCCTTACACAGGGCTTGATCCCAGGACGCTGAGATCATGACCTGAGCTGAAGATAGATGTTTAACCGACTGAGCCACCCAAGCACCCCACCTTTGTCATTTGATAGTATATTATGAGCTTTCTCCTGTCACATTAACCTTCCAAAACCAAATTTGTTAATGAGTGCAGAATACTGCATCAAATTGGTGCCCTATAATTTATTTAGCCATTTAATTGTACTCTTGTGCATTTAGGTTGTTTGTATTTTTTGTGTAATATAAATACTGCTCTGTGTATCAATACATATTTATAGAGCAATGAAGTAGCCATTTCTGCAGGAGGATAAGAATAATTCTGCTCACTTTGGCAAACAAAAGAATTTTTCAGCAAATTTGAAAATGCTTTGGAAGTATTAAAAGAGAACATAACATCCAGTTAAAATTATATAGATTAATAGATTTAATAAAATTAAATAGAACTGAACTATGAGTATAATTTAACATGAAAATTTGATTATTTCCAATATGATTTTTTTCAAATCTTGAATCTATATGCTATCCCACAAACTTAGTTTTTTGCGGGTTCATTCTAAAAAGCCAAAAACACTTGCAGGCATTAAAAGATCCAGTTGAAGGCCAAGAATATCTAATTTAAAGAAATTGAGCTCTAAGAACTGAGCAAAATGGGAGCTTTTATGTATCTTTGGACTTTCTCCAACTTTCTTTAACAGAATGATATATCAATTAAAGTAAATCAAAGACAAAATTTAAAAATAACTGCAAAAAAGTTTTACATGGAGATTCACATTAGTATTCATTACACATGTGACATTCTTTGAGTGAATGTTTACTAATTTTGTGTTTCTTATCTGTGTTTCCCAGATGATATTTTGACCTGTTTTATTTTTTATAAGGTAACTAAAGGAATTGGTGAGTCAAATTGAAGCTGGGGAAAAAATTTTAGTGCTGGGTGTGGTTTTTCAGCAGCAGGCAAAAACAGTGTTTCAGCACAGAATTTTTAGAGTCAATATTTTCTTAATCAGCCAAATACTAGTTATAAATATACATAATCTCCTAAAGTAAATGAAAACGATTGGGCAGCTAATTGCAGGATCTTGCATCTATCTCCACACAAATGTGCACACTCTGGCATTACAGGCATTTAATGTAAAAGATCATTATTCCCCCTTCAGACACAGGAGTCATGATTTATATAGTTGAAGTGACTTCCCTCAGTCACAAAGCTAGTTAAGTGCCAAGGAAGTGCGTCAAGCAAGGATTTTGGATTTCAAAGCTCACTGTTTCTGTTGTCCACAGAAACAACAAGAATACTAACGTCGAACACTGATACCAGCGGTGTCCAGAGCCGTTGGTGACAAAATCCACTAGAAGGGAGTAAGAGGTGGCTTTTCATATCACTTTCACTAATTGGTTGCCACTCCTAGTTTCCCAAACCCAAAGGTTTGAGGGGGACGGGAAGACTAGGTTGCTCAATGAATAGCCAGCCCAACCAGGAATGTTTACCGCCCCCACCTCCGGCCCCCGGTGTCCATAGTGAAGAGTGGTCCCTCCGGACTGCAGGGTGCTGAAGGGCTGGAATGCCATAGCTGGCACCTTGGTCTCCTCCTCACAGGTGCAGAACTAGGTTCCAGACCAGGAAGACACGAAAGCCTGCTGAAAACTGTTAATTGGGAGTAATATTAGAGTGAAGGCATCTTGCATAATTAGAGGGAAGGCAGTTTAGAGGAAAACAATGAACGATAAGGCGGGGGCCAACTATACTATTTGACCTGCCTACCCAATGACACTCGGGTGGGAAGTCAGAAGGAAATGCAGGGAATTAGGTCAGCCAGTGGAATACATCAGATTTGGCCACTTTTTCTAATAGTATTTAAACTCTTGATAAGAGACCTAAAGATCTAGAGCTATACTACCTGACAATAACATTCTTAATGGTAAAACAATCACTCAGTTTTTAGTTGTCTAAATTTAAAGTCTACACACAAAAAGGAAGAAACTATGTTCATCCTGCTAACTTAAAATATAAATACCAAAGGTTGGAGTGTGTTTTCCGTGATTTACATGAGCTCTATCACATTTGGGAAAATGGATAGGGAACTTTCACCTAGGAATTTGCTAATTATAGTGAGGTGTTTTAGAGATTATCTTGCTTACTGTTGACATTGCCTTAAGCCATGGCCACCATATACTGAAAGCTTAGACCTGGAGTGTGGCCTCATTAACACGGCATGATGAATGAACAGCAGATTTGGAATCAGAGTGATTTAGGAGTCTGACTCTGCCATTTGACTACTGCCTAAGCCTGGCCAAGTTATTGATCTTCTCCAAATCAGTTTCCTCTTCTGGGAAATGATAACAATATACTGCTTCTGGATTTGGTATAAAAATCAAATGAGAAAATGGATATATGGCCCTAAAACCCTTCCTAGGACATAGAAGTGGAGTTTTAGCTCTGTGAATGGAATCATTTGTCCCCTTCTCAGAACCTTAGAAACTCCTTATCATCCTATCACAAAATTCTATCTTCTCTTTCTCACTGTGACCTATCTGGAGTAAAATCAGGCATATGCCTAAAATTTCAAATGGTATTTTCAAATTTCTTTTCTAAGTAACGTTAGTGAATTCTTCATTCTCCAACTCAATGTTTACATATTTCATTGTTTGTATTGTGGTAACAGAGTAAGGACAAAGGTTTGTGTGAAAGCAAGGAGAAAATAGTTATATACTAATCTTAAATTATTTCTGTTACATATTTAAACTAGTTCAGAGCATACATTATACATAACCTCTAAATTATACAGATGAGAGATGGTTTTGCCAGAACATTTGTTAACATGAAATTGGCAAGTAATGATATGTGAGTGGGAAAATAGAGGACAATTAAGTAAGTGTTATTGTAAGTATTCACTTGAAATTGTTAGGCATACCCTGTTTAGCTGATGGTTGATATACTTAAATAGTCAAAGTACTAATGTATTTTTTAAAAAAGAAACATAAAAATAGCTTATAGTTTCTTACAATATAGTATCTTTAGGAAACTGTAAGTTATATCTCACTCATTAGATTATACAGAAAACAGTTTTTATGTGTTGTAATAAACATAATTTTAACACCTTAATAATTTAAAATTCTTGCTTTTAGCAGCAAAGCAGAGAAGGAAACAGATGTGTAGGATTCCATACAAGGGGACTGGGGCATCTCAGCCCACATACTATTATTTCAGAGTAAGTTAGATTTCCTCTAATAGCTACAGAGGTATGTTGGAAACCCCTTGAGTAGCATATCTGTTCTTCTTTTTTGCAATTAAGTTTTTTAATTTTAATCCCAGTATAGTCAATATATAGTGTTATATTAGTTTCGGGTGTGATTCAACACTTCCACACATCACCCGGTGCTAATTATGACAAGTGCATTCCTTAATCCCCATCACCTGTTTAATCCATCTCTCCACCAACCTCCCCTCCAGTAACCATCAATTTGTTCTCTAAGGTTAAGAGTTTGTTTCTTGATTTGCCTCTCTTTTTTTTCCCCTTTGTTCATGTTTTCTTAAATTCCACATATGAGTGAAATCATATGGCATTTGTCTTTCTCTGACCAAATTATTTCACTTAGCATAATACTCTCTAGCTCTATCCATGTCATTACAAATGGCAAGATTTCATTCGTTTTTATGGCTAATATTCCAGTGTGTGTGTGTGTGTGTGTGTGTGTGCGCGCGTGTGTGTATGTATATATACACATATATACATACATATACCACATCTTTGTCTGGTCATCAGTTGATGGACATGGGCTGCTTTCATAATTTGGCTATTGTAAATATTGCTTCTATAAATATAGAAGAGTTCATGTATCCCTCTGAACTAGTGTTTTTGTGTTTTGGGGGTAAATACCCAGTAGTGCAACTGATGAATGGTAGGGTAGTTCTAATTTTTAACTTTTTGAGGTACCTCCATACTGTTTTCCACAATGGTTCCGCTAGTTTGCATTTCCCATTAACAGTACAAGAAGGTTCCTCTTTCTCCACATCCTTGCCAACACTTGTTTCTTTTGTTTTTGATTTTAGCCATTCTGCCAAGTGTGGGGTGGTATCATCGTAGTTTTGATTTGCATTTCCCTGATGATGAGTGATGTCGAGCATCTTTTCATGTGTCTGTTGGCCATCTGTATGTCTTTTTTGGAGAAATGTCTGCTCATATCTTCTGCCCATTTTTAATTGGATTATTTGTTTTTTGGGTATTGGGTTGTATCAGTTCTTTGCATTTATGTTCATCAGGGATATTGGGTTGTAGTTATTTGTATCTGTGGTATCGGTTGTAATTTCTCTTCTCTCATTTATGATTTTATTTATTTGGACCCTTTCTCTGTTCTTGATAAGTCTGGGTAGAGGTTTATCAATTTTATCAATTTTTTCAAAGAACCAGCTCCTGGTTTCAGCGATCTGTTCTGTTGTTTTTTTAATTTTCTATGTCATTTATTCTGCACTAATCTTTATTTTTTCCTTCCTCCTGGTGGCTTTAGGCTTTATTTGTTGTTCTTTTTCTATCTCCTTTAGGTATATGGTTAGGTTGGTTATTTATTTGAGATTTTTCTTGCTTCTTGAGGTAGGTCTAAGTTACTATATATTTCCCTCTTATGACTACTTTTGCTGCATTCCAAAGGGTTAGACTGCTGTGTTTTCATTTTCATTTGCTTCCATGTACTTTTCGATTTCTTCTTTGATTTCTTGGTTGACCTATTCATTGATTAGTAGCTCTTGCTTCAGTGAGGGATAAATGGGGCTCTAACAGACCTCTGGGTACTTCAGGTAATAAAGTCAAGTTTTGTTCAATGAAGAACCTCTTAGTGTGGCTTTAAATCAGATTATGGATCCTTTTTGGAATGGACTGAAATGCTTTATGACTTTTTTTTTTTTTTAATGAAAGCTGGAGTTACGACACAGGTGTATACTTTGCCTAGCAACTTTAGTCTGCTGGAACCTAAATGTAAATGTAGAAATAAGAAAAATGCCTAGGAAATCAGAACAGCTACCCAGAAGCAAGTATTAAAGCTACTGAATGTTTTTTAAGAAAGGGTTTCATGCTCTCATTTGGAATCACTTTTTTTTTTACATATGGGTCTACAAGCTTTGTGATCTGGTTTCCAAAAATATAGCAGATGAGATAAGTTAGCCTATAGAAACTGACCACAAGAAAAGATGCTAAAGAACTTAATGGAAAAATTAGGTGGAAAAAGTGTAAATCAACACAAAAACTAAATATATATACATATTAGGGTGGAGGCAAATGGCAAGTGCTCCTCCATAGCCTCTGAAGCTTCACTGCAGTAAATCCAATCACTGATGTTCAGTAAAAATGAATATGATAAAGTTGCAAAAGTAAAAGTTGTGCCATTGAGTTGATTAATCAACTCATTAATTAAGTATACATTCATTGAGTACCCACTATGTGTCAGACCCTTTGCTGGTTGCTAGGATAATCAAATCACATCCATCCCTCAGTGACAAGATGTTTCAAGAAGAAAATGAGATATCTGAGAAAAGTTTTTTGTTCTCTAAAGTGGTAAACAATGTATAAAAATTTAATATAGTCTAAAATAAGTTTTCTGGAAGACGGTTTATAGTCAAATGCCATTACTGAATGACTTAGAGATGAGTCAAACAATTTTAAGCATCAACTCATTCTTCTCACTCAGGTCCAGCCCAAAGACCTTCTTATTGTTAGGGAAACACTCCAGAATTGTTCTTACTTCTGGGTCTTTGCTCTTGATGTTATGCCTCTCTTTCCCAGATCATTAAATTTTTTAAATTTGCATTTCTTTTATGCCTCTGTTCAAATATTACCTTATCAGAGAGGCTTTTCCAGACCATTCCTATAAACTTGGCAACAACACACCTCCACCTCCTGAGGCCCAGACTTTCCTATCTTCTTTGCCATACATTACTTTCTCCACAGCATCTGTCAGTACCTAATATGTTATATTGTATACTTCTTTATTTTATTTATTTTTAAAAGATTTTATTTATTTAAGAGTGAGCGAGAGAGCAAGAGAGTGCACAAGCAGGGGGAGGGGCAGAGGGAGAAGTGACTCCCCCCTGAGCAGGGAGCCCAATGTGGGGCTCAATCCCAGGATTCCAAGACCAGGAACTGAACCAAAGGCAGATGCTTAACGGATTGAGCCACCCAGATGCCCCCTGTATACTTGTTTATTGTCTACTCCCACCGAACATAAGAAATATGAGAGCAGGGACTCTGTCTGCCTTACTCACTGAAGACTGCCCAGTGCCTGCAACTCGTAAAATTTGTTGAATGACTAAACAAATGAATCTATGCTTCTGAATTGGAATTTTAGGTAATTGAGCCTGAAACTGAAGTACAGTTCAAGAACTAAAAAAGTAACTAAAATTGAGAAAAATGAGTTCTTTAGACCTGTCCAACTTCTCTGGAACAGCAGTAATAGCAAAAAGGATGGTGACTCTAAACATGGAAAGAGAGAAAAGGCCAGCCAACTTGAAGAGACTAGAAATAGAAATGGCCTAACATCTGACAAAGACGTCAAGCCAAGTTAAGCTACCAGAATAATTTACTATCACTTTCTGACAACATTCTAATTGGGAGGCTATTAAGAAAGATAATAATGTGGTTTCTGGAGGGAAGGTTGCAGGGCTTGAATCTCAATCCAAGACACTGAGTAACCTTTCACCTTAGCAAATGCCTTTCCTGAGCCTCATTTCCCTTATTCCGGGAAAAAAAAAAAAGGGTGACAATGCCTCCTTCATAGGGTTATAAGTTCTGGATGATGTTGTTTGTGTAAAGCTTAGTGCCTTGAACATGATAATCACAATAAAATTTTAATACCTTATCCCAATTCTAAAAAGTATGTATAACCTTAAAAGTGATGAACATCAGGCATGAGTGGTTTAAAAAAAGGAAAAAAAAATGATAGGAATATAAAATGGAGTCAACTATAATACAAATATAAAAAATGAACAATTAATATGTTGGGCACTGATATTAGTTCTGTTTTGGCTGTAGTGCAATGGACATGGTGGGGGAAGCGGGGAAGCATATTACTACAACTAGAAAAAGGGAAAGACCCCAGGAGATCTTTCATGGTGATGGTCCTCTATTCCCTTAAGGGATGAAAGAAGTATTGGCAACCAGAACCTGACTAGAGAGTCCTCTGCTTGGGACGGAACTAAGAATAGCATAATAAAGTATGATAATCACAGGGAAGAATCACAGAATGTTAGAGGTGGAAGATATTTTAGAGATTGCCAAACCTGGTATTTCTCAAATTGTTGCACTGAAGCGTCTGTCTTTGAACAGGAGGATAAACATATAACTGCCTATCCCTCCTATTCCTGAGGCTTTGCTCTATATATTGACATAGTTTCTATAAAGAAAAAGATTTCTTTGGAGTCTATGCTTAACTGAAAAATCCAAGGAGATTTTTCAATAATTTACCTTGGTTTTAACGGAATATTTTAATTGTTCGCCAGTTAAATTATAAAAGCCAAACAAAGCAAAACAAGAAAAAATCACTTTTTGTTAAATTCGTAAAATATAATTCTACTCACGTATATTACTTTAATTTCATCTCTTCTTAGCTGCTCCAATCAGACCTTCTTGTAAAACTCTTATACCTCATACAACCTCTAGAATTTTGGCCTGGAGTTATTCTCAACTAAAAACGGTTTTTTAATATGGGGACTAGGTCACAGACATTTGAAAATTACTTATTGTCTGATTAATTTACCTAAACGGAAGTATTTCCTTCCTTTCCTGATTTTTTTTTTCCTTCTGAGTGAAAAAAGTTAGGCAAAGTTATAGGTTTTAAAGAAATAATAAGATCAAAATCAGTCAGAAATAGTGCTTGCAGATTTTAACATCAGGTTTTATAATATTTGTTAATGAGATAAATAGCAGCTTGTTTGCATTGCTCTCCGTTTGCATGATTTCAAGCTTCTCTTGCAAATAGGAAGTTCATTTGTCTATTTTAATTAATTAAAGGTCAAAGAACCCACAGCCAATTAATGTCAAGTTAAAAAACCCACGACTGCTGACTTCATATTTATCCCCATGGGCTTTAATAAGATGGTGCAGTCCATTTCATTTTAGAATGCACCTTTCAGTGGTTTATAATGCCTCAAAAACTGATTTCTCGAAGCAGAACTAAACTTTAAATTAGATTTGCTCTCAAACTTTTGCACACTGTTTAAAATATCTGACATTCACCTCTTCGTGAAATGTTGAATCAAATGCAGGACAGCTCAGTGCCCTACCAGGTTTTCTCAGCAGGGCTATGTTAGCTGTATAGGTGAAGGAGAAGGTAGTTTAGGTGGCTTCTTACTCCTAATGGTGAAGGGAGGGGTCCTGTGAGACAATGCCATGAGGATCAGATGGTGCTTTTTCATAACTGCTCCACGGACCAGGTATATAGTTAATTTATGAATTTGTGTTTGTGGCAGGTGGTCTCTTTCCATTGGTGTTCTAGCCCTGTGTGCTTTTTTTTTTTTAGGTGTGTTCTTTGAGCTACAACAGGGGTAGCCTTTGTGTCCATGATGGACTTAGCTTGACATGTCGTTTCTTTTTTGGCTAGACATTTTTCCCTAGTTGTCACTGCTTCTACCTTGTTCTCAAAGTTTATGTCTTACTCTTCATTGCTCAGGATCAATAATGAGCTCCTAGTTACATGAAACCCTTTTTATTTTTAAATATATCACTTGTTATAAAATCCTCTGTCGTACGCCTCCTGCTTGGAAAGAAGGTGGAAATACTCACCAGATGCTGATGTGTAATTGGCATGTGGGTTTCACATGTACGCAGGCAAAGCACAGAATAGAAATTTCAGTGCTTTAGTCTTTGAAATCATTAAACAGAATATCAAAGATCACGTTTGCTAACATTGTGACTTCAGACCATTCCCAGTATCTCTTCTAATAATAGACCCTAGGCTTGATTTAAATTTTGAATTCTAATTGGTAAGTTGACTCAAAACTGGGAAAAGATGCTGTTATTTATTCGGGTTTTTTTTTCTTTTCCGGCTTTATTGAGGTTATTTTATTCGATTTAGGTCACCAAACAGTTGTTTGTTCTCAGTGACCCAGTTCAGTTGCAAATCAATGACCTAGATGGGAGTCCTCTTACTACTCCAGGAGGCCAGGGCAGCATCTATTCAGTTCCCTCTTGGGAAATTCTTTTCTTTCCAAATATAACTTCACGTAAAACTAAAATTAAAGCATAATCAGTGATAGAACTGCCTGGCTCCCATAGGTTCTACAACACTGTCTGCACATCACTAAAAAATAACACATATATCCCGTTACTAAGGAAGAAAGGGCTTACACACCAAATTATTTGACATATTTCTGCATGATTGATTAAAAACATAGAAAAAGTTTAAAAAATGTTCTTTTCCGGGGCGCCTGGGTGGCTCAGTGGGTTAAGCCTCTGCCTTCGGCTCCGGTCGTGATCTCAGGGTCCTGGGGTCGAGCCCCGCATCGGGCTCTCTGCTCGGCAGGGAGCCTGCTTCCCCCTCTCTCTCTGCCTGCCTCTCTGTCTGCTTGTGATCTCTCTCTCTCTCTCTGTCAAATAAATAAAATCTTTAAAAAAAAAATGTTCTTTTCCCACAAATACTTCCAATATTATAAATTCCGAATAAGAGCTACACTTGTTATTCCCTGAACCTATGGAAATCAACCGCCTTAGCTGAATAGACGGACAGTGCCCTAACCTCCTCCTTTGTCTTAGGTGCCTTCTACTATTATCACAGCAGAGGCGACTGGCTGTCAGGGATCCTGCACAGCCTGGACATTGAGGCTGTGACTTCATACCCAAACTTCTCAACCAAGACACAACTGAAGTGTGTCTGAAGTTACCACCCACTTTGTTCTTCCTTACTCTGTTTGCATATGCACACAGTGGGTTTTAAAAGTGGGTTTTGGGAAGTTAATTCGAATGAAAAACGTTTAATAAAGCTCTACAAAATCGACCAAAACCAAATTGCAATTTCTTTGTTTTGGAAGCTTGTTAGGATGGACTGTGTGAAATTAACATTCCAAGAGATACTGTAAAGGCGCTGAGGAGACTGAGAGTCGAAATGTTCTTTCTTCAGGCAGCCTGGTGCTGGGAGCAGGAGCCACGTGTAGCCAGTCAGGCCCAGGAGTCAGGCCCGCTCCGAATTTTGAGTTCACTGAGAAGAACAATGAGTGCACATTTTATTTTATTTTATTTATTTATTTTTTAAAAGATTTTATTTACTTATTTGACAGAGAGAGAGAGAGATCACAAGTAGGCAGAGGGGCAGGCAGAGAGGGAGAGGGGGAAGCAGCTCCCTACTGAGCAGAGAGCCCAATGCGGGGCTAGTTCCCCGGACCCTGAGACCATGACCTGAGCCAAAGGCAGAGGCTTTAACCCACTGAGCCACCCAGGCACCCCAAGTGCGCATTTTAGATACTTTTGAGTTTCACATTTATTTGTATGCTCTGTTAGCTTGCTTGCTATTCTCCATTAAATACCCTAAGATCAACACAGGGAAAAACTCATATTCTATTTTGACTATGGTCGTAGTAACTGCTGATAACCTTAAACATCTATCTGCCTTCATCAGATCCTCAGTAGTGATTATTTTGATAAGGAATGGCTTAAAATATTATTCTCAATTCCCTCATTGCCATTATTTTTGTTCTCAACCTTTTTTAAACTGGATACCACTGGGGCTTATGTAGATGTCTATCATTTCTGTTATTTGACTGGTCTTTTCACAAAAAACCCAAGTGGTGACTAAGGTTTCTGCCAACTGTTCTGCTTATTTTCAATTTCACTCTGAACAAGGGTAGGAACCGAAACCAAAGAAAGAAAAAAAAGATTATGTAACGTTATAATTCTCTACTACCCCTAGTATGGTGAGTTTCCCAGTACCTGAAAACATCCCATATTCCATTGTGTCTAACAACATCCCACAGGTTCTACTTGGGGAATCCTATCCTAATAGAGAACTGATAAGGTCAGCCTGCCTTGCATTAAAATCCAGGTTCAGAACTTGGAATTGTCTCTTGGGAGAAGTGTAATAAGTCTGTATTTGGCCTTAAAGTATGCATATTTTGTGTGTTGTCCTTTGTAACATAGAGAGAAAGGCTGGTATGCAAACTGGAAAAGAATCCTTAAAAAGTCATCTTTCTCAGAAAGATAATAACTTATGCCTTTCAGAGACACACTCTCTTATCTCCACCTCCCTCCTGGCCCCTCAATAATACAGGCCAAATATGAACTCTGGAGAGGCTCTAGGTTGGCAGCCAAAATTCCAATTCTATTAGATGGCTCTGAAATCCTAGGATAGAGTGGAACTGATTAGGGTTATTCATGGCTGAGAGAAATCCTCCCACTTTGAGATATTATGATAAGGTGATGGTTCCATGAATCTGTGAATGTATGGATGGGAGACTGGTGGTAAGAAAGGAAGGGAATACGGAATACAAAAGACCTTCTAGGATTCTCCTCATCAGGTAGAAAGAATTATGACTTTCTCAGCCTTCCCAGAGATCTTGCACAACAGCAGCCAACTCAGGGGTCCCAAGTTATCCCTGAAGAAAGGCAAGAGCTGCAGAGGCTCTACCAGAAATGGCGAGCTGGCCCTCCAAACATATGCAAGTGCTTTAATGGAACACTATATTTTGTGCTACCAAGAGAATGATGAGGATTCTAGAAAGCTGTAATTCTGATTTTGAGATAAAAATAATATAACTTTACATTTGTATTATTGCATATAATTCACAAAAAGCTTCCACGTATCATCGCGTCTGATCCTTACAACAACTCAAGAGAGGCAAGGCATAAACTATTAATGCTACTTTACATTTAAGGAAACCGAAGCTTAGATAGGTTAAGTAACTTGCTTAAATCCACACAGTAAATAAGAGGCAGAATAGGGGATTTAAACCCATATCTCCATATGGTCTGAGCTGTCTTGTCTAGAAACAAGAAAACTAAAAATATCTTGACTAATATACTTTCCAAGTATAATATCTGATATAGACAAGTCTTCCAATTCTTTTTTTTTTTAGAATATAAAACAACCTTTCCTGCCACAAACCAAGATGTGTCTTACTCATTTTATGTTTATTTCTTAATCTACATTCTCCCCGCCATGTGTAGAATCTTGTGTGTATATGTATATACATATACATGTGTATGTATTACATATATATGTCATCTTTCGTGAGCATGAATTAACCTTTCATTTTTCTGTTAAAAAATATTTAAAACATTTATGAGACTGACGCGCTGCCTGCTGCGCTAAGAAGGCACCTATTTAAAACATTTAAAGTGGATTTAATATTATTAGGCTAAGAAGTTTAGGCCAAACTAATGAAACTATAGCATTTATAAATTCACTCATTTACAGTGGAGAGTGTAGATTAAGGCTTGATATCCTGAGAGTTAAGGTCTTAAAAGTGCTCTACTGTGATTCTCCACAAGCAAGAATGACTTTCACGTTGACACTAAATGTGATTTTCTGTCCTTAGGCCAAGCTGGTTGGCAGATTGCTTTTATGTAATTCCTGTGAAGCTGGCAGGAGGTGATTCATATACATAAATGCCTCTTTCAATCAGGAAGAAGGTGTCAGAGGGCGGGTGGGTGGTGTCTGAGTGACTAAGTTTTAAGATGTTAGGGGTACTGAAAAAAAAAAAACCCAGTTAAAATGAGGGTTTCTAGGGAAATGCACACATGAGAATCTCAGGATCATGTCAATGAATCAAAGGAAAACCTTGAAAGGATCCTACTATATTACTTGAATCTTAGTGCTCATTCCATAACACTATCCAAAGAGAAATTCCCAAAACTACTTGTAAGTTACAAACAGTCCAGAGTTTAAACAAGTTCTAGGAATGAGACTTGACTGCAAGGTGATCAATTAGAATATTAAGTACATTGTATGAAAGGGACAGAGGAGTACGGGTATGAGAAAGTTATGAGGAAGTCACAGAATCTTTCAGAAATTGACACAGTGGAGGAGTGAAGTATGTCCCTGAGAAAATAAACTGCCTGTCACATTTAAGTTAAACAATGAAACTTTCCTACAAATGGTAGGTATGGAACAGAAAGAAAATCTCTATTGAAATCCTTGAACCGATTTCAGATAAACGCAAAGTAACAATAAGGCCAAGTATCTAGGTGGTAGTTCGTAATAGCCAATGTTCTCAGTAAATGTCCAGTGGAACAGATAAAGGTCAGTGTGGTAACTGAATTCCTAGGGAAAACTGACCAGGTTGACTAAATGAAATTCTTCATTTCATGGCTTTGTGTTCTGGTTTTCTCATGAAGCTATTCCTATATAACTGTTTTTTTCTTCCTCTAAAAATTTTAAAGGGGTCAGAGCAAAAAACAAAAACAAAAAACAAAGAGTGGAGCATATATGAAATTGTTAATAATAACCAAGAGTGATCAACGTGAGCAAGGAGCCTGGACTCAACAATGTTATCAACAAAAGATTGCAACATCTTTTCACTCACTATTACTCTGCATACTATGTTGGTCTATTGGCTTTCCCTCTACTATAATATCAATTTATTATTTTCAGAGACTCTGCTTACTTTCAATTATAACACCAGAACAATTTCTATCAGTACTTTTTTTCCTTTTCATATCAGTTTAAAGACTATATATGAATTCTAAATGTCTCCAGGAAGTTCTAGGACTGCTGTTTGGACTCTTCTACTATTAGGCTTTTGTTTTGTTTTGTTTTGTTTTCTTGATATGATGAGTTTCTGAGAGAGCTAGAAGCATTATTTCAGAATACTTTTGATATGGTCTGTTCCTGCCAATAAACTTTTCAGAAAATACAGAATCTTAATTCGACAGCAAATCTAAGCAAACTTCATTCCAGTGTTCAGAAGCAATCATTATTTCCCCCAGACTGATTTTTATATGAGTTGCTTTAAAGAATGTATAATCAATTTTCTGTGCAGAGTTGGTAAGAAAGAAAAGTCCTGTAGAAATAAGTAAAAAAAGGCATGTTTTCACCTTTGTTTGTTTTAGTGTAGCATTTAGAGTTTCTCTTCTAAGTGAACTTGTATGGTTTATCTTAATGAGTGTTTTGTTACTATCGTAGGCTTACTATAATTTACTTTTATAATTTGTCAAATGAAATGGCTCTTGAAAAAGCCAACATACCACACAAGTGTTCATACTTGCATTTCTTGAAGATGTCATACTGTCATTAAGGTTCCTGAGAGAGATCTGAAAGCCACCCGAACTAGGAATCATATATTCAAAAGAGTGAGAAAAACATCTTGATTGAGTCTACAGATCTGGCAATAGACTTTGGTACAAACAGTAGCATTTGGGACACAAGTACACCTCAAACCTAACATATTGTGTATATCATTGTCCCAAAAGACAGATAGTGGAGAGAAGTAAGATTGAATAGTTCAAAATTTAAAAGGCAGTCAGATAGTGTTGGACTCCTGTGCTTCCATTTACATGCTATCCAACCTTGGGAAACGTCTGCGTCTCAGTCTATTCTTCTGTAAAATGACACCTTTATGTAACTGCTGAGAAGAATTGACTGAAAATAGTACATAAAAGCACTAGATTAAATAATCAACTTAAAACACACAATAAGTCTTTAAAAATGTTACTTCCTTTATCTTTACCTTTTCCTCATGAATGCTTCTATAGCAATAAATGGCAAATTGGCACTCCCCACGTACATTTGAAATCGGGTCCAACGATGTTGGTTTAGTAAAGTGGGTGTTTTAAGTCCTTCTCATCAAAGTGTACTTACAGCTAATTCTAATTAAAGCTAACATTTATTGAGCAATGGGCATTTAATGTTTACTAGGCTCTGTGCTAAGGACGGACAAGTTTTTTTAAAGATTTATTTATTTAAAGATATATTTATTTGAGAAAGAGAGAGAGAGAATGAGAGAGAGCATGAGCTGGGGAGGAATAGAGGGAGGGAAACCCAAGCAGACTCTCTGCTGAGTGCAGAGCCTGAGGCTGCGCTCAGTCTCATGACCCTGAGATCATGACCTGAGCCAAAATTAAGAGTCAGACACTCAATGGACTGAGCCTCCTACCAGCCTCAAAGATTGATTTATTTATCTGAGAGAGAGAGAGCGAGAGAGAGAGAGTGTGAGCTGTATGGGTGAAAGTGGGAGGAGAGAATCTTCAAGCAGACTCCCCACTGAGCGCAGAGCCCTACTAGGACTTGATCTCACAATCCATGAGGATCATGACCCAAGAGATCACAAGCTGAGCGGAAACCAAGAGCTGGTCACTTAACCAAGTGAACCACCCAGGTGCCCCAACAACTTGTCATTGTATTATCTCAATCTATTCAACTACTCACTGCATTAGGGCTATTTAATTTGTTTTACAGATGAGGAAACTGAGGCACACAGAGGTAAGTAAGTTGATCAGAAATTAAAAACTGAATTTTAATTAATTAAATAATTAACTTTTTAAAAGACTATTTATTTATTTGAGAGAGAGCAAAAGTGATCACAGAGGCAGAGGGAACAGACTCGCTTCTGAGCAGAGAGCCCAACGTGGGGCTCGATCCCAGGACCCTGAGATCATAACCCAAGCTGAAGGCAGACGCTCAAGTGACTGAGCCACGCAGGTGCCCCAAAAAACCGAATTTTAATTTAGTTTAAAAAAAGGAATATGGGGTTTCCTTTGCAAGAGGACTATGTGATTGGGGGATTACATAGCACTAAATCCATATTACCTTTCAAAGCTTATGTCGAAAGCATTAATAAGCTATAACACAATTCCATGAAGAAAAGCTGTGGTGCTATTGAAGGACAATTCTCTATAGTATTCTCGAATTCCTGCATGTCTTGTGAGAGGAAGCACTGACTGTCTTTGCTTTGTACAGTCTTTTCAAGGATGTTTGTAGAGCAAACAACCTTGTAAGACAGAGACAGGCCTCTTCAGAGCAAAGGGCAAGTTTGCTTACTTTTTAGTATAAAAAAGACTGTCTACCTCCAGGGCAAAGGTCGTGAAAGCTTACCACCCATTATAAAAGATTCATTTCCTTAGATTAGGGTTCCTCTTTGTTATGTAACGCACTGCATGTGCAGATATCAATCATCTGGAACTCTTCCCATCACCCTTTAGGAACTGGCACGTGGAGAACCAGCTGAAATGTGGATACTCTGGCTACTACTATTGCTATAATAAACTACCTTTTGTCAGCATCCATGAAACTGTGGCAGGCTGATCTGTTAGCCTGCAAGTGGGAGTGAAATCTCAGACCCTTCACAGTTCTTAACACATGGCAAAAGGAAAATTGTAAACATGCATGGACAGCAAAAGATCCAGTGTATTCAAGGTATTATCTAAAGCAACGGAAAAAGGATACAGATGGGAAAAATAATCATTCCCAAAGGCTGTGCTTTATAATGGACCAGAGAAGCTTTGGGCTAGGAATTTGTGTGTGTATGTGGGGGGGGGGGGGGAAAAGTGAGGGCATATTGCTTGAAACCATGGAAAACTAATAAATATACATGGCTGTAAACAGCTTTCTAAAGACAGGTACACTGTGCTGCACATGATTTATATGTTTGCTTCTGGCTTGAAAATGAGCATTGGTACTAGATTCAAAAAAGCTGTTAAATTCTTCTGAGGCTGAACACTGAACACTGCAGAAAATGGTTTCCTGTCTGTATTCTTACAAGCCCAATAAGCTGGTTTGTGACTTAATGCAACTATTATATTTGGCAAATTGGGTAGAGAAAGAAGGGTTAATTTACTGTGAGGTATAATTCACTGTTAATAAACTGTAACAAGCATCAGTAAGTAAAGAAATGGTAGCTTAATGGGGATATAGGAAAGAGGCATTTTCTTGCTTTAAATGTACTTAATTAACACAGTTCACCCTCTGGGGGGCAGGAAATAATGAGACCATAACAGCCCTTGCCTCTGGATTTTGCTAAGTCTATATAAGAGCGACAAATTACTTCACATGTAGCAAATCCCTCCTGTTACATGTGAAAGACCTTGTCATGCATACATTTTAATTTAGAAATAAGTAAATCTATTTGTGAAAAACTAAACAGCACATTTTTATAACTCAATCTAGTTTTATAACTACAGATAACACAATCTACTACTTGCATTGGACATGTTATTTAAAAATAAACTGAATTTTATATGCACATAATTGTGATGTATACTGAGAATAATGGATGCAAAAGTGTAAAAATCTTCCATAAGATGCAGTATAACTTGTAGGAGATAAATGGGAACCAACATGTAAATATCTGATGACTGCCAGGCACAACCTCAGACTTCTTCAAACTTCATGAGGTAGATATTATCATCATCCCTATTTTAAAGATGAGAAGACTGAGGTTTGGATGGGTTAAGCAACTTGTTCAGTGTTCACTACTTGTGTGGACCTGAGCATTGAGTCCATGTTTGCTCGAGTCTGAAGCCTTGTTATCTTTTCACTTTACATCTATTCCTTGTATGATAAAGATAGGTTCTAGGAAGATAAATTCATTTATTATCCTGGATTCATAGTATTCATCATAACGTCTTTAAATAATTAATCCAACATATATTTATTGAGGGAGCCTATGTGTATTGCTCTGTGGTAGGGACAGTGAAGGACATTTAAAATGCCACATAATCTTACTAGGAAGAGTCTATAATCTGATGGAAAAGCATATATGTGAAATGTAAAATGGAGGGCAGTTTGTGATCCAGAACTTCAAATGAGACTTTCATGAATTAATTTAGGAAGAGGACATTCTCTAAAAATAAAGAATGAGATAAAGAATTCATTCAGAGTCTCAGCCATTTCTGTGACATCTAAATATATCTCAGCCATGACCTTAATGATGAAGTGCCCCAGGGATGGTCATCTTTTATTCTCTTCTCTACTGTCTCTTCCTAGGTGATTTCATCCAGTGTTAGGGCTTTAAATACCATCAATATGCTAATGACTTTTCAATTTATATCTTTCCACCTGACTTCTCCCTGAACTCTAGACTTGCATACCCAACTGCCTGCCCATCTCCACTTGGACACCTAAAAAGCATCATACACTTAATGGGTCTAAAAGAGAACTCTTGATTTTTTTCCCCCCCCTTAATAATAAGTAACACTATGAGACAGGCACTGTCCTAAGTACTTTATATGCGTTTAATCATTGAATCCTTAGGGCACACCCATGAGGTAGCTGCTATGACAGTTCTAATTTTACATAAAAGGAAACTGAGGCACAGAGGCTAAGTAACTTGACCAAGGCCGGCAAGTGATGAAGATGGCATGTCTATGTCCACAGTGCATGCTGTCACAATCACTTCAGGATACTCCTTTCTGTGTCCCCCAACTCAGGGAATATACCACTGACAAGCCAAATCTTAAGAGTTATCCTTGGTTCTACTCTTTCTTGAAGTTCCTCATATACCATCCATTAGCAAGTTCTTTCAGCTATATCTCCAAAATATATCTCAAACATGTTATCTTTTCACCATCCTTCTTACCACCTTCATTACTTACCTGGTCTATGATGGCCACCTAGCTGGGTTCTCACCTTCCTTTTTTTCTACAGTCCCCTCTCCATATGACAGTATTTTTTTTTTTTTTTTAACCTAAATCAGACCTTCCTTATCACTACCTTGCCAAAGGTCTCCAGTGGCTAGTCCCTGAAATCAGATAAATTCCAAACTTCTCTCTATGGCCTACCAGACCCCATATAGTCTCTCCCTGCCTGCCTTTCTGAACTAATCTCACCCTAGGCTCCTTCACATCCACTGTGCTCCACTCACGCTGGCCTCCCTTTGCCCTCCCTTAACCACACTAAGCTGTTCCAAAGGGTCCCTTGTGTGGAACTCTCTCACCCCAGATCTTTTTATTCATGGTAGGCTGGTCTCTTCTTTCAAGTCTCGGCTCAAATTTTATAGCAGAGAGGATTTCCCTATCCAGAATCTCCAAGTCAGAACTCCCCTGTGCCTACCCCCAGCACCTTCCACCACTCTTGTGAGCTCACTGGATGCATTTCATTTTTTTCGTAGCTCTCTTATCTCTACCCGAGATTTTTTGTTGTTGTTCATTCGTTTTTATGTTTATTGTCTGTTTCTTCTCATCAGAGAGGTGAGATGTATGTCAGCAGTGAACTTGTTTGTCTGGGCCACCACTATATCTCCAGCTCCTGCCAGAATGCCTGGAACATAGTAGACAGCTATTACTATTTTTTGAGTGAATGAGCAAAAAATGGTCTCATTTTTTTTCTAGCTGATCTTACAGCTCTACATTATTTAGAAGAACTAATTTTACTCATATTAGAATTCTTTCCAAAGTGCTGCTCAAATATTCCCTCCCATAAATTTACTGAGGGCATCCTGGAATTAGGCATTTGTCAGATACAGTAATTCTTACAGGTGACATACATGCTATGAAGTTGGTATTGTTCTCATTTTACAAATATGGAAACTGATGGTGAGAGAGGTTAAGAAGATTGGACAGAGTTATTCCACTAGAGAGGGCAGAGTTGAGATTTGGACTCAGCTTGAATCTGTCTGACTTTAGCTCCCACGTTCTTTTCAGCAGATATTTTATGTTCAGCTATGCAACTGGCAAGGAAAAGTAAATAATCAGAAAGATGAAACAACAGACAACTTTCCAGCCTGTATAAATGTGAAAGCCAGGAGGAGAATGACTGAGGTCTACAAATGGTTGAGGTTAGAACAGAATGGTCATAGATTTTGTAAGAGCTAGGGGTTGGGAAATTTATTTCAAATTAAAAGTAAGCTTATGGGATGTATTACAATAGCAGATGGTAGAGAACAATTACATAAATATCTTTTAACTATTTTAATAAGATTTTTTATAGATGGATCACAGGTTATTCAGGGAAACCAGAGTGTCTTGGAATATCCTTCACCTGAGATGCTAAAGTCAGAGAGCTCAATCACAACTTCTCACAACATGCCCTTCATTAGAGCTGTCAGGCAAAGCATAGCAAGTGGGCTGATGATGGGATTCTAGATCTCAGAAAAGGGTCTTCTGCTCACCCTATTTCATCATCCAGTTATTCTGTTCAGGTTAGTTGGTGCTGGGCTTCCCTTGGTAATGTTTTAAAGACATTCATAGTTTGAACTAAAAGAAACCTTAGAAATGATTAAATCCAACTCTCTCATCTCAGCAAAAGAAACTAAACCCAGAAATAATAATTTATAACTTGTAAAGTGCTTCCACATTCATAGGTTTCCTGCATTCTCACAATGGCTCTCTGACCAAAGGGGTGTGTTATTTCCACTTTCGTCTTTACACAGGGGAATGAGGCTCTGAGTGGTTACATGTAAGTTGGTCACTGCAGGAACAGTGTGTGGGGTACTGTGACTTGGTATCTTCTGAAAAAGGCTGCATAAGCATTTTCCCTCTATGATATTAATGAGGTTTTTTAAATTTATTTTTTAAATTTGTATTTATTTTTATTTTTTTAAGGTAAACTATGCCCAATACAGGGCTCGAACTCGATTCTGAGATCAGGAATCTCTTGTTCTACCAACTGAGTCAGCCCCAAGATTCTTTTAATTTAATTATGATAGTTTTCATGAGATTTTCTGGGAATATCAATACATAAAGGCTATATATCAACTCAGAAACATACTGTTCTATTTATGGAAAGTGAAATAGAAGAGAAAATGTTAACTGACTAGAGAGACTACAAGTGTAAGGAAACTAAATCCTCACTTTAGCTACACGAATGAATGAAAATAATTTCTGACATGTTAAAATGGGAGCAATAAAGTGCAGAGACCATCACCTCCAACTGGCATATGTCTTTTTCTTTGTAAAAACACAGTATTGTATAGACCAACAATGACAATTAACATCCCAGTGGAAAAATGGGCAATGGGCAATTCTCGAAAGAGAAATAGAAATGGGCCATAAACATATCTGATCATCTTAACCTGCTGCCACAATTACATAAATATAAAAATTAATGAAATAGAAATTCTTATTCATTAGATTTTCAAATATTAAAGAATGAGTAATCCACTGTGTAGTGGGACTTAAGGGATTTTTTTTCCTTTTCTTCTTTGTAATTTTCTACATTATTTGATTATTTACTACAAAGTGCATATAAAAAACAAAGTGCATGTATTATTTTATATATTTGAAAACAATGAAAATTTATTTTCATTTTGGACAAAACAAACAACAAATCTAGCTCACATTAATCGGAGTTTCTTAAAGACAAATGTTTAGAGCTTCCTAACATAACATTTCTTTTCTTTGTTCAAAAAATATTCCCCTTGTTAATAATTTTTTAAAAATCATCTGATGGGATAACTCTATCCCACCTATAATCCAAGAGAAACCTTTGTGATTTCTTGGATATCACATTCAATTACATTCTTCTAAGGAAGAATGTGCTTGGATAAGCACATTCAATTACATTCTTCTAAGGAAGAATACATCCCATACTTTCCTCTCATCATCCCCCCCACCCATCCTTCTTTCCTCCCTACTCTTCCCCTCTCCCCAAAATACCACTTCTTTATCCTAGTTCTTAAACATCCTGCTCAGGGACCTCTTTGCCTTAGGAGTCTTTCTTCTGACTGACCTGATAGTCAGGTTCCTGAAAGATCAAAGTAGCCATGCACTATGCAAAATTATCCATTGTCTTAATTAGCTCGAACTAAGCCATCCATTTGTTGGAATCATTTTCTGAAATCCTCTGCTTTTCTGCTTCTTGTGCCTTCATGTAAAATCTACTCTATCTCCACAAGAAGTTTCACATGTGTACACATTTGCTAAAATATTGTCACACAGTCTTGCTACATGGTATGGCTAAAAAATAAGTGAAAATAAGAATTCTTCCAGTCATAAATCAGTCTTCCAGTCTTAAAATCAGTCACAAAAACTATTAATCCTATTATCTCTTCCCATTATATATTTACTTATATATGTAGAAATAAATTTTTTAATATAAAATCATTTTCTCTACAGAGAAAGATCATAGGACCCATGTCTTTGTATTTTGCAATAATATTGAATACAGTTTATTTAAATCAGTATTTCCCCAAACGCGAATGTTTATCGACTGCATTAGAATCACCTACATGAGCATATTAAACATAGATATTCCTGGGCCCTCCTCCCTGGATCTACCAAGTCAAAATTTGCTAGTTTAGGATTGGGAAATTAGCATTTTTAAACAAGCATTTTTAAATGATTATTTTGCCTCTTCTGTGACTTGGAAACTCATAAAAATAGTTTCATCTTGATAAATGATTAAATACATCTAAGTATCTCAGAGTGAAAGACTGTTTAGGATGAAACTAGTGGCAAATGCTTGGATCGTTTCTTTAAAAAAATACTGTATCACCCTGATTTTTATTCATTTACAAATTACAAGTTGATTCACCACTGATGACTTTATTTTTTTTTCCACTGATGACTTTAAATACATCTGTGTTTTAGGCTCATCAACAATAAAAATATAAACTGTTGAATATAGAGCTGAGTATGTCACAGATGATGATATGTTAGTGACTTGAAGGGTTGGCTTAAGTTTGATAATGGTTTTTTTTTTTTTTTTTTAAGTTTGATAATGATTTTGCTCCTTAGAGACATTCAGTTAAAATAGAGAACCAGTCTGAAAACTGTTACTGGCTTGAAAATAAAGATGTGTAGTTAATTATCTTCCCAGGCTCTCCTTGTTCTTTCGGATGTTGCATTGACATCATGTCAATTTCTAAGTACAGAGCACTGAACACTGGGCCTCTGCCTAGGTTCTGAATTATCCCAAAGGGATGATGAACAGCCTCCTGTCACTGGCATCCATTAGAGACTGATCCCATTTAGGGAAACAGAACTTTTTTGAGTACAATGAACAACTGGGTCTTCTCTGAGAATGACAACTGAATACTAATTAGTTCTTACGAAGTTATAACCGACAATGATTTTTGGAGATCTAGTACTAGCAAGAAAGTTTCAACAAGAATGAAAAATATGGATTTCCTTTTTCATTGTTCATCTGTCCCTCCATCAGATCAATGACAATGCCCCTGTATCAGATAAGAAATAATAAAGATTGGGAAAGTGTTTTTTCCCTTTATTCCCTTTAAATGCTTATGACATTTCTATAGCAGATTAGCAAATAATTGCTTGTAACCATCCCTCAAAATAATACACTCTTGAAAATATAACCAGGAGGAGTTGTGCTGGTCATGCAAGCATGCTTAAAGATAACCTTGAGAAAAACATGGTAGTCCAGCAGGCCTCAGGTGGAGGGGAAGATACACGATCTTGAAGCCTAGCAGCTGGGGATGCCCGGCTCGCTCAGGGCGGAACACCGCCTGCTTCCCTCTTTCGTTATCTCCCCTGCCTCCGGGAGAGCTTGCTGATGGGGTTATCCGTTTAAGTGCTAAGTGCGCTTATTCTATAACGAATTCCATGCTGACGGACCAGGCACACCCTTCTCTTCTCCTTGTTTTATCTATAAGACTCGTGATCAACTATGACTCACATTCCTTCTTGTTTACCTACAAACAATGTATAATCTTATTGATTATCATCTCGTATTCAATAAATATGGGATTAAGGAGTTGTTCGGGGCGGCAGTCTTCTCAACTGCCGACCCCTGCTCCCAATCTCTATTGCAGCTGACTTGTTTGTGCCTCATTCTTCTCCCGTGCGCCGT
>CM052899.1:90149537-90242470 GCA_028534135.1 Potos flavus
AGACTCGTGATCAACTATGACTCACATTCCTTCTTGTTTACCTACAAACAATGTATAATCTTATTGATTATCATCTCGTATTCAATAAATATGGGATTAAGGAGTTGTTCGGGGCGGCAGTCTTCTCAACTGCCGACCCCTGCTCCCAATCTCTATTGCAGCTGACTTGTTTGTGCCTCATTCTTCTCCCGTGCGCCGTCAGGAAGCGGCAAATGCTATTTTTGAATATTAAGCTAAACTATTTTTGTCAAAGCAAATACGTTAGAATTAAAATTAATTTTCATTATAATACCTTCTTGCTTTTGAAAATATTGTCAGATAATTGTTAAAATGTTACACAAAATTTCTTAAAGGTGTTTTTCAGTATGTCAGAAATCCAAGTCTGCCAGGACACAGCAATTAACTATTTTGATGACAGCAACTCTAAGCTTTGAAAAGCTTATTGTCAAAACCACTCAATTCAATTATTCAAGAGTAGCAAGGAAGTTGTCTTTCTAAGATGAACTCAAATACCGTGTCTCTTAGGATTCCTAAGGAATGGCTGTGTTTTATGTTGTTTTGGTGTAGTAGATTATTTCATTCAAGATAAAGATAGTGAAGAACCCCCCCCAACACCCCTTTTTTTGATAGATGATTGTTTAGTGCCTCAACCAGCTGGTTTAATTTCTACACACAACGTTTCTTCTTTTTCTCTTTTTCTTTTTTCGGAAAGCTGATCCTACTCAGTATATATAGTTCAGAGGAAAAAAAAAAAAGAAACAGTGAGTTACGTAAAAATAAATCTGTAAATCTAAATGGGGAAACAAGAAGCAATGCTGTACAAATCCAAACACAGGAGAATCAAAGCAGGGTAGCAAGAATGAGAACAGATAAACAGATGGAATAGAACTCCACTGTTTTTGGATTAAGGTAATTAGGGGATTCCGAAGAGGGAAAGACTGATAAAATAAAACAAGGGTAGTGAATCTGAGGTGGATACAGGAACACAAGATAAGGTAAAATGGAAAGAGAAAAAAAAAAGCATAATGTAACTGTTAAGTAACTCTGTGCTTCAGCAACTGTGTGGTAGTTCTAATGAACTGGCTTTTACATTTGTTTTTTAATTCATCTAATAATGGATGCACTTCTAGAAAAATGATATTAGAAACTACTGAAGTAGTGAATTGATGAAGTCACATATCTTCTACTGAGTAATTTTTGGAGAGCTAACTTTCCTAAACTACCGAGGTGAAGTTGCACATGTTAACTTTTAGAGTGTGAGGGATAGGATAAGTTTAAAAGCACGATAATTTAATTGTCCTCAATTAATCACTGTTGGTTCAGAGAGCTAATTAATTATTTAATTATGTATATATGTCATGAAAGTTTCATTTTCTAGTGAGAACAGTAGCAAAATCTCTTGGCGGAATGAGTAGCTTTAAGAATGACTGGCATGATTAGGGGCGCCTGGGTGACTCAGTTAAATGTCTGACTTTGGTTCTAGTCATGATTTCTGGGTCCTGGGATTGACCCCACTGTTCAGCTCCCTGCTCAGCAGAGAGTCTGCTTTTTCCTCTCCCTCTGCCCCTCCCCAAGCTTGTATTTTTTTTTTTTTTTTGTCTCTCTCTCAAATAAATAAATCTTTTTAAAAAATCACTGGCAAGATTACATGAAGAGCACAGCTTGTGGTAGGCGGAAAAAAAGCCTGCTCCCCCCAGTCCCCCCAAGATGTTCAAGTCCTAATCCCTGGAACCTGTGAACATGTTACTTCTTATGGCAAGTAGGATTTTGCAGATGTGATTAAATTAAGGATCTTGAGATGGGGATTATCCAGGTGGGCCAGTCTAATCACAGATGTCCTTAGAAGTGGAAAACCTTCCCAGTTTTAGCCAGAGGGGGATGTGGCTATGAAAGAAAGGCAGAGAGATATACAGCACTGCTTACTTTAAAGATGAAGAGAGGGAACATAAGCCAAGGAATGGGGGTGGACAGTAGAAGATGGACAAGATGAGGCAATGGGTTCTTTCCTAGAGCTTCCAGAAAGGGACACTACCCTGCCAACACTTTGTACTTAGCCCAGTGAAAGTGACATGTTAGACCTCTGGCCTCCAGAACTGTAAAATAATAAATTTGGGTTGTTTTATGCCACTAAGTCAGTGGTAATTTATTACAGCAGCAATAGAAAAGAAATATGTAGCTATTTTAGTAACTGGTGCAATTAATAATTATAACTAATAATTATACTCATTGAATTATTAATCTGAAAATGAAAAACCACTTAATCTTTTAAAATTCCAGTATGCACCAAATGAATAAATTTTAATACTTTTAAAATTTTAGTCCACTTAGAAGCTTAATAAATAGAACAAGTCGACTATTTCCTTTGTCTCTAAACAGTCCATAAATTATGTCAAGTGTATCTCATAATTTATTTTATATCAACGTTATGATTTTAAGATCTATTTTGTATCTCAGGGTACGGTTTCATTATGCATAAATGGCCTATAAAAGTTAAGAATAAAAAAGTGCTTTAGCTATTAATTCATGCTTCCCAGAGACTAAGAGACAATATACCAGAACTTTCTGCATTTTTTTATACACTTTAAAAAATGTTAAAAATGCTGGTATAAAGCACATTAAGACATTATAGGGACAGTAAAATCTGAGCACATACAGAAAGAAAAAAGTTAAATTATCTAAATTATGGGCAATTTCTGTTCTTTAATTAACCTAGCACCAAAAGTGTCTGTCATATGCCACTTTAATTCACTACAAACTGCTAAGCTGATTAACCAGAATTGTAGGCAGAATGCCTACTGTTAACTCAAATCTTAAAGTAAAGTCTACCTTGTCCATATCATTGCAGTTATAAAGTCCAAGGCACTCTAAGAGTGTTTTGTTCCACATTTATAATTAAATCCACAGCAAAGCTTCAGATATGACCCATTAAGCTATAATAGACTCTGTCTTAGATGCAATTTGCTATAAGGTAGAATTTGGTAGGGAGGATTTGATATGGACACCACAGTACTGTGTTAGGGTGTAGCTGGGAAGCAGCATGAGGTGGAAAACTCCACTTTGGCAGCCAGGTAGACCTTGCTTTTTTTGTATTCTGGGACGGGCACATGTTAGTTGTAAGATCTTAGGCAAGTCAGTCTTAGTATATGAATCTCAGTTTCTTTATTTAAAGTGATGGTATTTATAGTCATTGTTTTATAGGATTTTTATGAGAGTGAAATGACAATGAATGTGAAATAATTAAAACAATATATGAGCTCAGTAAGTATTACCTGTTTGGGGAGCAGTTAAGTACCCCCAAACATATCATTATAAAATAACCACATCTTCTATGGGCTTAACATAAGCCATCATCACAGAAATACAAATGAAGATCCCTCTATATTTTGAATTACTTCCTAGAATTATGGAATATTAAAAAAATAAAAAACTAACTCAACTCTCAATCCAGAGAAGGACATACCCAGTAATTGGCAAACTACAAAATTTTCTTCTTTGTTTTTTACTTCTTTTATAAAAAAAAATGTGTTTCATTATTCATCGATGTATCCCTTGAAATCCCTATCACAGCACTTTGACAGAATAGATGTTAATAATTTTCTAAACTGAATTGACTATCTCTAGAATCTAAGTCTTTACTCAAGAGTTTTAGTCTTCTAATCTACTGCTAGTTTAGCCTGTGGAGCTTGCCATGACCTGGTTGAGCTCTAGTACCATCTATGATGGCTCTGCTCTTTGTCATGCTTGGAAAGGAGATTCACTGTATCGGGATTTTAACAATGTAACTAGTCCCCAAATATTCTGTTTTTACATTCATATAGTGTTCCACACATGTTTGTCTCCTTTAAATGATTTAGAATTCATTGTTTTAGAATGTCATTGTGTAACAAGTAACTCCTTAATAGTAATAGTAATAGAAATACATTCTATCTCACAATTTAACAAATTTAATAAAATGTATTAAGTGTAAGTTGATAATGGATATGAAATAGTTTTTTCCTTTGCCTAAACTATTATCTTATTTCCCCATGGTAAATTATTGCCAAAAACTATTTCCAGAAAATTATTTCCTTAAAATAACTATTTGTATAATTGCTACCACACTATGACTATTTGAGTTTGATAAGAATATTGAGAGTGATGCATATTCCTGTATATTATAAATCACATTATATCAAATTTAGAAATATGTATTCCATCAAACTGAAAGAGAAACATTTCATATACATTCATAAGAACAGTCTCAAATTGCCTAAATTTTTGACAATTCTAAGATAATTAGAGACCAGTGGATTCTCTTTTTTTCCAAAGATTTATTTATTTGACAGAGAGTACAAGCAGGGGGAGTGGCAGGTAGAGGGAGAGGAAGCAGCAGACTCCCCGCTGAGGCTGAGCAGGGAGCCTGATATGGGGCTCCATCCCAGGACTCTGAGATCATGACTTGAGCTGAAGGCAGACGCTTAACCGACTGAGCCACCCAGGCGCCCCAGAGACCAGTGGATTCAGACATATTCCACTCTCACAAGCATTAAGGTGACTTCTAGGGATCCCTAATATTCCTAATGTGGGCCACAATGGCTATAGATGAGGGAACTGTTAACTAAGCATTGTAAACTCAGCAAAACTATCTTTCAAAGATGAGGGTGAATAAAAGCATTTACATTCCATAAAAAAAATCTGGGAGGGTTTACCAAGAAGAGACTCTTGTTAAAAGAACTTCTAAAGGATGTGCTTCAGGACAAATGAGATTCATTCATTCAACAAATATATACTGAGCCAGGCACACTTCTAGGTGATGGGGATACGTTCAGTGAACAGAACAGATGAGAAAATCTTGCTTTTATGGAGCTGACATTTTAGTAGCCAAAGTTACAAAGCAACATAAAGAAGTAAATATGTATGGTATGTCCAGTAGTATGCTGTTAAACCTTTACCAACTGGCTCTTTGGGGGGGATAAAAAAAAGCCTGCATCTATGCATTTGCCAATTTCTGTGGTGTAAATGCTACCTCCACGCTGAATTTCAAACTGCTGGCTATGTCCCGAGGGAAGAGACTAACACAATTGTCCCGCTGAGCTTGTGTGAGCTGATTTGAGCACAGCCCTGACGATCCCAAGTGCTAGGGAGAGAAACGAGTGGGAAAAGATGGGGCGATTTAGCAATTGCAATTTGTAAGAGAATTGTCAGAGAAGTCTTCACCCAGAAGATACAATTTGAGTAAAGAACAGAAGGAAGTGAGAAAGAGAGCCATGCACCCAATTTTGGAGAAAACCATTTTAGGCAGAAAGAACTGCAAGTAGAAAACCCTGAAGCAGGAGCTGGGAACAGTAAGGAGGCCAGAGAGGCTACTGCAGAGTGAGAAGTTCAGGGAGTTAAAGGCAGGCTATACAAGACTGTAAGAATTTAGGCTTAGCCTGAGATTGGAAGTCACTGGAGTTCTGAGCTGGGAAGGACAGGATCTAAATTATATGTTAATGGCCTCAGTCTGGCTTCTCTGCTGAAAAGGAGTAAGCCAAGATAATAAAGCTTTAATGGTAGTAAAAATAGTAATGTCTAAGATCTGGGATTCCACAACAACAGAGTTAACATCCAAAACAAGAACAGTTCATCAGCCAAAGGAGAGTGGGCATGATTGGAGATAAAGTACTTTGTACTTTTCGACTGACGTGTGAAGATATTGATTATTAGCACTTGTTTAGCACATATGTTTAAATTTCTGGAGAAACTCTTAGAAGAAAACGAATAAAATATATACATTTCAAACCAGGAGTGGGTAGAAAAAAGAAGGAAACTGACAATAAAGGCAATAAAAAACAGAGCAAAAAAAGAAGAAACTGAACAAGTGGGACAAATATAAAGCACAAAATAAGATAGCTGAAATCAATCCGTACACATTGATAATCAAATCAACTGTCTGTAGATTGATCTTGTTAACTAAAAGACAAATATTGACAAAGTAGACAAAAAGAAAATTAATTGACAAGTTGTTTTTTTAAACTAATTTATAATGTCAAGACATGCAGAGAAGACAGAACAAATATAAAAATGAGGTAATATGCAATTTTTAAATAGTAACCCCCCAGAAGCTGGTTAGCTATGTTAGCATAAGGTAATGATAAAATTTGCAATTAATATATAAATATATATCCTTAAATAACATAGCTTTAAAATATAGAAGGTGATAATTGACAGAAAAGCAAGGAAATATTTACAATTCACTAACAAAGCTAAAGAATTAAGCACACCTCCTTTGATAACATCAAGTAGTACACCCCATTCCTCCCCCTGCCTCCACAAAAAGATAAAAACAGTAAGAACATAGAAGATCTGAACAACATAGTTAACAAAACTGAGCTAATAGATATACTTTAACTGGAGAATATTCGTTTTTGTCAAGTACACAAGGAATAGTATATCCAGTCATAAAGTGATCCTAGCAAATTTAAAGTATTCAAGCAGATACATGCTTCCAGAGGAAATTGCAGTTAAAATGAGTATCAGCAAATAAAGATAAGAAACAGCAGAGAAAACGGAAAGGAATTACAGAACTATGAGAGTGTGTGAGTGTGTGTGTGTGTGTGTGTGTGTGTGTGTGTGTGTGTAGGGAGGAAGGATTGGTGCTGTGGAGGTTTTGACATCCTTTCAGGGCACTATAAATAGTGAGCTATCTGGAGAAATTTTTGTTTCCTTTCTGTTTTTACTTATGACAGAATAATTGATTGCAGTTGCCTTCCCTGCCCCCCCACAGACATTTGGTATGTTCTTTTTCAATGATTTTATGAAGCCTCTGGCTTTACTTGAGCTGGAATAGTGAATATTCTGATGAGAGATTGAAGTCAGGCAGCATAGAGATCACCTTTACACTCCAATTACAGTCTCCAAGGATCGGCCTCTAGCGAGACTGAGAAGTCAGCCAAGTCTGTCTTCTGAGACTGATACCACTTATTTCTCAGACCTCTATGGCTTTTCCTACTTCTATTTTCAGTTCTTTCTTTTCCCTAGATACTCTGGGATCTTTAGTTAGGGAGGAAAAGAATGATAAAGTCAGAGATGACATTGTATTCGAGATTTAAGAACTGCCCTCTCCTAAAGCCACTTTTAAAATGTAGATATTTTTGAGGGGTAATCTACAACAGCCAAATTAAGGAACAGTGACCGGTCAGAAACTAGTTGGAAAGACTGGGAATAGTGTGGAGATGTAAGGGGTTGCTGAGTTGCTAACCTCCGATCACACTGTGGGCACCTCTAGTGTACTAATACTGTATGGCTGCGCTGGTTCCTCATTTTCTCATGGATGTTAGGAAGTTTGGCAAAAAGACAATGTGTGCCAATCTTACAAGGAGGAGGGAGAAACATAGGAGGAAGAGAGTGATATATAGCTCTTTTGTTGACAGTATAGCCACAGAGAGTTCTGTAAAACTTTGAAAGACCCCCTTCCCTCTTCTACTTCACAACTGTCTTAGGGGTGAAATGTTATAGGAAATGGTCTAAGTCTAAAGATATAATGGATCTTAGGCCTAGAGTGAATTCATTCTTCTAAGGGAGAATGTGAATTGTTAATATTCATTTGGTCATGCTGTGCTTGCATTGACAGCTTTAAAATGCTATAATGGCAGAAACATCTATTCATAAACCGCTTTCCCTCTCTAAAACCCTCTCTGTATAATTAGTCTCAGGAAGTCTGGGGACAGGTCCTAAAACACGAGGAACTTGAATATCACAAAACTAGTCCATGGTGAGTTTGAGACAAGTCTTGTCTACACAGTTCAATAAAACACACCCACACCCCTCTTTCTGACCTCAGTAGGACCGAAATTAGCATTGACACTTTTGGAGAACATATTAATTGTCTAAACTATATGTTCTTTGGTTCTCTAAGGGCTACGGCTTATAGCTTATAAATTCTGCAACTAAAAAGGACAACACCTTAGGTCTGTATTTTTTTTCTTCCTCATGAAGAGTCATATATTTGTGCCATGTCAGCTTCTTACGTCACTTTGAGGCTCTTTAAAAAGTGCTCGTGTTATTTAATAGCTAAATGAGTAAAAACTGATATTGCCTTGCTAATTCTAATTTTCTAGTCGAGTAATAAAACACTTTTTTTTTTGCTCCACATAAAAAAAAATAACACTTTTGCAGTGATTAGTACAATGATTAAAATTTATGTGCTACACACCATCCTTCTAGTTTTGGAAGAAACATTCTATGTTGCCTTCAATTGTCTCACATTCTTTTCAATTTTCCTAATACTTTAAATAGGGAAAATACAATATTCTTCATAAGTGGTAATAAATAAAATAACTTGATTAAAAATATTTCTATTAATTAGGTACTTTTAATTACCACATCCACAACCTTTTCTTAGATCGCACATGCTCTTTAATCTCTCTTCCAAGGAAAAACGATAAGGTTACTGACTAGGTTAACTAACCCTCGTTAGTTAGGAAGGCTTACTCCAGTTTGCCTGGGATCAGAGTTTTGGCACTGAATGCTCTCAGTCCAGGGAAACCAGGGTGGTTGGTCACCCTAACTCCTGTTCATCCTCCAGCTAATTTCTCTTTTATCCTTCACATCAGAATTTCTCCACTGAGTATCTTACACTCTTCTCCATGTCTTAACTCTCTCATTTACTCCTGAACTTATTGCAACTGTGCCTCTGCCTCGAGGCATGCCTCTGGTTCCATTCCCCTGGAGTTTGCAAGCGTCTCCAATGACCTTCATCTTTTAGGAAAGGAGACTTCTAGTTCTTACCTCAGTGGACCCTGCTGCTGGATTTTATACTGCAGATCATACCCTTCCCGACATTCTTTATTCCCAAGGCTTATACAGTAGTTTCCCTTATTCACAGGGGAAACATTTCAAAGCCAACAGTGGATGCCTGAGCTTGCAGATCGTACCAAACCCTACATATGTTTTTTTGTATACATAAATTCCTATGATAAAATTTAACTGATAAATTAGGCACAGGAAAAGGTTAACAATAATAAAATAGAATAATTATAAGGATATACTGTACTAAAAGTTATGTGCATGTGGTCTCTCTCTCCAATATCTTATTGTACAGTACTCCCCTGGTGATGATGTGAGATGACAAAATGCCTAATGATGAGATGAAGAGAGGTGAATGACGGAGGCATTGTGAGAGTGTTAGGCTACTATTGACCTCGTGACCATGTGTCAGGAGGATCATCTGCTTCCTGACCATGGCTGACTACTGGTATCTGAAACTTTGGAAAACAAACCATAGATAAGGGGGGACTACTGTATGACAGCATAGCTTCGTAGTCTCTGACGTTGTTCTTTTTGACTCTTATTAATGAGATCATCTCTTTCCAGTTGTCTTCTGAAAGATGATTTTCCTCAAGATTCTCTACTGTACTCCATCTTTCCTCCTTAGCATTCTATAAGCCCTTTCCCTGGCTGATCTCACATACTTTCATGCTTTGAACCCTTCCCTCCATGAATAGTAACTCTAGAAACTATGCTTGCCATCCAGACTTCTCTTGTGAGCCATCTACGCGTTAAAACATCTGTACCTGTATGTCTCAGATGCACTTCAATAATTTAACTTTTTTTTTAAAGATTTTATTTATTTATTTGACAGAGAGAGATCACAAGTAGGCAGAGAGGCAGGCAGAGAGAGAGGGGGAAGCAGGCTCCCTGCTGAGCAGAGAGCCCGATGCGGGACTCGATCCTAGAACCCTGAGATCATGACCTGAGCCGAAGGCAGAAGCTTTAACCCACTAAGCCACTCAGGGACCCCATACATATTTAATTCTTATTAAATGTACTCAACTGTAATGTGTTTAATTTTTTATACCCCTTAAAAATTGGTTTAATCTTAAGAGCACTGAAGGCATTTTATATTTTGTATGATTTTAGAGGATATAGTAGGGTTTACATATAAAACTTAGACTTATCTAGCACATTTTTAAATGGCATAACAACATTTTCTCAGTTTTAAAGAATTATAGTTCAGAAATCAAACCTTAAAAACATGTTTTATCATAATATTTTGAAATGAAAAAATTGGAAGAGAATTATATACTGTTTGTAATTTTCAAGTACATAATGTTTAAGCTACCAACTTGGTTTTAATTTAGCTACAATTTTCAAGTATATTTCATAAGACTTAATGAAACTTAAGCACAACTTCTAGGTTAATTAATTTTTATTGAGTTAAAAAGAAGAGTCTAAAATACTGTCAAAAATATGGGTTTTTTTTTTCGGTTTTCACACTCTCTTATGGTAACATTTAATGGTCCTTCTGGTATCCTTAGCTCATTAACTAGTGTAATGAACATTACTATTATTTGCCAGATGCTTAGTCTTTATAGAAAAGAATGCAATTTTCAAGATTTTTTTCCATCTGATTTAGTCCTTTGTATTTTACCAAAAGGTCAAAGCTGTACAGAATAAAAAATATATATCAAAATCCCTCCTTTCACTTTTATGAGAAATCAATCTGTAGTATGAAAAAGAATCCTATAGTATTCTGAATGGGAAGGTAAGATAGATCATTTTAATTTTAAATTTCATTAATATTAAACAACCAGTTGTTTATGCAACACAATTCATTCACTACAATCAACTATCTTCAAATAATTGTTTTCTATTTAAGGGCAACAGTTTTATACAGTGAGAAATCTAATACCATTTAAATGCAGCATGATGGGCTTCATATATGTACCAGAAGTGTTCAATGAATTCCGAAACTTAATTTAAATCCTTATGTTTGTGTATGAATAAGTATGCTTGTATATTCATAGCTTTCCATATTTAGCAGTGCTGATTTTAAGAGTTTCAAAAAAATATAAGAGAAAATGAGTTGCACATTTGACTTCCAAAAATATCTGAACCCGCTACTTATGAGAGCTTTAATTCTTGAAAATTTGTGGGAGTATTTATTTTCATTAAAACAAATTCACTTTGATTTCATATTTAAGTGAACTAAAGTCTTAGATTAATAATAGTTTTCTTAGGTAGATAGTTTCTGGAAAGTTAATTAAACAAGATGGTTACTACTTTGTAGCTGTACATACACATAGAAAAGCATTTCAGGATTCTGCCATATTCAGTCCTTTAGCACAGTCTTCATTTTTCTTGATTCAGAGAGATATAGCCCTATATCTCAAATATAGCTGAGGGTAGCCACCTCATCCCAGTTTGCCTGAGACTTTCCGATAAAATGAATATACCATGTCCTAGGAAATCCCACAGACCCAGAAAAACCGGGACGGTTGGTAAACCTACTGAAAGATGACCTAAACTTCGAAAGTTTTAGATAAAAAGGGCCTTACCTTAACATCATTGATGTTCATTCTTGTTCCCTCCTTTCCCACAAAAATATCATCAATATCCACAAGAATGTACCTGTCCAAGGACAGTGTCAGCCTCTTCCCTGACAAGAAGGAAACAGCATCTATAAAGATGAGCTTATGTAACCAAAAGTTCAAGTTGTTGCCAAAAAAAACTCTTTGAATTCCATCATGAAGCCCCAAGTCATGTATGATAGTGGCATAAAAAGCACCTTTAGAGATGGGAGGAGAAAGGTTCTCTGGGGTCTTTACTTTGGCAAATATTACTGGTTGGTAGGCTGAGTGATTAATCTGGAAAACTGTCCAGTCAGTTCCAGGTAAAGAACCTTTTTCCAGCTTGGAAGATTTGGTCACATGAAGCAATGGAGAATGAGGATTAATACAACAATCTTTTACTGCAAGGTTTCCATATATGGAGAAAGGGAAACCTTTCAACTGAAAGCTCTGTAGACTCTTCTCGCTAGTTTTGTGGAATCCAATGACACCCACACCATATTCCACACAGTATTTATCTAAAAGGCTTCGGTTCCAAGAGTCCATATTTATATACTTTAATATATTCTCATAAATAATGAGAATATATTTGCCTTTAGTTTTTTCTATAAGTGCTGGGAGATCCCCCTTTCCAGGAGCAATTTCAATGTGATACTGAAATCTACTGGATTCTAGAATCATAATTATGTCTTGACCAAGCGATGAGTATTGGCTCTCCACAAACACAAGGACTGTGGGGTCTGTCCTCGAGGCATCAGAAAGCTTCACGGTCTTGACTTCCATAAGCCTGTACGGTAGGTGTTGGAAATCCCCACAGTCCACTTCGGACATCATCTCAGAGGGTTCATTTTCCTGTTTGTAGCCACTGTACAGGTAGTACGCAGAAATAATAATGCTCACCATGCAAAATGTGGCGAGCAGAATAACTGTCCTTTGAAAGTGTCTGTGAAGCTTCATGATAAAACTCATGTTGCATATACTTCCCTCAGACTGTTCCAATAGAAGCACCATAAAAAAAAAAAAAAAAAAAGAAGGAAAGAAAAGATGGTGTTCAGCTACTTTTCCAGTCTCCGTCGATAGTTTATGTCACCATCGCCGCACATTTGTCACTTGATCAGGACTCACAGAAAATATAGTCTGAAAAGTAGAATAAAATAGAACAGAATATCAAACATTCTGCAGCATTAAAATGAATAAGTTTTTTCCTGCTTATTGGCACTAGTGGCAACCTGTTAGGCAGATCAACAGGTGTGTGGTCTGTAAGAAAGCTTCTTTTTCTTCCTGCCAGGTCCGGATGAAGACATGGGAGGGAAAGAAACGGGAAAAGGGCTCCATATAACAGAGGCTCTCTATCCTTCATATAGAAAATACACTGGACTAACGAGAAATATCCTTTTATTCACTGAGCTTTGCATCAAACTCTATAGATAACATATACCTAAGACCACAGAGAGGTCACCTGAACCATGCACAGCCCTATGATGTCATGCATACACGATACATATGTGTTTAGCTACATATACTGAACATTCATACAAGTTTCATGTTTCATTTGGTGCTATAGTTAAGACACTACTTTCTGCTGTTTGGAAAAGAGTGCAGTAATTACATGAAAAAAGTAGTATAAAAGTGTTTTTTAAGAACAATGAAAATAACAAACTTCATGAAACACCTTATCACGATATAATTTCAAATCCCTTTCAAGACTTACTAATCTTAGAAAGATTTAGTAGCTTTTGAAAAACAGTAAGAAAGAAACCTGAGTGCTTCTTAGAGCAGAAGTTTATTAGAGTCTTATGGTCCTGGCACTTTAAGAGGAAATATGGACTATACAAGAATTAAGGAAGGTTTTCCTGTTGTCCACAAGGCAGGCTGAAAAGGGTTCACTGAACCTCTACCTCTTATTAATTCTGTCACTTTGGCCCTAGTACCTTTTAAATAAAATAGTAAGGTTAAAATAAATGATCACCAAGAATATTCTGGCTCTAAAATTCTGTGATATTCACCTATGAAATTAGCAATGAACAATATTTTGAATAATATGTGTTTATATTTATGAATAATACATTCTGGCTTAGGAGCACCTGGGTGGGTCAGTCATTAAGCATCTACCTTTGGCTCAGGTCATGATATCAGGGTCCTGGGATCCAGCCCCGCATTAGGCTCCCTGCTTGGTGGGAAGCCTGCTTCTCCTTTCCCACTCCCCCTGCTTGTGTTCTCTCTCTGTGTCTCTCTCTGTTAAATAAATAAATAAAATCTTTGAAAAAAAAATACATTCTTGTGTATAACTGCAGGATAGTTACAGAAAAGGATACTTATAAATAGGATAGTTATCCTGTAAATTATTCATTCAAATATTAATGGAATAACTATCTTTCTATTTAAAATATAAATGGTCAACAGAGTGAATTTCCTTAAGGGTTCCAAAATTCTAGAGACAGTGACTAGTATGACAATAATAAATGATTGTTGATTAGAGACAAATGCCTCTAATGAGATGAGAGAAGTGACTATGGCAAGTGGGGAAGCCTGAAATGCTCCAGGGAGATGTAGGATTTGGGCAGAGCCTTGAAGGTAAGGGTAATGTAAGTAGGCATGTGAGATGGAGGGGATTTATAGAGGCAGGTGTGAGCACAATATTGGGCAAGGAACACTCTGATGAAGAATGGAAGGCAAAGATATGAAGTCTCCCCAAAAATAAATTTTACAGAGTATGGGTACCTTAGATTATGGAGAGATTTGATAGCATATAAGTTCATGGTTGAGAAAACTCACCAGGAGCCATTCTACTTTCCTACTTTGGGGAATTACATGGTAAGGGTGAGATTTTTCAGGAAAATGAACTAACCAATAACGTGGAGCATATCCTAGAGCACTGTTAGAGAGTCAAGGCTGGCAAGCCGGTGCAGGCTCATTTCTCACAATCAAGTCATAAACTGTTAGTGATCATAGGTCATAGGTCAGGGAGAATGTGGGAAGGGGCAAGCAAATCAAAATTACCAGCACAACAGAGTTTCCACTGTAATTGTAGTTAATTTCATTTTGAAGAGTAATTGCACTTTACAAGTTATGTACATGTTTATGAATAATATAATAGTCTGGAGTATAATAGTGGGATATAAAATTTCATATCTTTCTATGCCTGTTTCAATATTAGCTGTGAAGTGTTTTTGACCGGATACAAAATGTATTACCACATTTTGCATTTCAGATAGCAGTGTTTCATAGTTTATAATTATTGTCAGAAGTGAAAGGCATGTAACTCATACTAATCTTATCTGTGATGAGGCAAAGTGGTGAGGAGTACTTGTTCTCACTATTTAGGATGGATATTAGGGATCCATTAAAGCTACCTTCTCCATTACCTGGTATAAAATTCTGAAAAGTCTCTCTTTTCTATTAAACTCTTCCAAGTTTCCTCCTGAAGCCAAGGAATTCCAGCGTATGTCTCTGAGGGTAGGATTTGGTCTAAGATACTTAAATGGACACAGTAAGAATCTCGAAGTTTTCTTTAAAACTTTTTTGACAGCACACTTCACTGTGGCCAAATTTGGTCCCTGGTATAGACTCTGAAAAGTTACTGTTCCTACTGCAACCTCATCCACCCCAACTACTTCCCATTCTCTGTATGTCTGTTGGCTCTGAAAACTGCAGAGTGCAGTGAACTGCTGCTATCCCTCCTGGGTGGGATGGTGCTCTAGCAGCTTCTCCTGAGCCCTTCACTGGGGGAGATCACTAGAAGACAGGAACATGTGGAAAATTAAGCTCCTCCACACAGTTCCCCTGTGAAACTTTCTCAGATGGAGCTGACCTTCCAAACGTGGTCAGATCAGCAGTGATACGTGGCTGTTGTAGAAATGATCTCTTTTTTGTAATTCTTGACACTATTGTAATTAAAATTTTGTTTATTGTCCATCTGTCAGTCTCTCTTATCTAACTGTGAAACACTCTAAGAGGGTAGAGATAAGGCCTCTATCATTGAGCCCCTAGTGCCAGGCACACAGTAAGCACCCAGTGACTGTGGAATTGGTCGAATACAATGGCATATTAACTTTCCAGGCTAATTTGATACTTGTACTTTATTCTGATTTCATAACTTATTTTTAAGGTTACATATCACTATTAATATGATTATAATTATCTATACATTAGCTGGATTTAATGTCTCTGTTTTACTTAATTCTAAGAAAATATAATCATACCATCCTGACATAGGATAAAAGAAGCCACTATGGTAGATATTGAATCTTCACCCACCCAAAGATACCTATCAATTAATCACCCTGCCATCAGTCATCAGGTATTTGTTGAACGCCCAGTTTGGTCTTAGTCCTGTATTAGGTGCAGGGGACACCACAGAGGTAATATTAAGAGTGATTTTTGTCTGCAGAAGCATGGTCTCTGCTGGGGGAAATGACTTGTGAAACAACAGTCAACACCATGTTGTACATAATAGGTAGTGCTTTAGGCTGTACAGACTAGATTTGTTATAAGTTTCAAAACAAAGATTAATGATTAAAGATTAATGACATTTAGGAAAGCAGTTGCTAAGAGACATAGTGCTTGAGGGGGACATGACATGTCATGACATGACGGGCAAGATTCGGATATGAGGGTGGGATGAACATGTTAGGCAAAAGCACATGGCAAGGGGAGGGCACCTGACTGGCTCAGTGGGGAGAGCATGTGACTTGATCTTGGGGTTGTGAGTTCAAGCCCCACATGAGGTGGGCTTACTTAAAATACCTGGCAAGGCTGAAGAAATGAAATGGTTACAATATGTTTATCTGAAAGTGAGACTAAACTAATATGATACTATGTGTTGGGTTGAAAATGGAAATAATATTTCACTCAAGGAGTCCTGCAGATTTATATAGGTCCTTGGAAGTGACTGTGAAGCACAAAAGTGTGGACTTGGAAACAGCACTAGATGAATCTTAACAGAAGCGAGACAATAAAAATAATCATATTTACAGATGATTAGTGTAGCAGTGGCATCCGGAATGGGCAAACAGCAGTCACATGAACAGAGAGAGTATATGCTACATTGTACAGAGTGAAGAAGGAGGTGGAGTCAGGACAGTCCCACTGAAGGAGCTGCTGCACCATCCAGGTGGGGAGTGGTGGGGGTCCAGACTCAGGTGGTTATCAGGGAGAATGAAAATGAAGAGAGACAGGAGAAAAACAAAAAGGAAATGATTACTGATAAATTATGCTTGGGGACTAGAAGAATAAAAGTGCCAGTATTAGAAACCCACAAACTTAGAGTGGAAGTTGTCTTGAGCTAATCATGTTCACCTACGGTTTAGACATGTGACTAAGTGATGCACAGGGAGATAACAAGATCACAATGTTCTGTAAAATAGATGTTGGCAAAGAAGATAAGGAAACGTTTGAAATTAATGGGTCATAGGCAAATCTGGATATGCTACACAAACTCAATTCCTCAGGCAATACTTTTCTGACCAAGTTTACTCCTCCCCCTTTAGACCAGGTCCCCAGATGATGTAATCTAATTATAATTACATTTTATTTCAGGCTTTTATCATAACTCTTACTAAATGCTATTAGCAACATTTGTTTAATGTCTTTCTTGTTAGACTGAAATTTCCGAGGGTATAGGGTCTGTGTCATTCCCAGTAATCTTTCAAACAAGAAACAGGATAAAAACATTCTTAAAGGCCAATGAGAGCAACAAGCAAACACTTCAGTATAGTGATTATCGTATTTTTTTTTTTAAAGATTTTATTTATTTATTTCGAGAGCGCGCGCACGCACTAGAGAGAGAGAGAGAGCCCGCTCGAGCGGGCGCAAGCGTGCGCACAAGTAGGGGGGGCAGCAGGCAGAGGGAGAGGAAGAAGCAGGCTTCCCACCGAGCAGGGAGCCTGATGTGGGACTTGATCCTAATAACCCAGGATCATGACCTGAGCTGAAGGCAGACGCCCAACCAACTGAGCCACCCAGGCGCCTGATGATTGTATTCTTGAAGTGCTCTCACAAAAATACATTGAAAATTATAAACTTTTATATGATCTGAAGAATTCCCTGAATGACTAAAGAACAGGCACACTAGCCTGCATGTCAGAGTTTCCATGGACACGACTGTCTTTACTACAAGCAGAGAGCTGACAGCTGTGCTTGCATTAGGAGACCTATGATGAGTAATATGCTGAATGACCAAGGAAGTGTAAGTTAAATTAGAAAATCAATAAATCATTTAGGCAGATATTTTGGGAGAGCTGGAGTAGATACAGGAAGGTTGCAAGGCTAGACTGGTTATAAACATCACCACTTCATCAGGATTTCCTATAAGGCACGTTGAAGGAAATAACAACGTATGGGAAGGTACAGTAACAACAGCAACACAGCTAAATTAGTGAACACTTACTACATGCTGACGTGGTGTTGGGCCTTTTAAAAGCTAAGTAACTTGCCCAGGATGCCACAACTCATAGTGGCTGAACTGAAATTGGAACTCGGCAGTCTGCAGTGAAGATACCATACGCCCAAGAAAGCAACTGCAACACTTTTCAGGGTAGCACCATGTAGGAAATGGACAGTGGGTAGCTATTATCTTTAGATGCTGCAGTTTCTGCATATGAAAATGAGGATACTTGTGGTACCTATTAGTAGGGTTTTAATGAGGAGTATGAGGTAAACTGTAAAAAGCTCTTAGAAAGTGTCTGGGACATAGAATGAATATACTAAATGTTACCTGTGATGACGATGATGATGAGGAGGATGGTGATGTTGGTGATGACGGTGATGATGATGACAATGATATAACTAACATAGGAAATGGGAAATATCCTGAAGATGGCCAATAAACATTCACTAAGGGCTTTAAAGGGACAGCTACAAGCATTCCAGTGTAAGCAGAGTTGTGGGAAGAGCAAGAAGTCCACCTTTGATGCAGGAAGCTAAAGTCAGAGCAGAGGAAGAGACTCAGTCAGAGGCATAACCCAGCATCACGTACATCCTTGGGCTTCTTCTCATTCCTCCCCACTACCCCAGATAAGCTCACATACTCATTAGCTTTCTCTACCATCTATGCTCCAGTAAATTCCAAATGTTTATTTGTAAGTCCAACCTCCTTCCTCTGAGCTCTAGGATTGCAAATTGAACTATCGACTTGATATAATAATAACTCACAGTAACTGTATTCTTATTATATACCAGCCACTGTTTAGCTCCACGGGATTCATGTCACAAGAAAACTCAACCTGTCTAAAATGGAATGTGTGATCTACACTCTAAAACCATCTTCAGCTTCCCACGACCATGCAGTGGCTCATCCTTGACACCTTCTTTTCCTCTTACCTCTGCGTATCTAAATAAACCCAAGCCCTCTCATTTCCATTTCCTAAAACTCACCTCACCTCCTCAGTATACTGCTCTTTCCTAGGCAACATCCCTCTCACTTGAACTACCACACAACTAGCCTCCTCATAAACGCTCTGGGCTCCTTTTATACTTTTCTCAGTCCAGCATCAAAGTGCAAATCGAATTGTTTCTTCCCAGCAGAAAACGTATCAGTGACTGCCTATTTCACTTACTGATTAAAATGCAAATTCCTATACGTGCCCTACAAGACACTGTGAGGAACAATTCCTACTCTTACATCTCAGGACTGATTCAATGGTGTGCTCCCCTCTGAATTCCAGGTAAATGGGTCCTCTTTCCATTCCCCAAAAGCAACCACCTCCTTTCTGACTCAGGGTCTTCTCACATGCTGTCCTCTTTGGAAGGACTTCCAAATTTCTCCCATGTCTTCATCTGGCTTCATCCTCTGAATCCTACGGTTCTAAGCATAAACATTCCTACCTCACAAAAGCCTCCTTGATTCCCCAGATCTGTTGGGTCTCCCTTTTTACACTCTCACATCCCCATCTACTTTAGATGTGCTACTTTAGATGTGCTACTCCGCAGCACATTCCATAGATATAATTAGTCATGTGGCTTTTTGTGTAGTATTTCTCCAGAGATTGGAAGCATCTATATTCACCTCTATATTCTAGATACCAATACAGTGCTTGAAGTAAGAACATCCCGCTGAATACTTGTTAAATGAATGAAAAGAGAGCCTGTACTGAATTTTACAACTAGCAGCTGCTTTCACAAACGAGGGCAGTCATTAAGTCAAACCGTCTTCCATAAATGCATACCTCCACCAGTCACATTGGCCTCAAATAGTCAGGGTGATAATATGAACACTGTGAATGGCAGTGACCACCTTGACCGCAGCCATAAGTCAGGCACATGCATTAAGGTACCTGTCATTGTATCTTACTCAAATACCTATTTTTCCCATTCTGATATTTTTCAGAAATTGGCATGGCTAGAGTTGCTTTGTAATGCATGTGTTTTCTAAAAAGGAAAACATCTGTTTTCCACCGAGGAAGCATTAGCCATTATTTAATTATATACCATTAACAAAAGGCAGAGGGAGAAATTATATTTTCGAATCATAAGCCATTCTGTACATATAGAGAAGAAATGAATACATACAAACATACATTTTGCAAAGTATTTTGATATCCGCAAGGGGCAGCACCTACTTGTCACTGTAACCTCTCCTCTTCCACTAACACCCACCATCATCCCAAAGTAAAAATCAATTTCTAAATGCAATAGAATCACGTTGAAGTTGGCAGTACAAGAAATGTTGAAAAAAAGATTGCCATCTGGAAAATGAGTATTAATAACTAAAGAACTTCAGGTTCTAACATAAATGAAAGATATTTAAAAGATCTTGACAACATTCCCCTTTCACAAAATTAACTGTATTTTATAGTGTTGAAAAATGCATTGGGAGGCTTCAAATACATTACATGAATTTGCTAAAAGTAATTTAGTAGTATTAAATATTGACAAAGACCACGCTCTTCTCTGGGAAGAAATGTGTGAAACTGTGTCATGTTAATTGAACCCTGATGTGGTGGGCAAGTCAGATGCTGATTTGCATGGAGTGCGACCAAGAACACACTCCATCTCTAGAACTTTGGTTTTCCTTTGGGATGGATAGGCAAATAGCTGCACTTAGGGGCACTGGCTTTGTTTGATACATTAAATGGAAAAATGCCTTTCTATTGCAATTTTCTTCCTTCTTTGTATTTAGAAATTAACAAAGAAACAATCTTTTTTTTTTTTCCCTCCACCTCTCTCAGTGTTGTGCCAGCCCAGTGAGGCTAGACAAGAAAACTACCCCCTTAAATTGAGCTACAATGTATGCATCCATGTCTGCCGAATAGCAGGGCATTGTGACAACTGCCAATACAGCTTTCAGGATCTAATATAACCTTTGTCGTTTTTATTCTTCTTCAGAGTCATGGGAACAAACGTATTAACCTAATCTCTCCTTGTTTGCCTAGACCATAGGATGTGAAGTTACAGATCAGTTTTTGGCTATGTTTTAGGGCAGATTATATGAACCAGAGAAGCAGAGGCAGCCAATCTGCAGAGAGGATAATGTAAAAAGAGCAGAGAGGAGCAATGAAGAAATAGGATAAGGAGTCCTAGGAAGTCTGAGGTCCTGTTCTATTACTCTCTCTCCTATAGATGAATCAACAAAGAAGTCAGACAAATTCTTCCTCTGTTACCTTAGGCATCTTTTTGAACAAGTGACACTCAACCCAATTGGGCTATCATTGGAAAGGAAAGAAATCACCTAAACTGGACTGTATAGACTTGCTTAGGGAAGGCACCACATGTAATGGTCTTGGGCACTGGTTTAAGCCTGACACAATAATAGGTGCTGAGTAAATATCTCTTGAATGAATAAATGATCATTTCATATGTAGGAGTACATAAGGGTAGAAGTGGTGGAAATGACTGAAGTGGTACATGAATTGCCCGGAGGGCAACTGCCATTATTTAAGAGGCATAACAAGCACAAATACTTGAAAACCTATAGAGAGACAATGTAATAGGTGGTTTGGGGCAAGTGTGTTGGAACCAGACTCAAATTGAATCCCATCTTTACCATTTGCAAGTATATGATCTTAGAAAGGTAAGTAACCTCTCCGGGCCTTAATTTCCTCATTTGTGAAATGAAAATAATTAGAGCATCTACCTCAGATAATTTTTTTTGAAGATTACATGAGCTAAAAATTAATATATGTGTGCTTAGAACAGTGCCTGGACAAAGTAACCACTCTATGAGGGTTAACTGTTATTTTAAAAACTTTCATATCTATTACTAAATATTTACACAACGGTACTAATCAACAAGTTTTGTATTGTTCTAATTTTTTTCCATGTCTATTTGTCCTGTCTTTCAGAACAATTTCTACAGTGTTGAATAACAAAGAAGATAGGAAAGGATCTCTGAGATTGTCATTTTCCAGGTAAGGGACCAAGGCCCAGAGCTAGCAAGGGAGTTGTCCAAGAGTACATCTCTCATGGCAGAACCAGGCCTAGAGTCCATATCTAGCTTCATGTTATTCTCAAACATTATAACCAAAGAAAAGAATTGAAAATGAAGTGTATGTAAAATGGATACCCATCATTGAGATGCTAAAATGTTTAGTATGGGACTTTAACGCTTGATTTTTAAGCTCATGTTTGGCAATAGTAATCAAGAGTTATAGCCCTCAGTAATTTGCAGGAGTTTTTGTGAAAAGATTTGTTATACACATTAACTGTAGAAAAGCCTGAATTTTTTTTGCTAGTTATACAACTTACAGAAAATTTGATGAAGAATGTTTAGAGTTACACATCCCAGAACCTAAAGATACAGTTTTTATTAAAAACAAACAGACAAAAAAACCCAATTGGTTTTCTACAACCAATTATTGGGTACTCTAAGAAAAAATTCAGTTATAAAACAATTTTGAGCACTGTTCAGACTAATTATCATTATAATATAAGCTGTTATTTTTGTGACCTGGCAGCATCCTCTAAACTGGACAGGTGTTTAGAGTTCATGCATGTCAGTGTGAATGCTTATCTTCAGTAGCCACACCTCTGGAAAAGCAGAATTCCACTGTTTTTCCCTATCGTCTAAACTGTTAAGCAATTATAAATCCAAGACATTCATTTAGTTGAGACCACCAGAGAATTAGTTACCACCAATTCTACTTCTCTGTTTTTATAGTGCATACAAATCACCAAGTATTTAAATACAGTTTTCTCTGAATATATTTCATACCTCAAAAATACATATTTAAGTTTAAAAGTTGGCACTAATCACTAAAGAACAACTAAGACTCAGCCAGGTTTCAAGGAAGTCATGCAAGATTCCCTGAATTGAAAGAAAAGATTGTAATTTCTTTATGGTTTTAAAATTCTGAAACAGCAAGTTGACCACTGAATATTTGGATTTTAGCTCAAAATAACTCCTTCGGTATTGAACTGAATATGTGTGAATATAAATTCTATATGGTCCAGAAAAATGAAACTCAATGCCTGATTATCTCTTCTACTCTATTTTTTTTTAATAACCCTTTCAGTTACACCACAAATTACTCTAATAACTTGCTATAATCTTCAGAAATAATACTTTCCTCAAGAAAACATACTGAAAGAGAAGGTATACCATAACTCAACTATAACAGATCTCTCTAGAGATAAAAGTTTTGTTTTACTTAAATCATTTTAGTAACCTAAGAATCTTTTATTCTAAAAACCATGAAGAAATTAACTCATGTGACCAGTTTAATAGTAATATTTACTTATACAAAGAGAGAAGCCTTCCATTTTACCATTAGGACCATAAAGAAAAACAATAAAAATATGAGAGATGGTAGATATTGTGTTAACTGGAGAAAGAAAAAAAGAGCTTCTGTTAGGGCAAACCTCTTGATATGTTCAGTACTATTTTTTAAAAGAGTCTCTTTCAAATTTATTTTTGAAATCTCCTTCTCAAATACAATATTAATAGGAAGCTATAGCTGAAGAAAAAGGGAAAGATGCCCTTCAGCCGACTATCAGATGTTTGAGAGTTTGTCCTCCATATCATTCTGCTTTGTGGTGAACAGCACTGTTCAATAGTTGATAATATGATATTTTCTAAGGACAAAGAAAAAGTGGGTTGGAGATCAGTTTCACATGTATCTGAATATTTGATTTCTGTTTTAATCTAATGTGAAGATGTAGCTGTTTACATTACTTAGGAGTGATTTCCTTAAAACTCTCCCCAGATTACATATGTTGTTGTACTTCAATGTCTTTGTAAAGAATAAGAATTAAATTTCAACTTTAAATGAGTTTGAAGCTTAAATAGTTTCCAGATAGTAGAAGAACTAGTTGGAAGATGATCTAGGTAAACCTTTTAAACAATGGTCACGTGGTTCTTTTGAGGAAAAAATGTGGTTATATTAAATGGAAGATACATGTATTTTCTTTTAATTTAAAGCTTCTATATTCAATACACAGCCTGATTATTTCTTTCCAGTTGCATGTAATTTTATTAACTGTGTAATTTTAAATAACTAATGTTTATAAAATGAATTGCATCAAATAGAAAGATTTGTTGAGGATCATTACTGTATAGATAGACAGGTAGTTATAGTTTAAATCTCTAATGTTGCTTAAAAATTTCTAGTCCATCAAGCAATACACATGTGTTCTGTTTAACAAATCTGCTGCAGAATAATTACAACTTGTTGGTGGAGATCTCAAACAATTATAAGGGATCATCTCCTTAATACCTCAATTTTATTTAAGAGAAGCTTTAAAATTACCCCAGAATGATATTTCTGTGTCTCACTTAATTTAATTAAAATGTTCTATTTCTTCTACAAGAATAAAATGAGGCACTTGTTCAACCCTGAAATTCTTAGATTAATTTAAAACAAAGTTACTATCTCTTTCTAAAAGCCCTTCTTACATTTATGAGCGAGCATTAATGGATAGTGTAAATAAACAGATGCACTTACCTGGAATTAAAGTTGAAAGCGCCGAAAATGCTTGAGAAAGTTTCAACAGATATAAAAGAAACTCAAACAACAGCATGCACTACCATCGGCTCAAGCTTTTTGGCTTCACGAGTGGCAGCAATACCAGTTCTGGCCCAGTACCCTTGTGTTATGTAACATCTTATTAATATTAGCCATCAAACTGCTACCAAGCTGGTGAGGCACTAGAGGGCAAGAGTGTCACATGCAAGACCCGTCGCCAAGGGACAGGCTTTGGTACCACTTCGGGAAGACAGATGCTAACTAAGCTGATAAATAACAGGATGCCTGAACGCAACAGCGAACTTGTAATGTTCCTCAAAGAATATTTTAAATGTCAATTTTCTGACTAGCTGCAGACTTAACAAGTCAATAAATATGCATAAGCAAATAACCACACCATGCAAAACTTTCGGGATTATATTTATAAACCTACAGTCATCCGGGAGGCTATTTTTTTCATTGTCTAAATAAACTTATTTAAAACACAAGAGGAAAGACTAATTAAATAATAACCAGTGACGTTTTCAGGACCCCTTCAAACCGCGAGAAACTTGTCCTGATCAGGAGTGCCACCTCCGGAGTCGGCATTCCGAGCCCCCGGGGTCGGGTTTCTGGGCGAGGACCGGCCCCGTCCGTCATCCACGGTGATTACCTCGGGCTGCAGGCGTCCGCGGGATTCTCCGTCCCGGGGTGCTCGGCCTCAGTGACTCCCGGGGGGCAGCCCCGCGGTCCGCGCGGCGTGTGGAGGGGACTCGGTGCCGGGAGCTGGGCGGGGACGACGCGGACCGCCCTTCCCTCGCCCGCCCCGGGGCCCCGCGGACGCCGCGGGTGGGCGACTGGGGCTGGTTCGGAGCGCGGGCGGCCCCCGGCTGGCAGCGGCTGCGGGGCGAGCGCGGCGGGCGCGCCGGGGACTCGTGCGCTCGCTCCGACGCGCACCGCGTCCCCGGGACCCGCCCGGCCGCGCCGCCGCCGCCGCCCTGCCGCCGCCTCCCCGCTCCCGGCCCGTGCGCGCGCCCGCCTGGGGAAGGGGTGGGGACGGGGGCGGGAGCCGGGGGCTGGAGGCGCCGCCATCCGCCCGGCTCGAGCCGGAGTCTTCCCTGAGGATCCGCCAGCCCGAGCCTCGGCGTGGTGACCCCGGGCGTCCCGCCCTGGCCGGCCCGTTCCGGCGACCGCTGCTGGCAGAGAAGGTGGGAGCCGCCAAGGATGAGACGGGTCGCGCCGCCTAGGAAGTGGGTGCATCGTCCCCTCTGGTCTTGCTCGTGCTGGTGGTCGTGGTGACACGACCTGGCAGCGAGTGGCGGGCGGCTTCCAGGTTGTAAACCAGAGTTGCCTGTTTGCCGGCTTTCCGAAAGGCCATGTGTTCCAGTTCCTGAAGACAAGTGAAAGACCAACGATTGAAGCGACATTTTGGATACAAGGTGTGAGGTTGCACTCCTTCAAAACTTTAGTTTGATTAGGAGCCTCAATCGAATGATTTTTTTAAATCTTCTTTTGATCTACTAACATAGCATATGTGAGAGTTTAACAAGTGGGGGAGGTGGGGTCTTCTAACGATAACTTGTAGTGGCTCTCTGTGGTCTTTCTTCTCAACTACTCACACCTGTTTATGGAAGCAGTACACCTGTTTATTTTGGAGGTTCCAACCACACAGCCTCACCCTTTAGCCCATTTGATTCAGATCAACAGCTACTCTCACTCACTGGGTGACCCAAGACTCAGGTCTCACCATTGGAGGTGTTGTGTCCTCCTGGTAGCTGGGATTAGTTTACAGAAAAGTATGTGACGGAACTTGGCCAATCAGAGACAAAAAGGCACCGTCCTAGGACTTTTTGGCCACCACCTCCCACCCCCACTTAAGGAAGTGGACTCCCTTCAATGCAGACTTTGCAGAATGATGTGTGAGGTTGGAACTTCTTGTATCAGCATATGAAGTTTGAGAATGAAGCTAATACTCAGGAGGCATGCCTGGGAGTTGGAGAAAAGTTAAATAAACCGCAGATGGGGGATATTTGAGCTCAGAATCCAGCTATGGCTGAAACAAGATCTTACCTTGTTTTTCAGTTTTCAAATATGAATCAGTATTTTGCTTTGAAGCACCTCGAGTTGAAATTTTTGTCCACTGGAATTGAAAGACCCGAATAAATGATACAGGAATTAAACATTTTGACCATTTATTAACTTTTTCAGGGCATTTGGATATTGTAGAGCAAGACCTTTAATTAGATCCCAGTGCCCTGGGTTAGTTTGGAATTTTAAAAAGCTGGGAAAGTTGTATATTCTTCCTGTTGTACATGATAGAGAGGTTACAGAAGTGTCTGAACTTATTACTCCATTTGGAAGACTACAGAAATGTCAAGATGGTAAAATTCTTTGGCCAAATAACATGTAACAAATTGGTTTATATATTTATTTTTTTAGTTGGTGCCCCTCACCCCCACCTTGGTGCCATTCGGGAATTTTAAGAACCCGGATTTATTGTTTTACACGCCTTTTAAGAGAGCCTGCTCTGTTATCCATATGATATGTTGTCTGTATCATACATTCATCATTTCAATCATCAAAAAAAAAAAATGGAACATTTATGTCATGGCTGTGGGAGTACAGTAATATTTTAAAAAGAAAAGCAAAGCAGGAAACTTCCCTGCCCTTCAGTGTCCTGGCCATGCTCTTCTACAAGATTTTAGGAAACAGACAAGATTCATGAGTCCATACATGCTGAATGGCTTTCACTTCTTCTTTCTTCTTCTATCTTCCCTGTACAAAAACAAACAAACAAACAAAAAAAATAGAAAACCTCTTTTACAGAATAAGATACTTAGTATTTTTAATGGCTATATTTTGGCATTTTCTTTAGCTAGATGTGACAGAGGCACAATTGAGTTTCCTGACTCTTTGGGAAGAACTGCTACTTCCAGTTCATGGATGACTGCTACTTCCAGCCCTTCATCTGAAAGTGCCATCTTTTCCTAGGAGATAGTTCAGTCTCATAGCCCTATTTCAGAAATTCCATCTGTTCACATGGGAAATTTAGGCCAATGTATTAGCAGATTGATATGCCGCCTATATTCCCTTTCTCTTTATTTGCCCAGCAGACAGGTAAGGACGGAACTGATAGCTCTGTCAACCATTGCCCCCTCTAGCCTTTCCTTCCTATCTTCTTTCTCTAACCCAAGAACATTAAGGCCAGGGAACAATTTTTCCTCCAGATTGGTATTCCAATTTAGTGTAACAAGAGTTATAGACAACCAAGAACCTGTGACAGCAGATGAGGCAGAGGTGAAGAAAACAGTCTGGTCCAGGGCCTCACATTTCTGAAGCATCTCAAGTTAAATCATCTCCAAATGAGCTGATACTGTATTTTTCATGTGACAGATGTGTTACTTTATACTTTAAGGATATACCACAGTTTTTATAACCACCTTTAGCTTATCTATTATTACTATTTACATACATACTGGGGACCTAAAAAAAATGGAAGTTCAGGCTTCTGGCAACCTCTGAGAAGCCTTGAGACAATATGAAATATTTTTGTCAGATGCATAGCTTCAAATGCAAAAGGAAGAGTCTGTAAATTAAGTATCTAAAGAAACCACTAAGAAGAAGAGAAAAAGAACAAATCTATACACTTTTGTAAATTGAAATAATTATTGTATTTAGTGACTCTGAAATAAGGCTTTGAATCACAGTGATGTGGAGGTTTAAAATTTTTTAATAGCTTAAAAATTATTTATATATTTTGATAGGACTTTGGCCTTTATCTAAATGCTTCTATGTGGAGGATGATGATTATAAAAGAATTTTGGGAAAGGTCATTTCTATTTTCAGAGTTGTCTTCTATTTTTCAATGTCTAAATTAAAGCAATATATTATTCTAGCTAGTTTTTTTAAAATGCAGGTATTTATAAAGAACACATCAGTACTTCTGGTCTAGTAAGTGTATTACTTTTCTTGAAAAATATTCAGCTTGGATTTATAGTTGTAGTAATTAGTGACACTGTTAAGCTGAAGATAATGGAGTGAAGATTTCAAAGAAAACATGTTTCTAGCTGGGAACTGCTAACTCAGCTGAAGGAAGTGTTCCCCAGTTCTATTGTCTTAAGAGATGTTAAAGTGTAAATAGATCAAAACCAAAAATCTCAGCAAAATGATTGGTTAGGAGGAAGCAAAGTGGAATCAGATATTCGGCTTCTTGGAAGCCACAGAAAAATCAGTTTTACCTGCTTCCAAGTCTCCTTGCAAACCTTGCCTCTGAAAAGTATATAAGGTTGAATTAGTGGTATGAAGATTTCATTTTATGTAACACCACTTTAAAGCTTCATAGACTAGGTTGAAGCAGTGGTTCTTAAACTTCAGTGTACATTAGTATCTTCTGGAGGGCTTACTAAATCACAGGTTGCTCGGCCCCATATTTGGAGGTTCTGATTTAGTGGAGGTGGGTGGGGCCTGAGAATTTGCGTTTTTAACATGTTCCTCGGTGGTGTAGATGGTACTTACCTGAGACCACACTTTATGACCCTCTGGTTTAGAATATTATTGAGAACACTGATTGTCTTTATGTGGTCCGTAAGAATGAACATTTATTATTATTATTAAAGATTTTTTTACTTTAGAAAGAGAAAGTGTGTGCAAGTGGTGAGGAGGAGCAGAGGGAGGGGGGAGAGAAAGAATCCTCAAGCAGACTCCCCACTGAGTACAGAGCCTGATGTGGGGTTCAATCCCAGGACCCTGATATCATGACCTGAGCTGAAATCAAGAGTCAGATGCTTAACCGACTAAGCCACCAGGGCGCCTCTGAACATTTATTATTATATAAATTATTTGATTTTCAAAAACAGTATCTGTTTTTGTGTTAATCATAATAAATATACAATGAAGTCAGTATTTTAATTGGTTCTCCATATAATTAATTAAACTACCAAATAAATTTTTTTTTTAAAGTAAAATAGCAAAATTTGGAAACAGGTATATGGCTGCTACACTCTTATGTCCTTGAGGGCTGCCTCCCTCACTGGTTCATTTTGTGTTTTCCACTGCCCTAGGTACAGGGTCTGCACAACAGTGGTCATTTAAAATACACTAAGCAAGAGAAAAAAGTTATTTTCTTAGTCTAGTAAGTCATGTTTTACACCGTCCCCGATAAAAGGAAATAATTTTCTTTTATCCTGTCATTAAATGTTTTTTATTTTTGAGCCAAAGAATACCTCTACTCATTATTTTCTGTCAATTCTGTTTAATTTCAAATGCTTTGTCCTCAAAAAGTTTTTTCTCTTTGTGCAACTAGTTTAAGTTCTTATGTGCTAGGCATAATATCTGTAGAGTTAATTTCAAGCCTAAGGTGATGACTGGCAGTATAAACATGTTCATATCTATAGGTTTAGCATACACTGTTGAAATAACTGTTGTTTTGTTCCACCTTAATGGGGAAATACAAGTAATCATCAGATTGTAGAACATGCTCTGTGAGTCTTTGAGGCTATTCTTAATATTCAGGCAGGACCAAACATCATTAACGTGTTTCTTTGAACTTGCTCACAACATTAAAACATCGTTTCTGGCCTCATGCCATGTAGTACCAGACAGATTCATTGTGAGAGTAAAGTGGGTGATTCTGCTCTCAAATTGTTTGAAAACAGGCTTCGTAAAGAACTCAGAATATATTCCCTTCCATCTCAGTGTGATGTTTCTCCATTATATCTGATCCTTGGATTTGAAGAGGTTGAAGAAAATAAATATTCAAGGAGTAAGAGTTGTATGAGTTAACTTTATTTTGTTCCTCTGAAAGTATGTCTTTGAAATAGTAATAGGAGAAGTTGTTAGAGAAAAGGGAAATAGCAGAGAAAATTGAGATGCCTTGTACATTATGGATTGACAAATCCAATATTTTTAGGCTGGAGGCTTTTTGACTGACTTCTCCACCAAACATTTGAATTAGAGAACTGTGAGTATAAAAAATGAACATTTAATTGGTAAAGGGAAAATTTATGCATACAGTTTTTTTTCCCTCAGACATGAACAAGTGCCCTCAGTAGTATAGAAGAAATGAAAATGGAAACTCTGCTCACCTGGCATTAAATTTAAGTGTTGCTCAGCATCTTTGGCATCCTGAGAGAAAAGGTAAGTAGAAGCTCTCATTCAGTTTTCTTAAAATCAAACTTGAAATCAAACACATAGATGAATGAAATTACAGGAACCTGCTAGTTCAGTTCAAAGTATTTTTCTCCAAAGTCTCATTTTAATTGCTAGGATTCATGATCATTTTATTTTTCTTCTGTAGGATACAGTGCAGCCCTCTAGCAAAGATAAATAAGTATTGCTTGGACAAATAAATCCAAATCTGAAAATGTTCTTTTTCTTAAACTGTTTATGTGAAGTATATGTAAGAATTAACCTTTGAAAGATTCCGTTAGTTGTTGTGCCTTTAGTTTTATATTTAAATTATATATTTGGAACTTAAAACGTAATAGCTTTGTATTTACACATAAAAATTTTTTTAACTTGGTTAAAGGGCTTGGGGTGGAAAATATTTTTCATTCAAGCTTCAGTACTCTGGGAGCAAGTTTTCTAGCTCTTAAGAATCTTAACTGTAACTCAATATAGAAAACTATTGTTTTTCAGTATAGGATAGAATTTAAGCCAAACAAAACCAGGAAAACCATATCAATTTAATTTATATTACTTTACAAATAATAAACTATATATTATCATTCCTTCACATCAGACTTGGTCATTTTATATATGTATCCATCTGTGTCTGTTTTGCAAATCCTTTACTTAAGAACTTTTTACTATTTGCCATTTTGACAACTAGTAATAATAGAATCTCTGCACAGTAATGGCGACAGAGATGCCAGTGAGACAGAAAACATGACAAGCACTTGCTACAACTTGGGGCTTTGTGTATGCTGTGTCATGTAATATGTATGAGACCTCAACAAAGTATCATTATAATTGTGTAGAAGTAGAAAACCAGGCTTAGGAAGTGTAAGTCATGTTCCAAAGTCTATCCACTGATGGTGGATGACCTTTAAAGTTGGTTGGGTGTAGGGTGGGGAGGAGAGAGAGAAAAAAGAAAAAATGATGATAGGCAGAAATTTAATTCCAAAATTCATGCTCATTTCATTGTACTGTGATGCTTTCCCAATGAATTAGTTATGCTTGGACCATCAACAAGTACGTATGAGGTATCTATGTACGTGTATATAATGTGCTGCAGAAATACAGTAGTGAGCTAGACTCTGACGTCCTGATTTTTACATTATTATTACACAGCTATTATTTCACAATTAATTTCATTACATTACTTATAATTATCACTTACTATTATAAGTCCACAATGAAACATACTGGGTAATGAGAGTGAATATCAAGTAAACTGACCCAGTCTGGAGAGGAGTGAGGGTGTATAAAGGGTCAGAGATACTTACCTATGGGACTGATTTTTAGTGCCTCATGACACTTGGCCCAGTTTCTTTCTTTAGTTCTCCAGAAAAAACAAAACAAAACAAAAACCAAAAACTACAGCCGCAGCCATAGAGGGTCTAGGGTACTAGAGAGTCAAAGGTGGAGAATGTATGTGAAAGAGTTTAATTTTAATAGCCTAGCAATAACCTGTTTTGGAAAGGTCTCAGTGTTTGCAACCGTCATATTTCTGAAGGACTGGATTCACTTTGTAACTAATAATTTTCTTGACTTACCAAATTCACTTTGGAGTCACTTATTCAAATGTTGGAAGCTCTTTCAGTGGGACAGGACCCTTGAGTAAACTACTGTCCGTCTGTCTGGCCTGCCTTCCCTTATTGTCCTTCTTTCCTTCTTTTCATCAGTCCTTTTGGTTGAGGCTATGTCAAACACAGCAAAAAGACCAAAACAAGAATCTATTAATTATCTGGATATTTCCATATTTCTGAATCTTAACCAGCATCTAGCATTTGTTAAAATGCTTAATATCTTGCATTTTTGTTCTTCAGTGAAATTGATTTCTTGACATGATGGTGTAGTAGAATCTAAGTAGAGGTATATGACCTGTGCTTTAGCTTGGCCTGTGCCATTTGCCAGTTACTGAATTTTGGGCCAGTCACTTAACTTGACATGCTCAGTGAGAGGAATGGACACTCTTTGAGAAAACTGAGAATGAAATACAATATGTGAGAAAGTCCTATGGAAATTGCAAAAGGTTATATAGATTAAAAAAAATTTTTAAATGAGGTTATCCAGTTAATGGTGTTTATAGGAATGAAAGCTATAAGACTGTCTCGAATTAATTTACCTGAGACCTAAATCTTGGGTACTAGTAAATTGAGCACTATTTTCTATTCAAACACTTTTCTTCCTTTAACAGAATTTAATTTCTATTCTAATATTCTATTCTAATAATCAAACTACAACTTATAGTAAATTCAGTAGATGTAATCAGAGAACGTCATCTGACTGCCTACTAATCTGTGCCAGATGCTGTCATGTTCCTTATTGCACTGGATTGCTGCAGAAGTTCTGACTGGAAGTTCTCTGATTGGAAGACAGTCTGCTAGTTGTCTCCCAAAATTCACTCTCTCCTTCTTCCACAATAATCACATTGGTGTTAGGACACATGGCAATCTGGGGGAAAAAAGTCTGCATCTTCCAACTAGCTGTGGCTCAGCTTTAGCTAATGGGATACAAGAGGGAAGATTGTGTGATTATGTCTGGGAACCTTCCTGCATAGACAGACATGAGAGAAGCCCTTATTATCTTTGTCTTCCCGTGCTCAGGAGACATCTCCCTGTATCCTCTCCCTCCCTGTGAGGGTAGGCAGGATCAGTGATGTGTTGCAAACCAATAAAATATGGCAAAGGTGGCAGGATGTCATTATCATGTGTAGGTGATGTTACATAGGACTCCATCTTGGTAGCAGACTAACTCTAGAGGCTCTCTGCTTTCTGGACTGATGAAATAACTGGCCACACTGGGGGAGCTCACGTGTCAAGGAACTGCAAAAGTCCTTGAGAAGCCGTGGGAGCCCTCTAGAAACTGTGAACAGCCATTAGGAACTGTGTCCTCTAGCAGCTGAAGTCAGCCTCCAGCCTCCAGCCAGAAAGAAGCCAGGGCCCGTAACTGTCCTACAAGCACAGGACGTGAATTCTGCTAATGACCTGAGTCGGCTTAGAAATGGTTTCTTCCCCACTTAGCCCCCAGATGAGAATGCAATCCAGCCAATATCTTCTTAACAGCATTGTGTAACCCTAAGCAAAGGAACTAGCAAGGCTGTGTCTATATTCCTGACCCAAGGAAACTGTAAGATAATAAATATCTGTGTTTTTAAGGTGGTAAGTTTGTGGTAATTGTATGGAATAGATGACTAATTCACTCCTTCAGAGACCGCTGACACAAACTCTTTGCCCTCTTTTTCTTATTCATGTCCTTCTCCATTGTATTGCCTAAAACTCAGCTACAGTTTTACTGGGCCAAGAGATTGAGGGCCACACTTTTGGGGTGGTGGAGCCTTGAACTAGACAAGATTTAGGTTCTTTGGGGGAGGAGGGAGATTTATGTGAGCATAACCATTTGTCTTATTTGGGCCATTATTTTGTCTTTTCTACTTTTCTATCATTTAATGCTGAAGTATTCCAAATAATTCAGTAAGTATGATTAACTGGAATTTGTTTCACTTTACTCTTTTTTTTTTTTTTTAAGATTTTATTTATTATTTGACAGTGAGAGACACAGTGAGAGAGGGAACACAAGCAGGGGCAGTAGGAGAGGGAGAAGCAGGCTTCCCACTGAGCAGAGAGCTCGATGTGGGACTCGATCCCAGGATTCTGGGATCATGACCTGAGCCGAAGGCAGATGCTTAACGACTGAGCCACCCAGGTGTCCCTACTCTTTACTACTATAAGAATTCAAGTTTAGTTATACAGAAGAAGAACTATCATTCATTACTTTACACATAGAGACCCTGACCATTAGCATTTGGTGTGTTTCTCTTTAGTATTTTAATCTAACTTTTTGTAAAAGAAGACCTCTATAGCAAATATTTGTGACATTTAAATGCCATGACTTCTCTGTCATTAAGACTAAAGTGTACTGAAATTACTTTAAAACATCTTTTTGCAATGTAAAAAATCCAATCAAACAAGCATGTGGCATGAAAGAGAAAATATCCCATCCACTTTTCTCATTAAATTTAAGCTTCTATTCTTTAAAAAAGAATCTATTTTTGTGTTCAGAAATGTCACCTCAATAACTAAACATATAAGTTGGAGTCCCAGTCCTTGGCTGTTGATATAGAACTTTATTTTGGGTACCTAAAATATCGAGATTTTTTTTTTTTTTTCATTCACTGGTGAGTCTCAGATCATTGCTTAACTTTGGGCATATATAAGTTGTGCTTTTGCTAATCTTTTCACAGGCTTTATATAGTTCCCTCCTCCACACCTTTACTCAACTCTCCAGCTGTACTGATATCACCTGCTCTGCACTTCACCTAAACGGACCCTTCCTCTACAGTTCAGCTTCTTTATGGAATCTCTCTTAGATTAGGTTAGACCTCTATGATTTCTCCATCCCCCAACCCAGATCATTTCCTCTCCAGACCAATCAGATGATATTAAGAACCTGTTACTTTCTTACAAGAAGATTTTCTTATTGCCACTTCTGTTTTGCTGGTCTGCATTGAGTAGAGATTTAGTAGCATTTTTCTTGGACAGTTAGCCGGTAAATACAGCCCAAACACTACTAATAGCTGTATTTTCCACTTATTAAATATTTAAGATCATTTTCTTTTTTTTTAACGATTTTGTTTATTTATTTATTTACTTATTTAGAGAAAGAACATGAGCAGGGGGAGGGGCAGAGGGAGAGGGAGAGAGAGAATCTCAAGCAGACTCTGTGCTGAACTTGGAGTCCGATGTGGGGCTCCATTCCGCGACCCTGAGATCATGGCCTAAGCTGAAATCAAGAGTTGGACACCCAACTGACTGAGCCACCCAGGTGCCCCACGTAGGATCATTTTCAATGAGAGGTCTATGAACTTACTTTATACATGGGAAATAGTTAAGAACAATATATAAAATGAGGAAACAAGCCAGAATTTTGGAATTTTGTAATAACCTTACCTTCTGAACTGAAGTCACGTTAAGCAGGTATGCCCTGGCTCTGGTCATTGTGTTTCATGTACATTGTCCTTGATGTGAGCAAATCTATCCATGTACTCTTGCTGTGTTTCCTTTGGAAATGAGGAAAACTCAATAAAACGATGTGGGGAGTATGACATGACATTTTTTTAAAAAAATGATAATTTATGAAGACTCTCCAATTCAAGGTGAAAGTGTCAACACTCAGAAGCTTTCATGTTCAAGAGTACTTCACAGAAAATAGGTAACCAAATTGAGGCACTCCTCTTCTGAAATGCTCCCAGGATGTTTAGCTGTGCTTTTATACTATACGGGAGCACTGATGGCAAGATCCCATGATATACATGTCAGTCTGTTGTTGACCCTTGAACGACATGGCTTTGAACTGTACAGGTCCATATATACACAGATTTTTTTTTTACAATGCAGTACTATAAATGTGTTTTCCCTTCCTCACGATTTTCTTAATAATATCCTGTTTTTTCTAGCTTACTTTATTGTAAGAATACAATATATAATATATATATAACATAGAAAATATTTATTGATCAGCTATTTATGTTATCAGTAAAGCTTCAGGTCAGTAGTAGGGTACTACTTAAGTTTTAGGGGAGTTAGAAGTTATACACAGATTTTCAACCGCACAGGGGTTCGGTGCCCCTTCAGCCCTGTATTTTTCAAGAGTCAACTGTTCTTAATGGAGTGAGTTGTAATTTTTTTAATTTAGCAAAATAAATCCTCATAATTACTTTAGAAACTTTTAAAACACTGAAGTGGATTTTCTAATTAGAAAATTCAGATATAAATGGGATTATAAAATGCGACTTATGGTTTGCAAAATCTTTTGTAATCAATTTCATTAAATTCTTAGATGGTTCATTATATTATCTACAAGTGAAGCAGAGTTTCAAGGTATAGGCTTTAAGAGGTTCAAGTAGTGATAGAATGAAGCTTTCGACTCTGATTCTTTAACTCCTTTAAATTAAACTTCTCTCATTCTTATGAAAAGGAAATTTTATTTGTGGTGGTCAGTGTTCTAAATCCATGCCAGGTAATTAACTTAAAGAATAGAAGGCACTTTGTGATTTAAATTTCAAGAAGCTGATAATTATCCTAAATTGAACAACTATTTTCTCTCCCACTTTCTGGGAAAAAAAAAAAAAAGAAATTTTCTACAATGTTTTTTACATTTGGCATAATTTTAGATATGGTTGTTTTCTGCTTGATCAAGGTAGAATGGGTAGAGGATATTCCCTCTAGGAAGTTAAAGTAGAAAGCTGGTGAAAGGTGGAAAAATTTATCTTTTCCTCTTCCTTGGCAAGTTGCTTCATATATTTGATGAACAAGTCCAGATTTTATTTTGTTGCAGTTTTATTTACTAAGCTTCTATGTAAGGTAAAATAGTCTAGTGATTTGTCATTTTAAGAATAATTTCCAATTTCAGAGAGATGCAGCACTTTTTTTTTGTTTTTAAACCAGAACACATTTAACGGTGGTAAATCAAGTGCTGCCACTCATGTGTTCCCAGGGTAGTTCTTTTTCAAGGTGACGGTGTCCTTGTAACTCTAACCACCAGTCAGTGGTTCTGTTCCAACCAAAGAGTCATGTTTTGAGTTTCCATCTATATCTTTGACCAGAAAACACCTGTCAGATAGTCATCCCGCTCTATAGCCAGAACCACAATAATATGGAAATAGTCAAAGTGATCTCAGTGTAGCTAAATTAGGTACTCCCAGGAAGAAAGGATTTCTAATACTAATTTCTATACATACATTTCTAATAGTAATTTCTATAAATCAAGGTCAAAACTCAGTGGACACTGTGGATCGATAATTCCAAATATTTGCACATCCTTTAAAAGTGGAATTTAAAAATTCCATTAAAGTCAAAGATGTTGTGGTATAGCAGAAACAGTATTTAACTTGGAGTCAAAGGCCCTGAGTTCTGCCCACTTATTCATGTGTTTCTCAAACAGACTCTCTGAATCAGGTTCATTGGGAATATTTGCTAAAATGCAGATCCCCCAAATTCCACCCACACCTATTAAATTACAGTCTTTGATGGTGGCATATTGGGAAGCTGCATTTTATCAATCACCTGAAGTGATTCTTATGTACTTTGAAGCTCAATATCCTCTGTTCCTATTTCTGTTTTCTAAATTTTCCTTATCCTTAAAATGAAAACATGAAATATTTCAGAATTTTAAATTTCATGTATTCCCTAGCTCTGTTGATTCCTTTCATCCTTAGATACCATATTTTTGGGCATGAAAGTTATTTTGTTTAAAATATTACCACCTGTATAAATGAAAAAAATTATAATCTGTAAGTACAGGTAATGATTATCCTTAACATCGTAGCCATCTTTTACTTATTTGTGAAATTTTTTATCTAAAATTTCAGAATTTAGTGCTATGTGATTTCACTTGCTCTTGATTTTAGCACACAAAGAAAAATATTTCTTCCCATAAAAAGTATAATATTAGTTTTATGTTATGCCCTTAGAAGAAGTTATATGAGGGAGATGCTCACACAATTTTAATGACCGCACTGCCAACAAATCCTGTAATGACTCTACAGTCAGGTTTTATTTCAGCAAGATTTTGGTACTGAAGAAAAACACTGAAAATAAAACTGGAATGATTGAAAGGCTTTGAAGAGGGATGAAGAGAATAATAAAGTGACATTATTGAGTGAGGTACTAAAATCAGAGATGATGATGAATTTTTACTCCTCTCTAAGTAATACAAGCTTCATAAGGGCAGCAGATTCTTATAAAATTCCTCTGAGTAGCATTTTAGCTTTTTTTTTTTTTTTTTTAAATTACTGCTCCTTATTAACATTTTTTAAGCCTCCCATGGTATCCTGACTGAATTGCAGGAGGAAAGCACATAATTCCTTTCTAAAAATAAGGAAACTACGGTGTGAAAGAATTTATTTTTTTAATGCAGAGGAAGAAAGGGGCATATAGACCAGAACTCAAGTATGCTCTATGTGGTTATCTAAGATAATATTAGAGGCCTGGGACCAATCACACTGTGTTTTCCTGTTCCCATACCCCAAATATCTGCATATGTCATATGCTAAAAGTTTTACACTGAAGAGATATTTGAATTTTTCATCAAAGATAATATTAATGGGAAAAGAGTAAAAATAGGACATTCAGTCTGATGGCTTTAGCAGAAGCAGGAACAAAGAACGTAATTACTTTTGTTTGGGGAATAATGTGATGTACATAGATTAGCCATTTGTAAAAAACACTGGCTGAACATTAATCTCCCTTTCCCCTCTATCATTATGGTATTCTCACAACCTGGACTCCTGACCTTGGGTTAGATTTGAGATTTTTAGCTTTAGTAATTGGCTTCCAATTTAGGAGGAAATTATTTTTCTTTTTTTCAAATTTTTGTTTAAATTCCAGTTAGTTAACATATAGTGTAATATTAGTTTCAGGAATAGAATTTAGTTTTCTTATTCCTAAAATGCATAGTTAAAATAATAAAGAACTTAAATGAAGACTATATGTGTATATATATATATATATACACACACACACACACACACACACACAGACATACATATATGTATGTGTATATATGTGTATATGTATGTGTGTGTGTGTGTGTATGTGTATATATATATATATATATATATACATTTCAAAGTGTATTTACCACTGCTTAAATATTGACTTGTAACAACCAATTGAAAAAAATCACAGCTCTAGAGTTGTCATAATGTCAGATGTCAGAAGCATTCTTTTTTGCAAGTGGATAAATAATTACAAAATATTTTTAAGACTGCATAGCATAGGAAAACTCAAAGAGATTTGAGGTAACTTCTCCAGTTGCCTTTTTAAAAGAGCTCATCAATCTATGTGACCTCTTTATTAGACATGTGATATTGTTCAACATGTGCCTTCTGTGATGTATTTTCTTTGAATCCTTCTCATAATAGCTTTAAAACAGATAACCAAGGAATTCTTTAGCCAAAACACGGAAGTATGGAAAGAACTTGGGGATAGACACTTAAAATACAGTTTCAAATAAATTATTAGCTATTGGAAAATAATTAATGTACAATCTACTGATTGTATATGTTATCTGTAGGGTAAGATTGTAAGTCTTTCTCCACCAAAAATGATTGATTAAATTCGTCTCTACTGTTACATTACCTAATAAAAGATATTACTTATGGTACATTTAGAACAGCTAGAATTTGAAACACTTTTGTTTCATGTTTACTAAGCTACATTGTTTACTAGTGTGAGGTATTTTTTGAGCATGAAATTTCTAATTATATCATGTGTAATTTTTCTAATTCCAATAGCCATTTGGAACTTGTTCCTGATTATAGATTAGTGGAGATGAATTCTGTACCTTTAGCAAAGGAATATAACCTTATCTTTGTCTAACTACTGTGATATTTCTTCTCTTTGACATCAACAGTGGCCAAAGTACTCCTACCAGACAACATAGTGTACAAATGGAACAAACACAAAATGATTTATGCACACTTGAGTGTGTCCTATACCTTAATAAGTGAAGATGAATTACTATATTATGAAGAGGCACATTCTCCCCCTCCCCCCTCATTCTTTGTAGATTTCAAGGTTTTGGTTTTAGGCCTATTGAAAATGTGTTTTAATGTATTACCACTGTTTCTGCAGTTTCTGATGTCTGCTATATGATTGATCATTGCAGTGTTCCTGTAGGAAATCTGAGTTGGATTCTGTTTTGGATGGAACCCAGCATATACAAGGTTTAGATTTCTCTTTGTATTACTTGTTTATATGTGATTTCTACTGAAAGATTTCCAATTGTGTATGTCATATTTGAGATTTTGATATAGATGACTTAGGTCTCTATTTTCCTTTTGCCTGTGTGTCATTTTATGAGGTCACTAATGAACATTCTATTAAGGCACTTTCGTTAAAGCACTTTAGCTCAAAGAATGGCTTTTAGGGATCAATAATTATGGTGAATAAAGTAATGCATTAATACAGAAAGGGATCATTTGTCATTAACTTCATAAATGCACACTATCTTGTGGTTTAATGGACAAGCTTGCTCCAATCTATCACTCTATAGAGTATTACCATTTATAGTCTGATTGCTGTTTTATCAGAAAGTCCCAAGGCAAAGAATTAAAAGAGTTTTTAAGAAGCCAGAGACAGGCTATGTGATCTTACCCTTGCATAAAATCTGTTCCCTGATGCCTTTAAGTTTAGGATTGTGAAGGTCCTTTGATTTGTTGTTTGATTCTGCACAAGTGCTGAAAGGTCAAATGTGAAAGACAATTAAGTAACTTGGATACTGAAAGGCTTGTTGTTCCTAAACTTAAGTGGTGTACATTCCATTGATAAAAAGTGTATAGTTGTTCATATTTGTGTAAAAAGAAAATTTTCAGATAAGACCGTATCGCAGTGTTTTACAATTACAGCTGTATATGTAGCAATATAATTGTCAATCCATTTAGGAGCCAAAGATTTAATTTTAAACTACTTAAGAAATCTTTTAATCTGTTTCTATAATTAAATGGTCAGAAAGTAGTCTGATGTAAACTGAAGAAGCCCTCTAAAATTTTTGCAGATCAATGAGCAGGATTTTCTTTTCATAATAGTTCTTGTTCATTGTGTAGCAGATAGAGGAGATCCAGTTGCTAAACTTGTTATCTGGATCCTATCTCATTTTAATAATGAAGTCACCAGAGATTTGAGGCAATAACCAACTTGCTGAGTTTTACAGGAATAAATGATAGTACAATTCAAGTATTTCGACTTGGAAAGAAAATCCAAAAGCTACAAAAAAGAGAGGAAATTATAGATTAAGTAATACCCAAATCCAAAATAATAATACAAGTTTTGTCTCCAGTTGCTTAAAAAAATCTATCTACTGGTTTCATATATTCTGGAAAATTATCAATTCTTAAGTGTTCACACAGATAAAAGATTGCCTTCTTTATGTAATTATGTGTATGTTCTAAAATGAATCAATAACATTAAATCAAAATTTCAGTTTCAAGTAAGTTTTTTACTGCAGAATTGTTTCTTTAGGCACTAAAATATTTTCTATTTATTTTGATTGGTATTAATATTTAATAATTATTGATTATAATTTCCTTGAACCTATATATTATTTGGGGGTAATATATTTAGAGCTTTGTCTTTCATTCAGGAATACACCTGTATTTATTTTAGTCTTTTAAAAATATCTCTCAAAAAGGTTTTTATGTTTTCTTCATGTAGATCCTTCAGATTAAGCCTATATATTTTTGTATTTCATATATTTTTATTATTGTGAATGGGAGTCTTTTTTTTTTTTAGATTTGTATTTTTATTTTAGAGAGAGTACGGAGGAGAGAGACAGAGAGGCAGTGAGAATCTTAAGCAGAGCCCAACGCAGGGCTTGATCTTATGACCCTGAGTTGAGAAACTGAACCAAAACCAACAGTCCCACACTCAGATGACTGTGCCACCCAGGTGCCTCAAGAATAGGGGTCTTTTAAAATGATTTGTTAGTGATTACTCTTCTCTAAACATTGGATTATTTCTGCTTTTTCTTCATGTGCTATTACAGTTAGGTTCTTCTAAATCTGATGCGGTTTTGGAATATAGGTGTGGTTCGGTGGGGTGAGGTCCAGAGCCAACCACCAGGACAGAATTCTTGAGACGTCTTTGGTGCAAAATGGTAGTTTTATTAAAGCCCCTGGACTTCTGGCCAGAAAAAGCTGCTGCACTGGGGTTGAGGAGCGGCTGATTATATACTTGGGAGTTGGGGGAAGTAAGGAAAAGGGAGGTTTTAAAAGGATTTTCATATGTTAAAGAAGACTCACAAGATACCTGAGGACTTGCCATTGTCAAGTTAAGGTTGTTTACCCCTCTAGCAAGGTATTAACATTAAGATAGTTGGGAGAGTCCTAGGAGTTTGCAGGGTGTCAGTTTATGCTTTATCTTCAGCTAGCCTTCTGCTCCCTCATCAAATCTATTTCTTTGGTTCATTGAAATTATATAGACTATCCCCTTGATTTTAGGTGCCTAGATGGTACAGTTGGTTAAGCCTCTGACTGTTGGTTTCAGCTCAGGTCATCATCACAGGGCCCTGATGTCATGATGGTGAGATCAAGCCCCACATCCAGCTCTCTGCTCAGCACAGAGACTGCTTAAGACTCTCTCCCTCTCTCCCATCCTTTCTCTCTCTCTCTCTCCCCTCTCTCTCTCAAATAAATAAATAAATCTTTAAAAATAAAAAAAAGAATATTCGCATGATTTCAACAAAACCTATTTGCTTATTTATCTATTTCAAAATAAGATTTTAATGTCGATAGGTGACAACCTTGACTTGCTTGCATTATGAATGGGAATGCCTTTGGTATTTGGCATTGGGTAATTTTTTAACAAGTTGTATTTATCACAATATGGATAGTTCATTTTATTCCTAGATTAACTTACTTTATTTTTAATCAAAAGCCTTTTCACCAGCTGGGATAGTACTATATTTTCAAATTTGACCTATTAATGTAATTATTATATAAATAACTCTTATTTACTGGAATAATCATTTCTCCTTTCTTGTTTCCTTTCTTCCTTTTCTCCCTCCTTCCTTCTTCAGTAAACATACATTATGTGCTTGCCATGGATTCTTCTTTTTCTTTTTTTAAACATTTTATTTATTTATTTGACACAGAGGGAGACAGCGAGAGAGGGAAGACAAGGAGGGGAAGTGGGAGAGGGAGAAGCAGGCTTTCCACTAAGCAGAGCCCATGCAGACTTGAGCCCAGGATCCTGGGATTAGGACATGAACCGAAGGCAGACTCTTAACGACTGAGCCACCCAGGTGCCCCCCCTTTTTTTAAATTTAAATTTTAGTTAGTTAACATACAGTGCAATATTGGTTTCTGTAGTAGAATTCAGTGATTCATCACTTCATACAACACCCGGGGCCATCACAGATCCTCTTCTTAATACCCATCACCCATTTAGCCCATCCCCCACCCACCTCCCTTATAGTTTGTTTCTCTCCCTCCTTTTTTTCTTTTTCCCCTTCCCATATGTTCGTCTGCTTTCTTTCTTAAATATGGATTATTCTTTTAATGTAAAATTTAAAATCTTATTAATAATGTTAGTTGATGAAATGGAGCTTTCACTGGATAATATTTTCTTTGGAATATTCTTCAAAAAGGTATGTGAAATGCTTATTAACTTTTTAAGAAACAGTGTTCTGTAGTACAAATAGGAACTAGCTTTGTGGTACCTGGTAATTCTCCCCAAATGTAGTTAAGCTGTATTTCACAAGACACATGGAAGTCTACTCAGACAAAAATAAGGGTATTTCTACAAAGTACATGTTAGTACAGAAACCAACCTCCTTTTCCACAATATAAAGACATTTAATATAAATGCACTTTAAAGCACCATTTTAGAGAAAAACAATGGGAAATAATTTAGAAAACCGATCTTAACACTTGGGCAGGCTTTTTTCCAACTGTAGAACTCCATTTCATGACAATCATCCTAAGCATGTCTCTATTATTTATTTATTATTTATCATCTATTATTTTAGTTAAGGCAAACTACGCAGAAAAAATAATTTTGGGACATTTACAAATAGTCCTTAGTGTGACTAATCCTTTTAGTGGGAAACACATTCCTCTCACAAATTACTGCTAGTCAAAATTAGACAAACAGGTTTTGTTGACGTCAAGAGGAATTTCTACATAGTTGCAATAAATCAAATCAATAAAGAACCATCTAACTGCAATAGCACATGAAGAAAAAACAGAAAGTAGGGGTTTTGCTGGTGGCAAATGAAACCATCTTGTCTTTAGTAATTAGAATTAAAACTATTTTGTGTTTAGCTGTATTTGAAAAGTTGAAATTGCATTAAAATATCCTGAGTTGTTTGCTAGTTATTGTGAACCCAATTTAAAAAAGAGTTTATTCAAGGCAGCCATGAGAAGAAGCTGTAAATGCATCTTATTTCTATGATTGAAGTATACAGAACTGTTTCAGAACTAAATGAAAACATCATGAGCAAAGAGTTATTTGACAGTCGAGTATATTTAGAATATTAGAATGTCCTGTTATAGGTTTCACCTGTAGGAAAATAATTCCATGTGGATAGGTGATTTGATGACCAGTTATGTTGATGGCAGCGCATGTTGGGATAAACTGAGGAAAGTTGCTTCTCATCTCTTTTTTTTTTCAGTATTCCCATAGTGTTAGGACTCATCATGAGGCTATCTCACTTCTATTTTTTATCTGGGAAAAGAAAAATTGACTACCTTACTATTTGATTCAGTATATTGAATCCCGTGGTGAAATTTTTGGCATTACTAATATTCAAAGAAATGCATATAAGCAACAGTGAGGCAATTTTAACATCTTTTAAATTCGGTATAAATATTAAAACTGATAATAGCTTAATGCTGGCAAATTCTCAATAAAGCTGAAACGTTAAATGTGAATTCATATACCTCTTATAGGCAATTTGGTGATATATGTCATAAGCCATAGAAAAGTTTATACTTTTTGACTCTGTATTTCTACTCTTGAAAATCTATCCTGAAGAAACTCTTCAAAAGAAGAAAAAAGAGCTATGGGCATAAAGAAGCTTATTACAGCAAAGAGTATAGTGAAAAATGGAGAATAAATTTAACACTAACATGGAATGATTAAGTAAATCAAGGTGTAGGCAGTTGATGTCATATTATGGTGTTAGGTAAATATGAAAATGGTTCAACATGGAAAAGTGTTTGTGATATCAGGCTAAGTGGCAAAAAAGTAAAAAGCAAAATTCTGTGTACTTGCGCCTAGAAACCCATATGGTTAATACACTGGAGAGAAAAGTTAAAAAGTGGAAATAACTGGCTTTAGATGTGTAAATTATAGATTTTTTTCTTCTAAAATGTATTTTAATGTTTCAAATGTATATCTTGCATTTTAGTGACTAATTGGCTAATGGTTATTGATGATGTATTAAAATATTCATGAGAAACTAATTCCTTCCTGCAGTTCATCGTTTAAGCCCCATCCATTTTCTATTTAACAGTATGGATTCATAGCACTATCTGAATCATACACAGCATTTGATAGTTTCAGTGAATCTGCTGTGGAGATAAGTGTGATCTAGCCCATCACTTAGGTTTGTTTAGCTGATAAAATAGGTTCTACATATTTCATCTATTTATATAAAAATAATTTACATAATTCCAAAACACATCTGTATTTGCTTACGACAGCAGCATATGTATAATCACAAAGGTGGCTAAACTTTGGAGTTGTAAGGCAAGGGTATATTATTTTATAAAGAAAAAGATATACAATGAAAATAAAATATTTAGGGAATTAAATACATACACACACATTCACATGAATGTCTAATGATATTTTAGACTTTTCTCAGTGTATATTCGCGGTACTCAGACATTTTGGGAGCTTAGTAATCATGTAGATCAGGGGTTGTAAATCCAGATCCTGTAAGGGCCAGACTAAGAGCATAAAAAAACAAAGGGTTTCATTTACAGTACGTGATCTGACCAAAGAGGGCAGCAGTGGCTCAGGTCTTGCTGTTTGCTGTGGGGCAATACAGGCAGAGGGTTCAAAAGAAACCAGACAGATACCTAGAGTTTTATGTAAAAACTCTTTTTAGCATTGAAATTAATTTATATTAAGGAAATGAAAACACAGGGAGTCAAACAAAATCCACTTATTTGCATGTCACGTCCAGCTTAGAGCAGCCAGCTTGTGGTTTTAGTATAAATCATTTTATTTTATTTTATTAATTTATTCTGTTTTAGAAATAAAGCATGAAACTCAAAGAAGTAAAATGACTTGTCTAAGATTACAGCAAATTAGCCACAGATGTGCATGTAGAACCAAGTCTCCTGAGCCTTGGTTCTTTGTTTTTTCTGGCAAAACTGATTTTTTTTTTTTGGCCTACTTAAGAAGAATTCTTTAAATACCTTTAAAGGTCCTTATGGAAAGATATAAAAGTACTTATAGCTACAGAATATGGGGAATATTTTATTTGTCTAGAACAATTAATTTTAGTACTATGCTTCTAAAACTACTTTTGCACAAGTTTTCTAAAGCTCGAATTTCCCCTGAAAGTCAAACAAACAACTACCATCCCTACTTCTCCCACAGATAAGCAGGTATAAACCGCAAGTGTGAAGCATTCTGCCAATGTTAGAGTACATGATTCCTCTTAAAAAGGGGCATCATAATGAAAAGTAGGAACTTAGTCATCCTTCTAAACCCCAAGTTACTGGCTTTTGAGACACTATTTTAGAAATGGAATTGTTGAGCTGCCTAGCTCATGTATCAAATCTCTAAGAAGGAAGGATTCAGAATATTGAGCTCTGGATCTGCTCTACGTTTCAGAATAATGAATGACTTGCAATATTTTTTACATTTTCACATTCCCTATGTATATAGTAAGACACATTCTCTAGCCCAAGACTGTACTTGCCATTGTAATGCTTTTTCAGTCATTAACCTAGCACCCCTACTTATGCCAAGCAACTCAATGGCATTCTATTTACAAGAATTTTTTACATACACTAAACAGTTATTGTAAAAAATATTTTGGCAGAATGAAATACCTTATTCTGAGTCTCCCTTCTTTTGTCTCACTCAGTCTAGTCCATCTTCCTCATCAGAGGTGAATGTCTAAACCAATGGTTCCCAATGAGGAGCACCCAGTGTCCGACAGCCCATTCACAGGGGTAACACAGGATTTTTGTAAAAATTGAGGGAAGTGCGGTGGACATCTTCCAGGCATCATCAAAACTACTACCTCAGGGTAGTTCACGGCTTTAGTATTTGATTATGCTACAGTTCCTTTTGATGATGCCATCTTATCTTTTCATAGGGTTTTCAATAGTTGCTGTGACAAAAAGCATGAAATGAAATGGGACATGAAATGAGGGTGGTAACATCCAGTCGGATCTCGACTCGAGAAATAGTGTGGTGCTCATCAAGCAAATACATCCCATCAGCAAATAATTATGGTTGCTTATGAATGAAATAATATGCACTTTTTTATTTAAATGGATGTATGTTTATTTTTCAAACGATTACTGACTTGTTAGGACATAAATACTTATTAAGTCGTTTGCGCCTACTTACTTAATAAATGGAAATCTTAAGAATTTCTTTTGGTCTAAAGGTACCAGGAAAAAATTACTGAGATAGAAAGGGTGCCATGAATCCAGAAGACTTGGGAATATCTGGCTAAGCCTTTTAGCCTTGCGTTCAATATTTAAATATTGTCCTAATTCTTTTTAATTTATTTTAGACCATTTCCTTATTTAAATTCTCTATTATCTGTAGAATGGTACATCCATTATCTCTTGATCATGGTATATCCAGTTAGTACTTTGCAGACTTACTTCCCAACCTGCATTTTTGTCCATATACTTTCCACATGTGGCAGTATAATTTGTTGAGATATTAATTTGTGTTTTGTTACTTCTTTTCCTCCCTCCCTTGTCCAAACAAGTTCTCAGACATTTGTCGATCTTCTAATAAGGGAGTGGGGGTTTCTTCTAATCAGAAAATAGAAGCCGTTGATAGACAAGCTGTTTTCTTGATTTTATTTTATTTAGAAAGCCAAAATCCTTCAGAGATTTATGTTTGGGATTGGAGGAGAACAAGAAGGACTGTGTTGAGGGTAGGGAAAAAAGAGAAAAGGAGAATGCATTGGTTCTCTAGGGCTACTGCAACAAATTAACACAAACTTGGTGGGTTGAAACAAAAGAAATTTATTCCCCTACAGTTCTGGATACCAGAAGTCCAAAATTCATGTGTCAGCAAGGTTGGTTCCTTCAGGAGGCTTTGAAGGAGAATCTGGTTCCACACCTCTGTCCTAGCTTCTGGTGGTTGCTACAATCCTTGGTATTCCTTGACTTATAGACGGACACATCACTCCAGTTTGCTTCCATCATCTCACGGTATTCTTCTCTCTGTCTCTGTGTCCTCTCCTCTTCTTATAAAAACATTTGCATTGGATTTAGAACCCACCCTAAACCCAGGATGATTTCATCTTGAGATCCTTAACTAATTATATCTGCAAAGACCCTGTTTCCAAATAAAGTCGCATTCCAAGGGTCTGGGTGGACATGAATTTTGAGGGGACACTATTCAATCCCCTACAGAGAATCATACCAAGACTTAGAATGGAAGGCAATTGGCAAGTGAAGAATACTGTGGATCTATACTTCCTCTTTGGCAGTGCCAGCGTGGGTAGGGAAGTGACAAAGGGAGTGAAGGTGTTTCTATTTCACCAAGTTGGAGAAAGTTTAGGTATCAGGGCTGTGACATAAACCAAAATTCTCCTGCCCAAACTTGGCACAGAAACAGTAATCCCCTGCACCAGGGGTCCACACGAGCGTGGACCATATTTGATTTGAATAAAGTAATTTCACAATTTCTGCACGTCCAAGTGCGTAAAACGTAGTGTCATTACAATTACACTTATTCCACCCATTCTCCAAGACTGAGCTCAAATTCCTTTTCTCTCACCAAACTCAGGTTAAAGTTATTCCTTTCTTCTTTGTAGTGATTGTCACTTTCTTTTGGTAATTAATTTTGTGCTGCCTCATATCCTTTCTCCCTTCTCAAATTATTTGCATTTTAAGCAGGTGAAGCTATTTGTCATCTCACATCTTTATCTCTTTTCCCTACTATATTAGATTTTAGCTCCTTTAAAGAAGGGATTCTGTTTTATCGATCTTGGTAGCCATTACAGTTCTTATCATCATACACTCAATACATAGGGATTTAATTTTATTTATTGCTTGTACCTTTTGTTCCTGGTATTCATACCTCTCCATGTTTATTCCTTAATATACTTTAAATATATATTTAAAAGCATGATGGTCTCTGGTATTTTTCCAGTGCAAACAAATTATTTGCATTTTTATAAGAGTGTTCAGCTGGCAAATATTCCTTATGATTTCAACCAACCCATCCCAAGATAAATGACAAGTGAAAAAAGTAGGTTTTGTTTTCTAAGTCCCTTGGCATTTCAGGTGCACTAGGATTGGTTCCTTTTGTGTTGAGCAGCATTGCTAGCCAACGTTGGCAGTTTCTGAATTTCACAATCTAGTTTGCTTTATCAGCAGTATATGGCAGTGAGCTCTAAGTGAGAAATAAATTACAATCTGATAGACAAACAAATCCTCTGGGGCTCAGTAGGTGTTCCTATAGGGATGCTCTGCTCTACTGATTTCTTTTCCTGGGTGTGTAACTTATATTGGAACTGGAAATAATTCAAAACTTAGGGAAAATTAATCTCAAAATACTTTAGTCATTTTTAAAGAAAACTCAATTAGTCTTTCACATCTAAGACAAGAGAGCATTTTCATTTTTTTCTGTTTGACTGGAAATAGCGGCAGACTTAACACCAGGTGAGAACTCCTGATAGTGAAACTTTTCTTCAGATCCAAAACATTCTATGCCCAGAGTGGATTTGAATAGCTCCCAGGAAATCTATAAGTCATGTTCTATGGGTAGACCATCAGTTTTCAGATCTGGCATTATCTTTGACTTGACATGTATATTTCTTGTTTAAACCTGAGAAATTTACGAGTTGGTAATATACTTTTTAGTTACCCAGTTGTGTTTATTTAACTGCACTTACTCAAAATGACTATTATTAGAGTATTTTTAATCAACTTATAAAGAAAATAAGTATCTTAGATTTTCTTGCCAAATTATATATTGTTTTGTCATGTTTTATTTTGTTTCTAGTTTTTATTTAAATTCTAGTTGGTTAACATATAGTGTAATATTGATTTTTAGGAGTAGAATTTAGTGATCCATCACTTACATACAACACCCAGTGCTCATCACAGCAAGTGCCCTCCTTACCCATCACCCATTTAGCCCATCCCCCCTGCCCCCCATCTCCCCTCTAGCAACCCTCAGTTTGGTCTCTTTGGTTAAGAATATCTTATAGTTTACCACCCTCTCTTTTCTTTTCCTCCCCTTCCCCTATGTTCATCTGTTTTGTTTCTTAAATTCCACATCTGAGTGAAATCATATGGTGTTTGTCTTTGACATATTTTGCTCAGCATAATATACTCTAGCTCCATCCATATTGTTGCAAGTGGCAAGATTTCATTCTTTTTGATGGCTGAGTAATATTGCAATATATATGTATATATATGTGTGTGTGTGTGTGTGTCACATATCATTGGAACTGGAATACCACATGTGGTAGTATATATATATATATACTGCATATATATATATATGTATGTCATATATGTACACACATATACATATACTTCTTTATCCATTCATCAGTCAATGGACATTGGACATTCAGACTCTTTCCATTATTTGGGTATTGATAATGCTGCTATAAACATCAGGGCGCATGTACCCCTTTGAATCAGTATTTTTTTTATCCTTTGGGTAAATACCTAGTAGTGCAATAGCTGGATTGTAGGGCAGTTCTATTTTTAACTTTGAGGAAACTCCATACTGTTTTCCAGATTGGCTGCACCAGTTTGCATTCCCACTAACTGTAAGGGAGTTCCCCTTTCTCCATATCCTTGCCAACATCTGTTGTTTCCTGTTTTGTTAATTTTAACCATTCTGACAGCTGTTAGATGGTATCTCATCATAGTTTTGGTTTATATTTCCCTGATGATGTGTGATGTTGAGCATCTTTTCATGTGTCTGTTAGCCATCTGGATATTTTCTTTGGGAAAACATCTATTCATTTCTTGTGCCCAATTCTTAACTGGATTATTTGGTTTTTTGGGTATTGAGTTTGATAAGTTCTTTATAGACAGTCTCTTCAACAAAGGGTGTTGGGAAAACTGGACAGCAACATGCAAAAGAATGAAACCCGACCACTTTCTTACAATAAACAAAAACAAATTTAAAATGAATGAAAGACCTAAATGTGAGATAGGAAACTATCAGAATGCTAGAGAGAACACAGGCAGGGACCTCTTTGCCAAATTACACATTTTTAATTGCCGCAAAAAGAAATAAGTATTTCCTCCTCCTAATCATAATATAAAGAGCCATTTCTCCTTTAAATTAGGAAAGTGAATTTATTTCTGTACAATTTACTGATTTTTTTTTTAATGTAACAACCTCCCTTAATTTCTGCTCCTAATAGTGAAATCTATACAGCTCAATCTTTTAGCCTCTAACTCCAGGATGAGTAGTGCCTCGGTTTTGAATTTGTGACCAGTGATGAATATGGTCATGAAACTTATTTTCTTTTTGGAAGTTGGGAAATCCAAAATTGTATGGTCCACATTCCTCCAAAACATCAATCTGACAGAATTATCCCTTTAGATGGTTTCTGAAATACATTATGAACTTAGTCCAGGAGTCTAGGATCCTTTCTGTAAGGCTTGTGTTTTCTACAGAAGGTAAGAAGACCTGTCTTGTTTCTAAGAACAGCTACGCCTTGAGGACACTGGTTTTAGTAAATGGTTTTTGTCTTAGTAATCTTAATGATATCTTGATATTTAGTTTAGTCCTTTAGTTTCTTTGTATTCCCATAGAACTCAATTTTGGCTGCTGCGCTCACTATGTCCACTTGGAGTTCTCTGATGCCCTGTATTCCTGGTCTCTGTATATGGCATTTTTTAGACTTCCCTACCCCCACCCCAGCTGCACTCAGCCTCATAATGACTTTTTAGAATTGTTTCTATTTTGTGACTGTAACTTCATTCTGAAACTCATTTAAATTTACAGAAGGAATGAGGAAGATAGAACCCAAAGAAAGGCAACAAGTGAGGGCACAGAGTAGTAGGATATAAGAGTAGATTCTCCAAATTCAGAAAGATTCAGTGGGTATGGAAGAAACCCAGTTAGAACAATGGTGATCTTCTCACTGTTGGCATTGCTGGTTTTCCATGGTTTCTGCAGCTTCCATGGGGCCATCTTTCACTTTCCTAAAGACTGCATATTTTCCATCCACCTAGCCAGAAGGACCAGTAAAACTCTAAAAACATCTGCATTGGGTCCAAACATTTGTTTAGACAAGGTACTAGGACTGGTGTGCTTCCAAAGAAGCTCTCAGCAGTGTCTTTCTCCTGAAAGATGGCTTTCCGCAGTGTCATTATTGCATGTGAAATTACCACTCATCTGAAAACAGAGTAGTCATTCTGTGAATATAGAAATCATGTCACATAGCCCTTTCCCTCTGATTCTCAAAGACCAAACATTTTCTGCCACTTTTAGAACTTTGTTTGAAAAGAGCTTGAAACAGACAAACAAACAAACAAAAACAAAACAGGGGCTCATTGTCAATCATTATATTGAATTGTTCAAGAGTAAGTTGGTCCTAATGGGAATCAACTCAGCATTTACATGCAACTTAGCAACTCTAAGAAATAAAGTGTGTAAAGTGCCTTGACCCACCCCTTCTTTGGACCTCCACCTAAGTCTGTTATCTTCTTTTGGATTTTGTACTTCTTTCTGGCTGGAATCTTACCATCTGAGGATGATTCGTGATCCTTAGCACTGCTGTTTCCTCAGTGGAGGAGGTGGTCTCCAGGTTCCGACCTCCCGCATCTAATGTGAACTACTGTGTTGTGCACTTGGCTGGGTCAAGGGATTTATAAACTTTATGTCCCTAGATTTGTGTCTGGCTTAGAATTCAAAGAGATGAAGTACGTGATCCAATGACACTATGGAAAAATGACAATTATTTGGAGAATGAATACATTTATAGTAAAGATTAAGAAGTGGAGAAATACAAGAGGACTCTATTTTTTGTGTATGAAATAAAAAGTGTCAGACTTTGTTTCAAATGATCACCTTTGTAATTAAATATGTAGTTTAGTATAATTACAAATGATTAACTCTGAAGCCTATTAGGATTTCTTCTGTTTACTTAGTGAGTTTTGCTCAATGTTCCAACTGGTATGTCCTGGACCAGGGCCCATTCCTACTCCCTTATTTAGAAGACCAGTTTTTCATTGATGAGGAAGTATTCTCTGTGCATAAAAACTGAAAAGTTTTAATACAAAGAAGTGATAACGAAGTATGGGAGTGTTGATATTTTGACTTTTATCATCTCATCCTTTTTCCTCTTCCTACATAAGATTTAGATCTTCCACAAATTGAATGAAACTGAGTTTAAAGACCATCACTGAAAATCTCATGTAAAAATCCCCATATCTGGGGTGCCTGGGTGGCTCAGGCAGTTAAGTGGCTGCCTTCGGCTCTGTCATGATCCCAGGGTCCTGGGATCTAGCCCCACATTGGGCTCCCTGCTCTGCAGGGAGTCTGCTTCACCCTCTCCCTCTGCCTGCCTCTCTGCCTACTTGTGCTCTCTATCTCTCTGTCAAATAAATAAATAAAATCTTAAAAAAAAAATCTTAAAAAAAAAAAGAAATCCCTGTATCTGTCTTCTCTTGCGAAAAGTGAAAGCAGAAGCCATGCTTGGTCCACATTCCCAGGCTATTAACCCTTTCCCTTTAGGGCAGAGTGTGTGCTCTCTCTTGTCCTGAGTACCACAGACCTGGAACCTTCTGTCGTCTCTCAAATTGTTCTTACATCTAGCCTGCTTTGCCTATATATGTTACCTTCAAAGCCCCTGGAGACATTTGGGAGCCAACTTGTATTCATTATGTTAGTCTCCTATTCTCTCAGAAAAGGCCTCATGGTGCATTTTACTTCTATAATACAGGCATTGCAGAAAACAGCAGCATCCTTAAAATAGCATAATACCCAGAATGTACAACCTTCGATAATCTCCTGGGAAGAGGAATCAGATGCCCACGGACCCAGCTTTTTCCTTGTTATTTCCATGCTCTAATAACTAGTGCAATCACTGCAGTGATCGACCATATGGCCCATGGCCCCTCTTTTAAGTGGGCACTGGCCTCCCTGCCCACGTGCATTGACTTGAATCCTGACTTTCTTTTTTTCTTAACACAACTGAGAAAACCTAAGGTTTTCAAACATCTTACTCGATAGTGAGAAAGAACAAAGAAAAATAGATGCAGCATAGATGAAATCTAAACTTTTTTGATTACAAGGTAGAGCTTATTCCTTGGTGGTAGCAGGCCATCAGATTCGATATGAAGTGATAATTGCAGCTCCTGTTTCCTGAGTGGTTAGCATCTGCCAGTTACTATATTGGAGTGAACTTTATTTATTTTCATTAAATCTTTACAAAATTTCTGTAAGGTAATGGTATTTTTCTCCCATTTTCCAACTGGGAAACTGAGGTTAAAAGTCAAAGTAACTAGCAATATGTCACACAGCTTATTAGTCAAAAAGCTGGGCTTTTACCCCAGATCTGATTCTGGAACAGGCACTTCTGTTATTTCGCAATACTGAGAAAAATATTAGCTTAAGCCTTTTTCTTCTTTGCTACAGACCCATTTCCTCCAGACTGTCAACCTCTTTAACATGTGTTCCCCACATGCCAGTTGGTATGTTGAAATCCAGAATGAATGATGTTTCACTCTTCCACAAGAATCTTTCCCGTTGTGTTTTTTAGATTAAGATGTGTCCTTTTCCACCGCTCTGTGGGTGAACCTGCAGCCCCACCTACAGGAGATTGGCCTCGTATGTCCCTAATGTCTTACAGGTTCAGTGTTGGCCTTCACATTGTGATAATGTCATTGATGCTGAAATATGTGGGAAATGTTTCTTCACAGGATCCAGAGTGGGAGAGAGTAAATCTGTCCATCCCATGTGAGAAACCAGGGTGGGCTGTAAGGGAATGTGACTGTGTCACAGGAGAGATAAGCCTTAGTTGCTGAGTGTTCTCTCTCAGGGTAGGTGGGGAATGTGGAGATGGGGTGAATAGGGAAAACATATTCCCTTTGGAGAGGGTCTTGGAGCTTCTGAGTTTCTAGATCTTAGAAGGATATGACATAGTAGCAGAAGCACTGTGTCCTAGCAATGGGAAGGCATATTTTAATTCTTTGTTTTCTGGGGTTCTCTTTCATTCAGATGTGTGGGTGCTACGGTTTATGTTCCCCCAAAATTCCTATGTTGAAACACTAATGCCCAATATAATGGTATTAGGAGGTGGGACTTTTGATTAGTGTTCTTGTAAAAGAGACCCCATAGAGACCCCTTGTGCTTCCAGCAGGTAAGAACACAAGGAAAAGGCACTGACTTGCCAGCTTCCAGAACTGTGAGAAACAAATTTCTGTTGTCTATAACTTACCCAGCCTGTGGCATTTTGTTTTAGTAGCTGAATGGACTGAGGCAGTTAAGAGAAACAGTCATGCCATTATCCCAATGGCACATGGAGCTATGCTTTATCATCCAGTGGATAGGTATGGAGATAAAATAATTTCAGCAAAATGCAGACCAAGTTGTGGCTGAAGATTCCCTGATAACAGAATTCTGACCCGAATGTGACTTTTATGGTTAGGCTTTCACATCTTTGCCTCTCCAGTAGAGGGTGTATCCTGGGGTCTTTAAGCAGAGAATCAATGAGAAAATGGGGTATATGCTTAGAGATGAATAGCAAAACCCTGTGCTGGGGACCCACAGGAATATTGGGGTGATACGGCATTAATAACATAGACTATTACTGCGGACACTGTGATGTGCCACCTAGATTTCCACTTTAGGATTGAAAGATTACTCCCCCAGTTGGTAGGAGTGCTATAAGCAGAAAGACCTCAGCTGTCATTTTTCTACAGAGTATGCTTCTGCTGAGAAGCAACTCACCCGCGGTCATACTTCATTTCTGGGGTGGCCTGTATGCAATGACTAATCTAAATGAGATATAAAGTTTTGGCTTTATCTCCTTAACTCAGGACAACTCTGAAGCTTTACATTCTAGCTTTTCAACTTTTCAGAGTTGGCTGAGGCCTCCGTTGAGATGGCATCAATAGTCAACATCTCCTTTTGCCCATTTCTGATTTTTTCCCCCTCCTTCCATAGATATTGAGCCTAAGATTACTTCCAAATAACTATCTTGCACACTAAACTCTGTCTCAGCATTTTCTTCCTGGGGAACCTGACATATGACAGCCATCAGGAGGGTGTGGAAGAGAAGGAGCTTCTTCATTCACAGCTGGATGATCCAGTGACCCACGTGGATTGTTAGAGCAAGGAATTATCTATTAGCTGAGAGTTGGAGGGGATTTGAGGACAAAACTGCCTGAAATTATTAGAGTGGCAGGAGTTTTGTAATATTGTTGTAAAGACCCTTTCCTCATTTATCTTCTCTCCATAAGCTTCTGAGGATTTTGAAAATACGTGGTAAATTTATATCTTGGTTTATTTAGAGGCCAGTGGAGGAGACACAGGGATTTCTCTGTAGAAGTCTACAAGAGATTTCATCTGATACAATGAATTTTTTTCTGATTACTCAGTCGATGCTGATTTTTTTTTCTAATTCTGCGCCACTTAATCTGTACTTCATTATTTGCCCCTTATCTCTGGGCTTCTGCTCTGCTGCTCTACTGTGGAATCTTGACTTCCCAATAATGTATGCATTTTCTAAGGATTGGAATTGTATCATTTAGGTTTATATCAATCACAACACGTAGCTCAGAACTGGTCACAGAGGAGACATTAGTAAATACCTTCTGACTGATCTCAGATTAAGATCTCATTAATGGATTGAACAATGTAGGTATGGGATTCAAATAACTGTATCATGTTCAGAGCAGAATTGAGCTATTGTGGCAGTGTGTTGAGGAAATGGTCTTGGACCATTTCAAAAATGTATTTCCAAGTTTCTATTACTTTCTTTCTCCTCACTTTTGTCCCTGTTACAAATATTTTATTTTATAAATTCTGTAGATTTTTAAAAATGTATTTATTTATTTTAGGGGGTAAGGAGTAGAGGAAGGGGGGGGAGAGAGAATCTTAAGCAGGCTCCACTTGGGCTCAATCTCATGACTCTGAGATCATGATCTGAGCCAAAATGAAGAGTCAGATGGTCAACCAACTGAACCACCCAGGTGCCCCTTAAACATTTTTTTAAACACACACACACACACACATACACACACACACACGCACACACACACACACACCTCCTGTATTACCACAACAGAGATAACTATTATATTCTTCCAGAGATTTTTATATTCATGGCTCTGCATGTTTATATCGTGTACTGAAACAATTTTGGGCATAGTTACCCTCATTCATCTTCACTAAGACTGGTGAAAAATAGTATATCATCATATGATATTGTATTTCGTTTGTTACTGATGAAATTAAAATTATTTATCATGTGTTTATTGATATTCCCTCCCACTTATTGAGAACCTAACAAGACCCAGGTAATGTGCTAGATATCCCACACCTTTTAACTCATTCAATAAACATACCATTATAAGATTTTTAAATTATTATCTCTGTTTTATTAAAACTGAGGATTTAAGTATCATGACAAAAGTTATAGGGGTATTAGGGGACAGACTTTATCTGCCTGCATCCATAACCTCTTGGGATTCTAGGCTCTAGATCACATGACTACCACATGGGAGGAGGAAATAAGGGCAGGTCTGACAAACAATCTGAAGAATTAAAAAACAATGAAAACAGATGGAGAATTTAGGTAAAGGTACAGTACAGGGAAGGAAAAAGGAATGGTCCCAGGTTGAGTATATGGTTAGAATACGTTCCTTTTTCATTGGCCTCTTATACCTTTTCTCTTGCTAGATATGTTCTTGCCTTATGTAGCTTATGTTCCTTTATGTTCATTCATTGGGAGCTTTCTTTCCTCCTCCTATGCTATGATCTGGTGATACAGAAATAAAAGGTGCGATACATTTTTTTCCCCCTAACAACGGAAAAATCCTACTCTACTTACTGTTACCTTAATGAGTCTTGTAAAAATGGAAGTTCTCTTAGGGGTGAACTTTGCCATTTTCCTTCTTTTTTTAAAAATTTATTTATTTATTTAGAAAGATTTTTTATTTATTTATTTGACAGAGAGAGAGAGATCACAAGTAGGCAGAGAGGCAGGCAGAGGGAGAGGGGGAAGCAGGCTCCCTGCTAAGCAGAGAGCCCGATGCGGGGCTCGATCCCAGGACCCTGAGATCATGACCTGAGCCGAAGGCAGAGGCTTTAACCCACTGAGCTACCCAGGCGCCCCACATTTTCCTTCTTTTAACATTTCAAGAGATTGAGCCACAGAGAATGTGAAGGCCCAAGATGCTGGGACTTGTTGTGGGGGTTGAGGCTGACGTCTGGGCCTCCTGGTTGCTGGTCCTGTCTTGTCTCTGTTACATTTTTCCTTCTTTATACACGTAGATACCATCCAGAGACTGGCTGTAGGGAAGTCATTAGATTAAAATTAAAATAACCATCATGAATAAAAAAAACTGGAATTCAATTACTAAGGAATAACCTGGTATCTGAGTATGCAAGAAACCTTTAGAGTTAAAGGTCGTGCCTTCTTTATGGCACAAGTGGAAAAGCTTGTTAGATGGAGAAATAGACTTGTTATTCAGAACGGCAGAGACAAAAGATTTAGATGGCCTTTAAAAAATATTGCTTTCCCAAACTCACAGAAAACATTTGTCAACCAGCTATTGTTCTTACTTTAGAAAACTATAGTTAGTAAAAAAAAAAAAAGCAAATAATTTGCACATTAGAAAGATTATAAATCAATGGGTAGCAAATAAATACCATGTAGTACATATTTATCTTTTGGCTTCTCCCCTGCTCCTTTCCCATATCCAATTAACACCCCAATTTTCCTGGGAAGAATATGAATTTCTCTTATTCTAAGTACTACTAGCTTTCAAACTTTTTCACTGTAGTTCAAAGAAAAAAAATTACTACTCACCCAACACATACACATTTATATAAAACTAAGCAATTTGCAATAAAAAAATATTACTAGTGGTGATGCACTCTGATATTTCTATTTCTATTCTATGTTGGTCATTCTTTAAAAAAAATTGCTTGCAGTCCTTTGTATTGACTGTATGGCCCACCAATGAGATATTATCTATCATCTGAAAAATACTCATCTAATTCAGTGTGATTTGAGTGTGGTTAAATTGAACTTGCGAGTGGCCAAATTAGTAGCAATAGAGACCCATTGAGGGATAGGTAAATAACCCAGGCAGAGCAAGTGAGAGGAAGGAACCTTTTGTGGGATATGAGGATGTGAATTTGATAAACCCACAGGCATTTTAGAAGCACACAGACAATCACCATAGGCCAGTCACCGTGTAGAACCTGATGCTGGTGATTTCTCTGGAGAAGCAGAATGGAGACTTGGAAAGAAACAGATCCTGGGTGCTATTGTTGGAGTTATTGTATCAGATCATTTTATCAGTCATATTTCTAGACGGTTCAGTTTATGTAAGCCAGTAAATTCCCTAGATTGTTAGGCAGTCTCACAGGATGAAAATTTACATTTGTAAACTTGATTATAAAAGGACTGATTTTTCAGATCTAAATTGTGATTGGGAATTACTCACAGGAGGTGAGATTAAATGATCCATTTCAATTCATTGCTTGCCTCAGTGAATTCTGGATCAAAATAATCTCTGTGACATTGACAGTTTAAGCTTCTGAGGAGGGACATATTCTCCAATGACTCATTTCTGGGACAAGTAAGAGCTCTCTTCTGAGTACGGGGGTCACATCTGTTTGGAATGAAGGTGATGCCACACTCGACATTCATCATGGACAGTTCAGGAAGATTGTGTGCTTCTAAAGCCTACAGAAGTAACTGAGGGAAAAAGGGGTATGATCCTTCAGCTCCAGAAAGAGGAGTGGTTGGTGTCCTGAAGGGACAATACACAATGCTGGGATAATGTTTTTGAATAGATTATAGATCTGCATGAGGCATTCTACCTAATAAGTGGTTAGGGACCCTTTTGAGGCTTAGGACACTGGGAAGTTATAAAGGAGGTTGCGTGGCTTTGTGCAAATGAATGAAGTAACTACTTTGTATTCCACGCTGGGTGGAACAAAGTTTAGACATATGTACATAATTTTCACTTCTACCAACACAGAATAGTGCAATTGAATTTGGTAATTTAGGTCATGAAGTGAAAATTATGTTTGAAATCTGAATGTAATCTAGGAATGAGGATGTTGAGGTACTGGATCCAGTAATTACTAGTTCATAATCTTTGGTTAATTTTGATCTTTAATAAACCAGCTAAGGATAGTGTGCTTATCTTCTAGAGACTTTCTGGGAAAGCAGCACAAGATACAGAAACCGTGCTTGAAGTTAGAAGTCCTGGTTTTGCTACTTACTATCTTCATGCACTTAGGGGCTCCTCATATTGCCATCTAGGAAATGAGGATCATACAGTATTTGTTCTACTGATTTTGTTGAGGTCATTGTGGCAATTAGAAAATGCACGTAAAAATGCTTTGAAAATCATAAAAGTACTGTATAAGTATGAGAAGTTATTTGCCTACATATAAAGAAACCAGCCCTGCTTTTCACAAATGCCCTGTCAGTATTAAAAAAAAAAGTACTTATTAAAGAGGGCCAGCAATTAAAAGGTCTCAATTTTTATAAGTTCGATATCCTTGATTCTATCTAATAATATGAGTTCGTTTTGATATCTTTGTTTTTAGGTGACTTTGTAATTAATCTCAGCAATTAATTACTGAAAGGTGAGAGTCAAAGCTCCTTTAAGTGTTGCTGTAAGTACAGAAGTTTCTGTTCTGTTCTATTCAAAGTGCGATCCCGTCACATTAGTTAATGCTAATGATGTTAGAAATAGAAAAAGATCACTAATTGTTGAGATCACTAATCCAGTCTCCTCACTTTGAAGATCAGAAAACTAATGTTAGGGCAGTTAAGTGAGTTGTCTAAAAATATAGAGGTAGTGTTTGAGAGAGGTAGAATGGATATGCAGGTATTTTTGTTCCTGGTCTGATCTTTTTCTCAAAGATCCACCTGATTCTGTAGGGGAAAACAATATCCTAGCTACAAGGGCTTTAATTCTTGAGTTCCTCAAACCTAAATGCATATATTGTTTCTACTGTCAGAGAAGTAGCTGAGTTATAGACTGAAGTACTGTCACAGAAGTTGTGGAGCACTTCTTCTACATACATCAGCTCTAGCAGAGCTCGTGATTGTGGCACTAGGGAGAAAAGTTTTTTAGAAAGCTACGGATCATAAAGGCACTTTCAATCTCAGAATAGAATAAAATAAATTTTTAAAATGATGGTATCACTCATTTTCTTTTCTTTGCTCCAAAATTTAGTATGATGATTGTAATTAAACTTTCCAGTGGTAGGAACTGAAGGCTGAAAACGAGGGATTGTTGAGAAGTCCAAAAAAGTCAGCGAGGCATCCTGGTCTCCCCCAGTATCCTAAGCACATAGAAACTTGTCCGTCAATGATTTTGGCAGCAATCTGGAGGTTTCTTGTTTGGGAATATTAAACCGAGAGACTCCAGGCTAGGGACAGCAGGCATAGCAGAATATAAGTAAGAGATGGCATACCATAAAGAGAAGATTGTGTAAACCCCCACATACTGAACGGTGAGACCACCTGGACCTCTTGTACGTTTTAGACTTGTGTCTCTTGGCACAACATTGCTGGTAGATTAAAGTTACTCAACAGATTTTTTCCCTTGAGGCATTGTATAGCTCCTCAGGAAAAGACATATAGTTGCTGACATCTGGGGATATCTAAACAAATTGGCTGCATTCCACTAAACAAAATGCACCCATGCATGCAGAACTTCCAACCTGGCCATTATTATCTCTTCAATATTTTGAGATTAAATAAACAAAAAATAAATATTTGAGAGATGGCTCCAGCATGAAATACTGAAACCCAAACCAAATCAATAGAAAATGAACTTAGAGAAAACAGTTCAGGGAATAGAAGAAAATGTCAAAGGAGGCAATACTTATTCATAAAAAAAAAAAAAAAAACCCACAGGGATAATCAGGGCATGCCTACATATTAAAACATATAAATAACCTAAAAAATCTATTCTGAAAATCTAGAAAGATAATATCAAAGCGATCTCCCAGAAAGTAACCCAAAATACAAAGAGATCTAAAATTGTAGGGAAAAGATAAGAAATTTAGAGAATGAATTTCAAGACATTTAATACAACGTTATTAGGGGAACCAGAAAAAAAAAATCAGGAAGAAAGGGGAGAGAAATCTATTTAGAAAAATATTCAAAAGCTGAAAAACTTTTATTTTGACAAAGTGTTCACCATTCATATCATGCCATCTCATCACACAATTTCATAGATTTGTCAATATCACCATTAATTTAACCAAAGTTTATTGCATCTTCACTGTGTACCAGGTCCTCTACTAAGTCCAGGGGATGAAACGCAAGCCACATTAATTGGAGCCTGCCCTCATAGAGCTTACCCTCTGGTGAGGCAGAGAGACAGGAACAAATCATCCCATTGAAAAATGTAAAATTGTGATTATGAAACATGATAGGAAGAAGTACATGGTGGCAGGAAAGACTCTTCTAGGGGCTTTGACCTAAGAAGAAATTAGGAAAATTTCTCTGAGGGAACATGAGATGAGCTACAGTATGAAGGAAAAGTAGACATTATCTAACTGAAGTGGGCGGGGTCGAGCATTGCGGGCAGAGGAAAGTACACTGTAAAGGTCCAGTGAAATAAGGAAGCATGGTGAGTACAAAGGCCTGAAAGAAAGCCAACGTGGATGAATTGGGGACAACAAATGGGCAATGTGGGGTAAAATGAGGCTGAAGATAAGAGGCCAGTGGGGTGCTGAGTAGGCAAAATTTTGTAGGCCATTTTAGAGGTTTGCCTTTCTCCTATGAGTGCATAATTGAAACTCACTGAGATGTTTTAAGCTGGGCTGGAGACAGAGTCAAATGTGTGTTCTTGTAAAGATCACCTGCCTGCAATATGGAGAACGGAGTGGAGGAAGCGTAGGGAGAGATGCTGCTGCAGGGCTGATAGGGGGCTTCCATGGGGCTAGTCGTCTGGACGAGTGTGATAATGATGATGATGGGGAAAAATGCAAGTTCTTAAGAAAGCCGTCAGAAAGGATGAATACCCAACTTTTGTATCAACAAGGATGGGACTGGAGGGGATTATGCTGAGTGAAATAAGTCAAGCAGAGAGAGTCAATTATCATATGGTTTTACTTACTTGTGGAACGTAAGGAATAACATGGAGGACATTAGAAGGAAAAGAAAATCGGGGTAAATCGGAGGGGGAGATGAAGCATGAGAGACTGTGGACTCTGAGAAACGAACAGGGTTTTGGAGGGGAGGAAAGAAGAGGGTGTGTGAGCCTGGTGGTAGATATTAAGGAGAGCACATATTGGATGGAGCACTGGGTGTGGTGCATAAACAATGAATCTTGGAATACTGAAAAAAAAAAAAGAAATACTTAGCGGGTTAAATTGGCAGGACTTTGTGATATTATATCGAGGGTTGATTGCATATTCTAGGAAAAACATGTTGGCTAGTCTGACCAAAAAATACAAAGAGAGTGAAATATAAATTAGGAGCATGGAAATATCAAAGCAAATACATCTACATATAGGAAAAATATAAGAATCAAACAAGGTTTTGCCTTAGAATGGGTGCAGAGGAAGTGGGGGCGTGTAGATAGACCAATTTGAAAGACGTTAAGGAGGTAAAATCAATGTCCCCAGTGATGGAGAGATAGGTACAGGTTTCTTTTTCTCTCTAGGTCATGAAAGTCTCCTCTGATGACTCACAGGTTATTTCCTGGCAGAAGAAAGTCAAAAGAGTATTTGGGAAAAGGAGAACAAAATAAATCCGTACAAAAGCCTCCCTGTTGCTCTTGAATCCATTGTGCCCTATCAAGCAATTTTTTAGGGGGTAACTAGAGTAACCCCATTAAAATGAAAATTTTATTTTGATAATCCTAGCTTATCATTTCTTAATAAGTTTCCCATGTTCTTGAGATAAAGTTCAAAATCCTTAGCATGTGCTATGAAATCATAAACAACAGCCTCTGAAAAAAAACCCGAATGCCTCCGTCATGGTGCTTAGTGTGGTTTGTTATTAGATACTCCTTGTATAACGTTTCTCCTTGCTTTGAGTGTTCCCCATTTGTGATCATTTTGTCATTGCTTTCACATCTACATATGCATACATCTCACAAACACTGCTACTATTTTAGTTTTAGACAGATAAAAATGGCTTTATATAAATATACACCCTTTTTGTTACCATTTCTGTAGCACTTTCTCTCTTTCTCTCTCTCTCTCTCTCTCTATATATATATATAAATTTTAATGTAGTATCAAATTCATTGCCTAAGGAACTTCCTTTAACATTTCTTGTAGCGCATGTCTTCTTACAATGCATTTTATTCACCTTTGCCTGTTTGAAAAAGTCTTTATTTTGCTTTTGTTTTTGTAAGATTTTTTTGCTGGGTTAGGATTTCTGTCTTGAAATTAGTGCTTTTCTTTCAGTACTTCATTGTTGACTGGTTTTACATTATTCCTGCCAAGAAGTCTGTTGAATATTTTATTTGTAGGTACTGTTTCTTTATTATTTGGTTACTTTCATGATTTTCTTTTTATCTTTGTTTTTCAGTAGTTTAACTATGATGTGTCTCATTTAAAATATATATATATATAATCCTGTTGGGGTTCTCTGAGCTTCTTAGATCTATGGTTTGTTGTCCTCTTTCATTAATTTTTGAAAATTCCTAGCCAATCTCTCTTCCAGTATTCCTGCTGCCCTATTCTCCCTATTTTCTCCTCCTAATACTTCATGGTACATATGTTAGACTACCTACTCCAGTCATACTGTGCCAAGCTTCTCTCTCCTTGGAAGTGCAAGGGAATATGATTTTTTCCCTCTCTTGACTTCGGAAAGCTATTTTGTGTTGAGGTAGAGTCTATAGTGGCACAAGTCGATTTTAAGGAAACACTATTAACCACATGATAAAACCCGAAGTCTTTCTGTAATAGTATATTAAAAAATAAACAAATTTAAGTAACGATTAAATAAATCAGATAATAGTTTAGGGCTCTTCAAAAAATGAATTTTTTGGTAATCTTGAAACTATGTGAAGTTATTGGATAGTTCTGTGTACCATAGTTATCTAAGGACTATGCATCAGTATCCATTTTAAATTTCTATGTAATGTTCAGAAGCCTCTGCAAATGAGAATTTTCCAACTCTGCTCCTCAGCATGCTTAGAAAGTCTTTTAGAATTTAATTCATGAAGTAAAGAATGTTCCACTATCTCTACGGTCTCTGTTTCTCTTTTCTCTTTAAAACAATAGCAATAACAGTTTATTGAGGACTTATTCAGTGTCAGGACTCTCTGGATGGTTTATTCGCATTAACTCATTTACTCTTCACCACAGTGTTGGGAGGCAGCTGATACTTAACCCCTTTATAGGTGAGGAAATTGGCTGTGACTTATGTAATGTCCTACAATTGAGGAGCAGCACTCTGATTAAAGCCTGGTCAGTCTGACTCGGGAGTACCAAGCACAAGAGTAAAGTCTTTTGTTCTTCACTAATTTTGTGAGGGTTTTAGTTTTTCTCAGCAAACAAAAGCAAAGACACCATGGGAATTCAAACTTACATGCTATTTTCTTAGTGCCTTCTTATAAAAGTAGTAAACAAAATGTATTTTCCCAAAACTCTGATTTTTCATCCTAATGATATTTTAGGCTTTACATTTTACTTCAAACTTTTCTTAGAACTGAGAGTCTCTTCTAGGTATACTGGTAGTAATATTAATGTGTTTTACTAAATGTTGTTTGAGACAAATAGAAGAAATAATTATTTTCACTGGATATTAAAAGGCATTAAGGAATAAATATCAAATTATTTTTGATGTGATAATTATTTTGGTGTACTGCAGCTATGTTTAAAAGATTTCTAAGCTTTAAGAATTCATACTGAACTATTTAAAGAGGAAATGATATCATTCAGGGATTTGCTTCAATATATAATTAGTACAGTGGCATCTGGGTGGCTCAGTCAGTTAAGCATCTGTCTTTGGCTCAGGTCATGATCTCAGGGTCCTGGGATCGAGTCCCACATCAGGCTCCCTGCTCGAGTGGCGGAGGACAGGGGAGGGAGTCTGCTTCTCCCTCTCCCTCTGATCCGTCTCCCTGCTTATGCTCTCTCTTTCTCTCTGTCTCAAATAAATAAATAAAATCTTTAAAAAAAATTATCCCACTACTGAGTCTTAAAAAAAAAATTAGTACAGGTAGTGGAGGAGGGTATAGGTAAAAATGATTGTCATGAGCTGATAATTGTGAAGCAGGGTGAGGGGAACATGGTGGTCATTATTTTATCTATTTGAAATTTTCCATAACAAGAAAATAATAATAGTAATAATAATAAGAAGAAGAAGAAATAGTTACATCAGAGGACATCATTATAATATAATTATTACAGTTTAGTTTAAGGAACTGTAATGGCTTATCTTCCTAATATGTAGTGGACATGGACAATACAAGGATGACCAATGCAATTATATGCTAGTAAGAGGGAAAGTAATAATAAATGATACTTTAAGACAATAATGGTTATGATTTTAAAAAGTGATAGGCTGCTAAAGGATTGGCGCACACTCAGACAAAGTGTGTTAGCTCTCAGAAATCCTGTAAGGAACTAATTAGAAGAATGTTTGATGACAAAGGAAAATGTTCACTTTAAATTTTTAAGTAAGAAAAAGCACTTTTAAGATTTTGTAATTAAAAATTAATTTTAGGGGCGCCTGGGTGGCTCAGTGGGTTAAAGCCTCTGCCTTTGGCCCAGCCCTGCATCGGGCTCTCTGCTCAGCAGGGAGCCTGCTTCCTCCTCTCTCTCTGCCTGCCTCTCTGCTTACTTGTGATCTCTCTCTCTGTGTCAAATAAATAAAATCTTAAAAAAAAATTAATTTTAATCAAAAGCATTTAAAGGCTACACACCAAAATGAGAAACCTAAGTTATCTTTGGATGATGAGAATCTAAGCATTTTTTTAAATTATTTTTAGTTTTTAAATTATATACATTTAACCTGTGTTATTTTTATAATAAATTTTTTTTTAAAGATTTTATTTATTTATCTGAGAGAGAGAATGAGAGCATGAGAAGAGGGAGAGTCAGAGGGAGAAGCAGGCTCCCCGCCAAGCAGGTAGCCCGATGTGGGACTTGATCCCAGGACTCCAGGATCATGACCTGAGCCGAAGGCAGTTGCTTAACCAACTGAGCCACCCAGGCGCCCTTTTATAATAAAATTTTACATTTATACATATCAGTGTAATTTTATTTACAGTGGGTTTTTTAGTGATATGCTATAAAGAAAAAAAGCAGAATAAATTCATGTTGGAGGAATTGTACATTTTTTATTCTGTGGAGAAGGGGAAAAGCCACCAGAAGTGGCCAGAAAATTTTTAAGTAAATTTTATAATTTTATTGGGGTGGCTCATATGGTGATATTAGGTCAACCACACACATTGGAATTTTATTCCATTAAACTTGCAATTCCTATTAGCTAAAAGAGCCTACAAAATGAAACATTGCTCTATCTCAAATTGGAATGCTATACATAATCAAGCCAAATTAAGAAAGAGAAACAATAGCGGTTGTGTGTTTTGTTGAAATTTTATAATATTTAAGAAGAATAAATATGAAGTATGTAATATAAAGATTGTCAGAATGAATGTATCAGTGTCATAGATATGTTGATTTATTAGTGCTACAAAATGTGTCTGAAGGTAATTTTTAAAAATAGCAAATAACATGAAATAAATGATGGTCTTTATAAAAAAGTGAAAATTCTATTATTATACCTCTTTCATCTATATTTGTAATACCTTTTCATTTGTCAAAAATACTTTTTCTAGTATATTTGTATATTTGTAGTATGAAGTAGTTAATATGCATGGGACAGCATTTCTAAATTATCTAATATTATCACCATTAACTGGTCGTTTCTGTTTGAGTTCTGTCATCTTTCATTTTTAGAAACATATTTTCATTATTTCTTTAAATATTACCTTCTCTTTTTTCTCCTTCTCTTTCTGATATTGTCTGGTGATGGTACTTCTGTTTTGATATCTTAACCTTTAGTTAGTTAAATAATGTAGAGTTTCTCTTCCTTTCTTAGTTCCTCTTTCCTTCTAGGAGAATTTATTACTGTCATCATACAACTCAATCATTCTGCAGTTCTGTCAATTTCACTATTAAGCCTACTCTTGTGTGCTTCACTTACATTTAAATTATTTTCATATTCTATTTTTTTAAAGATACTAGAATAGAGGTTTAGAAAGTATCACCACATTTAACTTTTCTAAATAAAAGAAACCATATTATAGTGTTTTAGATAGAAATGTTAACTATAAAAGCAGTTGATTGTGTCATCTTCTCCTGTTATTTCATGAAGTGCTTTTAGACCAGCAAGACAGGTGTTCTTGCAAAAAAGCATATTTTTATCCCTTTTGTTAAAGGTATTCAGTTTGCATAATATTCTGTTGCTTGAGTGACATTGTTTTTTTTTTTTCCATTGAAGAACAATAAGGAAAGTGTTTTAAAATTGTACTGGAATTTGCAGTCATTCCACTTATCATGTAATTTATATGAAAGAATCAACTTTCCAAATACATATTTATATATTTGTTTCTTTTAATATTTTATTTGTTTATTTTTATTTGTTTATTTTTATTTGTTTATTTGAGAGAGAGAGAGAGCACAAGCAGGACAGGGGCGGAAGGAGAAGCAGACTCCCTGCTGAGTAGGGAGCCCAAAATGGGACTCAATTCCAGACTCCAGGATCATGACCTGAGTGGAAGGCAGACACTTAACCAACTAAGCTACCCAAGCACCCCTCAGCTTTCCAAATATTTTTAAAAAGACAGTGATGTTATTTTCAACCTTTTGCAACTAATTTTTTTTGCAATTAAAAAAAATTAACTTGAATTACTTAGCACTATATGTAATAAAAAAATTTGTAAGATACTTTTTGCCAAGTTGTGTTATGCCACTAAGCAAACAGTTTGTTTCAGGCTTTGAGAAGGATTAGCGTTTTTTAACCTCTAAGGATAAGTAGGAAAATGATAGCATTTTATGAATATGCTACCCATTGATCATAACTCTACAATGCATTTGTTAAGATGATGTCTTATGAAAACACAACCTTAAAATTTCTTATGTATTTGCAAGGTTGCTTCTTTTTTTAACTTCCTACATTATATATGAATTAGAAAATAATATTTATTAAACAGTCCCTCAACAAATATTTTGGAGTACATACTATACATAAGGCATTGTTCTACACGCTGGGGATACAACTGTGAACAAATAGGCAAAATTCCCTCCCCTTCATGGAGTCTACATTCTGGTGGAGTGGGGCAGAATAGATACAAATGAGTGAAATAGATCATGTATCATTGGGTCACTGTCTTAGTCTGTTAGGGCTACTATAACAAAACACATGAATGAGGTAGCTTATATATGACAGAAATTCAGTGCTCCCAGTTTTGTAAGTTGGAAAATCCAAGATCAAGATACCTGCCTCCTCGGGCAAGGCTCCTTCCTGGTTCATAGCCAGTACCTCCTTGCTGTATCCTCAAATTGTGGAAGGGGCTAAGGATCTCTTTGGTGTCTCTTTTATAAACGCATTAATCCCATTCATGAGGGCTCCTCCCTTATAACCTAAGCGTCTCCCAAAGGCTCCACCTTCTAATAGTGTTACATAGGACTTTAGGATTTCAACATATGAATTTTGCAGAGATACAAACATTAGGGTCATAGCAGTCACAAATGTTATGGAGAAAAAAGGAAAAAAAAAGAATGACAGAATAGGGTCTGGGGAGTGGGGAGTTGCAGTTTAAATAAAGATTAGGAGAACTTAAACTGGCTGTTACACACATGATCCCCAAACAGCCGTATCATTTAGCTAATCCGTTCCCATTGTTGTGTATCATGTAGAAAACCCAGATTTATATATGGCCATTCTTGTATTGGATCAACTGTGACAATTACTACTACAAATAAAAAGTGTGTCCTCTGAAGTGTTTACACTAGATCTTATCATTGTAAATTTGATTAAAACAAACAAAAAGTTCTAATGGTTTTTCATAAGCAAAAGTGTGTTTCATGCTTTAACAGCCTAAAGCTGTGAAAACAGCTCAGTGGTGGTTCGGTTAGGTTCCACCGTGGGTAAAAAAGCCCTGACACGGGTGCCTGGGGGGACTCAGTCGGTTAAGCATCCGATCCTTGATTTCAGCTCAGGTCATGATCTCGGGGTCCTGGGTGGAGCCCTGCGTCGGGCTCCCTGCTCAGCGGCAAGTCTGCTTGTCTCCCTCTCCCTCTGCCCCTTCCCCTGCTTGCGCTCTCTTTCTCAAATAAATAAATAAATAAATAAATAAATCTTAAAAAAACAAAACAATAACAACAACAAAAAACAATGGCCTAACAAATAGTGGCTTAGACTAACATGTTTATCTTATCAATATAAGTGAAGAAAGGAGGTTGGTGATCTAGTTCTAGAGTGGCAACCCAATGGTATTTTGGATCCAGCTCCTTCTTTCTCTCTCTCTCTCACTGTTTCCTTTTGTGTATACAGCTTCTTCCCTAAAGTCATCTCATGGTAAGTATGAAGTAAAGGGTCAACTAAGCGGGTGTGGGGAGCTAGCTCAACTGGCTGGAAGGACTCAACCTGTGCACATTACAAAGAAAAGACTGGCCCTTGACTTGTTCCTCAGAGATACTAACCTCTGAGCCTTTGGAATATCCTGCCTGATAAGAGTGTCCCTGCAACCTTGGGCAATGCCAGATAGCTTATGATAACAGTGTGATTTATCCCCCCTGAGGCCCTGGGCCACACAGTTTGAGTTCTATGGGGGCTGGAGACTGAGTAGCTGAAGTTAGTTGCCTGTGTGTTCCAGCTCTATTTGACTGACTTCTAGTAAAAACTTTGGACACACAAGTGAGTGTCTCTGGTTGGCAACACTTGATACTTGCCATACCTCACAAGGAGAATGAAATGCTGTCTCTGATACTCTGCTGGGAGAGGACACCTGGAAACCCCTGTCTGGTTTCTGTGGGACTTCTTTGGGTCTGATCTTTTTCTTTTACTGTTTCTATTCTGTATCTTTTTGATGCAAGAGCCATACCATGAGTATCCCAGCTTTTCTGGGTCCTGTGAGTCTTCCTGGTGAATCACTGAACTTGAGAGTGGTTTAGGGTTCCTGACAGTGTAGGTGATTGCTGTTATATCTGCATCCTAAATGATAGGGAGGAGCCCATGGTTTTCCCTATAAGGATATTTATTAAAAGTTGAACACAGTACTTTTAGTGTATTATTGGCTAAAATCTGGTTACAAGGTCACACTAGCTATAATCTTACAGTTTGTCAGCAGCATGCTCATCCAAAAATTGGATCCTTGTCACTAAAGTAAAAGGGGAGAGTAGATTTAAGAAGCAACAAGCCATCTTTTCCACACATAGGATTAAATTTGAGATAAATATACCTTTAAATATGAGATAAATATACTTTTAATCTATTTGGATGTTTATCTATTTTTTAAACTTTTACTTTTTCTATTTAGTATTGTATAGTTTTAATTTAAAAGTGAATCGACTTATTTATTGCTTTTAAAATCTTCATTGAGGGTTGGTTGAGCACCTGACTCTTGATTTTGGCTCAGGTCAGATCCTCAGGGTCGTAAGATCAAGTCCCAGGTTGGGCTCCGCAATGGGCACAGAGCCTGCTTATGATTCTCTCTCTCCCTCTCCTTCTGCCTATTATTAAAATAAATATTTTAAATCTTCATCGAAATCAATTTTGTGTTTTGATATAGATTTCTCTGCCTTATGCATCTTCTTATTTAATATATGCATACTATAAGCTTTACTCAGGCCCCTTTGCTAAATTAATGAGGCACTGCTAATGCAAGTAACTATACTTGATGAAGACAAAATGGCAAGAATTTAGTTGTTTTTTTTTTAGGACCACAGTGAAATCTTAGTTTTATATTCATCTACCTACCTTCCTCTCTCTCTCTCTATCTTCATGTCAGCTAATGGAGCTGACTTTATGGCCACATTTCTTACCAATTCAGGAATGTCCTCTTAAGATTTCCTTAGAGCTAATGTATTCTTTCTCTGGCTTTAATGTAGGTCCTGTGGTGCCTCATCTCTGTACTCTCCTTTATAGCGCTCTGAATATGTACCCTCCTTCCTCCTCTCCCCTTTTTGAATCTATTTCCCTGTTTCCACCACCATGGTATTAGGTTAGCCATGATACTGGTCCTCTTTCACAGCCCCTCAAGAGGAGGAGGTCCAAATCATTCTAGGGATAAGGGTGGCCATGGTCTGTATCATGTGACACCTTTCTGCCTCTGCTCTCCCCACCCCAACTCTTCACTGAGAGCTGGCTGCACTGGGGTGAGCACTTGACCAGTCCCTAGGCTTACCCATGAGGTGACTTGACACATGAAAACTCTGCCCACACAAGGATTGGCTGGGAAAATTAGACTGTTTCTCTTGTGAATTTCAACTGGAAATATGGCCCAGATTGGGTAGTTGAAACAGAAGTTGAAAAAAAAAAACATTCAGAGAAAGTGGTGGGACAGGAAAGCCATTAGAAAATATGCTAAAAGCGATGAGTGCTAATTGTTGATAGTTTCTGAAAGGAGAAAACACGAAGACAAGAGCTGAATATCACGCAAGCAGAGAAAGAGTAAACTCCTGCTTCCTCGTTAAAAAGAAAATCCCTGTATTCCCTAGAAATCTGTCTGAGCCCCCACTTCTGTTTCAGTCTCTGTGACACTCTGTGCTCGAATTCCCATGAGATTCCTGCAGTCCTCCTGTGAACATTTATCTTTACAATAAATATCTCATTACTTGAAGTAATCTTGCATGGGCCCAACTCACATCAGTTTTACCAGTTTTAGAGGATTCTCTTTCTTTTATTTTCCAATGACTATTCCTAGTTCTGAACTCTAATCCTCGCTTTCTTTCGTTTCACAACTTCCTTCTCACATGCTATAGATCTTCACAGTTCTGTTCTTGAGAGAGTTCCCTTGTGTTCTCAGCATGGGCATAAACTCTTTTTAGTATATCTCTACAAGGACTCACAATTTATATTTATGTGTCAAAGCAAACCCTCAGTGACTGCTGTTAAACATTTAAACCAACCCCTACCTTCCATCAGCCCTCCTTTGCCTCACATTTTTGTTGTAAGACACACAACCCCAAATGGAGAGTATTCCCCCATACTTCACAGTCTCCTGGAGAAGGAGGACTGATTCTCTCTCCCCCTCTATCTCTCTGTATAAACAGATAAGTTTAAATAACTTCTACTCAACTATAGCTGTCATGTGGTTTATAAGTCAGATCTTGGGAATTGCTGGAATGACTCACTGTACTAAATGATATGCAGAGCATATTAACAAAATGTGTGTCAGGGGATTTACATTTTCCTGTCTAAAAAGTTTTATGATGACATTGTCCCTTAGCCAGTGATTTTCAAAAATTCTTAAGCAGAGGAACCATTTTTCCAAATGTGAATCCCAATATATAAAACATGCAGAGTGGAGCTATTCTGTTGGAAACAGGAATAGAAAGCCCAAAGACTCCTGTATCAGTGCCTTATCCTGCCAAATCCCTGTTGGCTGCTCCTTGAAGTATCTCGTTAGAGCCCCACAGCTCTCAGGAGTGCAGTTTGAAAACACTTGCCTGCATTTGAGACCCATAAACAAAGGCTATGTTGTATTAACTGGTGGAGGTGAACAGTTGGCCACTGTCCAGGGTCAAACCTTCCGACAGCCCTGGGGAGCCCCGAGTCAGACTCTCACACTCAAAGGAAGATATTTCCCTCTTGTCAAGCCCCTACTTGCTCCCATCATTTTTTGCATCTGATAAGACCACTGAGTGGTTCTGGCTGACCTTTCATTTGCTTCTGGAGGGAGTATAGTAACTTGTTCCGAAGCATATGTGGCTTTCCCCCTCAGTATTCAGGACACTACTCAGCTAATCTCCCCACATTCCTATACCATTAAAGCTATGATATGTGTCCTATGAGCAGTGGCACTGAGCCTTTGGTTTCTGGGATGTCAGATGCAGTAAGTGAAGTGCTAAGATGACTCAAGATGGTTGGTGTCCCATCTCTGCAGACTGCCTGGATCTCAGTGAGCCCTGGAGTCTCCGATTTACATGAAAACAAGACGCTAGGATCAGTACAGGTAGGAGGTGCCCTGAAAGAAACCTAATCTCTGAGGGATCGCCTCAGCATTTAGCCTTGTGGACCAGATTGAGAGCCGCGTCCTCACAAGGCTGCAATACTGTGGGGTCTGATCTATCTTGATATGATGCTCTCCTTTTCTTTCCTGCTCACATATATGTTCCTCTTCCTTTTTTGTTATTTAAGCATGGTATAAATATCTTTTTCACAATTTAAAAGAGTGCCATGTGGGGTTCTGTATCTGAGTTCCCAACCCAACTCTCACATCCTGATCCTCTCCTGCTCTGTCTTCGTGGGAGGTGATAGTATAGCGACACCAGTCCCTTGGAGCGGCTGGTGAGGAATCCTCTGACTATGAGTGGCAGCGTGTGAGTTCTCCCTTCATGGGTAACTTTGGAGAACACACATGGCTTATGTGTGTGACTGCTTAAATGTCTAGGAGATATTAGGGGACGTATCAGGGGATAAGGTTGTAGCACTGATAAGTTAATCTAGTCAGAAGGGGGACTTGGAGTGATAAGGTGGGCTGACATAGTTTGCTGTGGAAGCAGGGTGAAGTTCTATAAGGACCGAATTAGTATATACATAGAATCTCACTGAACACAGCAATACTTAGCTCATGGTGATCACCCGGACAATGAGTAGTGGTGATTTTGGTTATTATTATTATTGTCATCATTTTTGTTTGTTTGTTTAACATCAGCCTGCATCGGAGTTGACTACAGATTGACAATATGACATTAGATCTTCGTGAGGACTAGTGAGTCTTTTATTCTACAGGTACATCACCAGCATCGTTTCCCTAGCACATATCATTATGCCTTGTACCATAATAAGTTTTCAAAAAAAAATTTGTGGAATGACTGAGTTCCTAACCCTGGTATATTGTTTCCTGAGTGTATATTCTGGCATGTTGATGAATCCATGTACATCTATCACCATGAATGGAAAAGGAAAACAAAACAGCTTACTCTAATGAGTATCATTTTAACTAAATTTTGGATTTGCTTATGTCCCAAGTTGTGATGCCAGCTTTCATTTTTTTTACACTGTGCACTTGTAGGGAGGACCTCATACTGCTATAGGAGGCATTCAGAGGGGAGTTACAGATGTTTCCAGTCTGTGTTTATTAAGCCTTGACAGCCACTTGAGGATGGCTCTTGGCAAATGTGAAGTTGCTGGAACACAAAGGTTGCACCATATGCAAAGCATTGTGCCTCTGCCTGCACTTCCTTTGCTTTCTAACAGTTTGGAGCCAATAGCTTAGAACACAGTGGCTGTTCAAACTAGGTTTGCACTTCAATGAAAGGGGAAATTTTATCAGATGATAAATTTTTATAGTTCCTGTTTATGGTGTGGTTGGCAAAGGAATAATTAAAATCTACAGCATATTCTTTTTTCTCAGTCTTTTTTCTTTTAACTCAAGGCCACTTAAATGCCCAACTAAAATCAGTCAGCTATGGGGATAGCAGGTTTTCTTCGTGCATTGTAGACATTCTTGTACTTTCTTGGGAAAGTTACAGACTATTTCCACAGAAGATCTACCTCTCCTTGATGCTGAGGTTTATCAGGGCCCCATGGCCTGTGTTGGAACAGAAGCACTGAGCCTTTACGGGTTGGAGAACAATCAGAAAAACCATATCCTGTTGAGTTTTGCCTTGTGGTTATAATGGTGGAGGAAGAGACAGGTGTATAAGTAACTGTTTTGCGAACTGCACTGGGAAAGGGGACATACTCCTTTCTTTAGTCATTTCGAATGCATCCTGAGCAGACATCCCTAATATAATTACAGTGCTTAAATTTTCTGCACACTTAGAGTTTTATAACATTGTTTGCCAGATTTATATTTTGCTTCAGGTGTTCAGTTCAAAAATAGCATAAATTATAAGTACATTCTGTTTTTAAAAATCACAAAGCCAAGTTCTACAAATCCTGATAAAATTATGAAGAAGGACAGGAGATGCCAAAGAATAGCTTAATATATCAACACCCACAACACGAGCTTTGATCCTGAAATGATACCCACTTGCATATAAACTTAGTTAAGGAGACTTAAGTTGGGACCCTAGAAATAGTAGATATCTTTCTTTAAAATGAATCAAGGATTTTTGAAAAATCCTTTTTAAAGAAATCAAATTATATGATATCGGTTCGAGAATAGGGATTGAATGGCATTAGGATTCTAATTTTCATGCCACTACTAACCTTATTAGCTAAATAAATTAGGGTTTATTTATATGATCCTAAAAGCTATGTGTGAATGAGATAATGTTTTGCATGGTTCTCTCTTCTCAGAGAGAGAGAAAAAAACATCGCTGGCTAATCTACAATCACTTGTTGAGAATCAGTTATGTGTGGGAAATAAAAGAAATGGAGTAGGCAGTCCTATTATCGGATAGAAATTTGAAGGGAAAAGATATTAAATGGTTTTCACCAGTGACTTTTAATAAATGCCACTTGGTGATGGCTCCTTGTTGTTGCTCTGCTTTGTCAGTCTCCATCAATGACACCAGGTCCCTCCCCAAACAAACATACCACGCTCAAATAATGCCAGGCTCAGACATAACTCTGAGACACATTACCCCTCACCCTCATGCCAGCCTTCCTATACCTCAAAGGGTAAACTCCATCCAGGAAGGTTGGAATTTTCTCTGATGTTGCATTTTTTTCGTGACTGAAACTGTTGCCATTTTTGTGCTTCATGCTTCCTCACAAAAGTATCTTTTTGAAAGTTCTCCAGTCTCAGAGTGATAAGTTTTTTCCCTATCTAGAGAAGCGGCCCCAAATAAGTGTTTTGTTGACCCCAAAACTGATTGTATGCAGGCTATAAGTGCTTTGCCTAATTCTATGCTGGTAAATAACCTCTTAATATAAGACTAGGAAAGAGATGGCATTTGCAAACACAGAGACTCATTCTTCTACCACCACCCTTCAGGACAAGAGAGTAACAACTGTAAAGTGTCACGTATTCCTGATCCAGATGCATTTCTTTAACAAGAGGTCTTGAAATGTAAAGATGATGCGCATTTATCATTATTTGGGAAAGAGATGGCTGCATTCAGAAAAAAAAAAAAGACCCTTATCTGAAAAGCTAAACATTACTTCAGATAAGAACAATGTAAAAACTTTTAAAGCCATAAAGTGTTGTTTAAAATATATAAAAATCTTAATCTTAGAATAATACTTAAAGTTAAAAGACAAACAGCAAACAAGGGAAAATATTTGGAAATATATGAGGAAGATCTAATTACAAAATATATAAAAATCTAAGGGCAATTAAGATATGAGTAAATGACCACGTTTTTGAAAACATGACCAGATTTTATAGGGAAAAGAATAAAAATGATTTTCAAACAAAAGAAAAAGCATACAACTTTATACATAATAAATGTATGAGTTGATATTAAATTAAAAACACTTTAAATTGACACTGTTTTTAGTAACAAAGTTGGTAAAAACTGTTGGCAGATTTATTCTCTTTTATTGACGAGAGTGTGAACTGGTGAAAGCTCTTTTGAGAGATATTAGGCAATATCTATTAAAATTTAAAATGTGTATACTCTTTTATTCAAGACATTCTACTTTGAAAATTGATTCCTACAGTTTATACGTACAATTTGCAGGCACAATTGTGTATACAGTTCTAACTTCATTAACTGAAGAATTTTTGATACAACCCAATATTGGAAACACCTAAATGCCCACGTAGATCACAGGTTCAATAACTTATGGGACACTATCATGTGGAGTGCAAAGCAACCATTGAAAAATAGCAAAACAGCTTCGTACATACTGTATGGAATGGCCTTTAAAATCTGTGGTAAAATGAAAAATAGACACAGAACAAGATGCATAATATGTATATAATTTGTATACTATTTAAAGAATAACACACACATACATGGTAGTATAGGAGTATAACTAAAGAAGAGTACAACAGAAACTTCACATTTAATGCATCTGGAGCACGGAAGGGAAGAAGAGAAGAGAGGACAGAGAGGAAATTTTATTTTTTTCTTAAATCTTTTTCATGCTCCCAGAGTGAATCGGGTTGTATGAATTAGTATTTACCAAGCCTTGAGTGCTTTATCATTTATAACACCACTACTTTGTAATTTAGAAATCATATAATATAGAGAGATAGCATCATGTCTAATTTATAGATGACAAATGAAGGGTTAACAAAATTTATATAAGTTGAAGAAGGTTAAAAAGTTTGTTAGAGTTAAAATCAGGAAGTGACTCCTAAAGGCTTTGGAATAGGCAAAGTCGTCCTTTAGGGCTAGGTCCAATGTTAGTAAAAGTCTGTCTTTTAGCTATTGCCACCCCTCTTAAAATTCCTTTACACAGCTTTCCTAACCAATGGTACATGTTTAACTATGGTGATATGAAAGGACGAGCCTACCACTTAATATCTGGAGACACACACACACACTCTCTCTCTCTACCTCTCTTCTCTCTCTGTCACACACACACAAACACACACACACACACACACACACACACTGCTTCATTTATTGCTTGCTTAAGTATAGAAGAGTTGTGCTGGTTAGATATAATCTTCTCTGAGGATAACATTGAACTGAGTGTCTAAAGGACTTTTGGGAAATATCAAATCAAGGACTAGTGGAGTTTTAGAAATGGGTTGATGTTAGCTATGGGAACATGGTTACTTGGGTACAACTGTAGTTGATAAGATTGGCTTTAGAAGCTTGCTCACTGAGGTAAGTGGCTGACTTTCAAAAGAGAAGGATTGTCACTGATTAGTTGGATAGGAGAAGTGTGTTCACTGAGGCAAATTATCATTAATTTGTTATATTGACTTAAAACCAATTCTGTTGTCATGACTACAACATAAGCAGCCTTTTCTTAGGTGTATGGAAACTTCTAAAGATTTTATGCTTCATGATTATAAGTATTTCTAACTCTGGGTGGCCTACCTAGCTTATCTTCTCATTTTAAAACAACTTATCTCTAGTGCTATACAAGTGTGTCTCCCGGGGCGGTTCATATGCCACATCCATAGTTTGTTGCTCAAGTTTACCCTTGTTTATTTTCTCCTCTCATGTAAAAAAAAAAAAAAAAAAAAAAGTGTGACAGAAGCAATGGCATTTTGGAGGTAATTTTTTTTTTTTTTTAAGATTTATTCATTTATTTGGGGGGCAGGGGCAGAGGGAGAGGGAGAGAAATCCTCAAGCAGACTCCCCTTCCAGGCAGGAAACCTGATGCAGGGCTCAATCCCAGGACGCTGAGACCACGACCTAAGCTGAAATCAAGAGTCGATACTTAACTGCCTGAGCCACCCACGTGCCCCTGGAGAAAATATTCTAAAATTATGACATCACCCTAATGTTTGGTAGCCAGAATCCTTGCTGAACCCAGAGAGAGTTCATAGTTCTTTGGCTCTGAGGAATTTGTGATTATGGGCAATTAGTGGTCTATTTACATGGCAGCCCAATTATTTTGGCTGAGATGTGAAAGGAGAGTTTGGTGCACAGGATCCCTGAGAAAGGAGAGAAAATGGCAATGAAGGAGTCATGAAGAATCAAGTCCTCTCCCAAGCTCCTTAAACATCTTCCTGAAAACCTGTAGAAGAGGCAGAGGATGAGGCACTATTTTCATGAAAAACATTTTCATATGTGATGAGAATTAGCACAATAGTTTGCCTAAGATCATTCAGACAGCAAAAAATGGATAAATAAAGGCACAGGGCAGTCTCATTGGTGTCTTTCTGATTCTCGGAGATTGGTGTTTTAGGGGCTCTTGGGAGACAGCATCCTCGTTGACCTCTCACAGGGGACACCATTTGGAATTGCAGCATCGAGGCACTTTTCATCAGGTGGGAGAGCAAAAGTTATTGTTAAGGAGAACCCAGGGCAAGAAGGAAGGCAGGGGAGATGTTACAAGGTACTGTGGCTTAGAGGAAGGTTTGCAAGCCCAGGTGGCCTGCCTCTCACCTGTGGAGGCTTCTGAAACCCTAGGGGGCACAGTTTCAAGAAGCCTAAAGACTGCAGGTGCACAGGTCAAGACAGATGATTTGTATGATTATCACTTGTTTAATTGTATAATTGTTAAAATGACTCCCATCTGCATTAATAGGATTTAGGACTAGGAACATTGAGTTTATATTTATGTAATTCTGATTAAAAACCAATGTTGATCCTGTTCTTACTTTGACTTTTTGTTGCTTCAAGACTCATGAGAATGCATTTGTTTCTAGTCATAGTACATTCATTCATTCAGTCATTTATTCATTCATGTTTTTAGACAACAGACATTTAATACGTGCTGACGATGATGAAAAGACAGTTTCTATACTCATAGTGGTGTTTGTGATCTAGTCGGGAATTAATTGCCTTGACAATTACAATATTTTCATGTGTATAATGGGATTATTTGCACAGCAACAAACTTGTACAACGAGTAATAGGAGCTTAAATCAGCTGGGCAGGGTCAGACCTGATTTGGTTCAGGTCTTGATCTCAGGGTCATGAGATGGAGCCTCTTCAGGTTCTGCCTCGGTAGGGAGTCTGCTTGAGATTTCTTTCCCTCTCCCTTTGCCCCTCCCTCCACTCACTCTCTCTCTCTCTCTCTCTCTCCCTCCCTCTCCCCCCTAAAATAAATAAAATAAATCTTTGGTTTTCTTTTTTAAAAGAAGATTTGTTGGCATCCCAGGCAGAAGTGCCTGCAAATGCCTAAGAGACTTATCAGGGAATGACAGGTGATCTTAAATTACTTGAGCTCATAGGGTAGGAGGGGTGAAAGATGCAGTTAGACGGATGTTAGAGACATACAATGAAATGAGCCTTTATGCCAGAGTACAAAGTTTATTATGGGAAATAATTTGAAAAAAGAGTAACAGGATTAGATTCATATTAATGTCAATCACATTGACATCATTTTTCAATATTATAAATATAAGTAATTGCACATGGGTATACATCTGCATTCTTTATTTTAGTTGTCCATTTTTCTATTTTTTCAAGCATTCTCACTACTTTTCTTATCTTTTTTTCTTAATACCCAGTTCAATTTCACATGAAACTGTCTCATAACTCTTCAAAAGTAGGAGAAGAAAATCTATGAGATGGGTCCTAGGAGGGCATGTTAAGATGACCTGAAATGACAGCCAGTGTCCTCTTCCAATCAAGAGGCAGTGCTGTTTAAACTAGACTCACTAAAAATACATCTGGAATCAGCTGCTTGGGAAACATTTGGAAAAGCTTTTCTCCACAGAGGAATGTCCTTCTCTATTGTTCCAGGAGAGCATTTGGTTTCTAGGAGATCATCAAATAAAAGTCCAACTGCACAGTTTTGCCTCTGGGCACAGCCTTTTTTTTCTTCTTCTTCCAGCTCCTCCTCTCCTCATTAGTAATGTAATTCTCTTGGGAATCCCTGCCTGAAGAAAGACATCTGTTTCCATTTTCTTCTTCCTAGAGAGAGGATCCGGATCTCTAAACATCAGTGAGTAGATTAGTATCAGGAGTGTTAGCATAAGCCCAAAGATCAGGGAGAATCAGGGACTCAGAAGACGGGATGCAAAGTGTTTTCCCCACACCTTACGCTGCCTTACTGCTGCTGCTACTCGGTGTGAAGGGAATACATTTCTCTTTTTTTCATTTTCTTTACCGACCCCCCTTCCTCCTTCCTTCTCTCTGTTTCTTCCTTCTTCTTCTTTTTTGTTTTTTAAATGTGTGGAGTTATCAAACAGATACAGGATTAGGAGTAAAATGTGTCTCAAATGGTCCTACGACTTAGAAGAGAGGTATAAATCAAATATTTTATATATCTATATGGAGAGACAAGAGACTAATTCATAAAAAAAAAATGGTATATTTGCCTTTCAAGCACCTTGGTTAATCCAATTTTTTTTTTTTTTTTTTGGTAATTCATTCTGGGTGAAGTATACGTTATGAATTATTAGCACATTCAGTAATAAGAGGTTGATAATTTAGTTTACTATCACAAACCTGTTATTTTCAAAAATATGCATAACTTCAGTTAGGTTAAGGTGGTTTGATCTTGTGATTTTTTTTTCCACAAATAATTTAGTTCTATCAGCATGCCTCATGAGAATTTCCCTTGTAGTATTTATCAGTCTGGCTCTTATATTTCATGAATATTAGGTAAGAAATATACCCCATCGTGCATGTTGCATACATAACATTTAAATATTAAATAAATCTTAATATTTAATGTTTTTTTTGAAGAGAATGTTAGTTTTTCTTTTTTAAAGCATTTAGTTTGAGGGGCGCCTGAATGGCTCAGTGGGTTAAAGCCTCTGCCTTTGGCTCAGGTCATGATCTCAGGGTCCTGGGATAGAGCCCCGCATCGGGCTCTCTGCTCAGCAGGGAGCCTGCTCCCGCCCCCCCCCCCCCCCGCCTGCCTCTCTGCTTTCTTGTGATCTCTCTCTCTCTGTTAAATAAATGAATAAAATCTTAAAAAAAAAAGTAAAGCATTTAGTTTGAAACTGACATTTGAAACAACACGGAAATCAACATTTCTGAGAGGCACACTATGTGCCAGATTCTGTATATAAAATATATTATTTAAACCTTACACAAATTCTAAATTAGCTGTTGTTTTCTCCATTTTATAGATAAAGATGAAAGAGGTTGAAAGATTTGGCCTTGTTTTGTATAAAATCCAAATTAAGTACTGGAGTTTTGAATAAAATTCAAATCTGCCTGGCTTCAAATCCATGGTCTTTGCAGAAATTATATAAAAAGTTTGAAGACTAAGACACTTCTGAGTAAATTAAATGTTTTGTGCCAGATTCAGATAAGATTTCATACTCCCAGAACTTGTTACCAAAATAGGTTTATCCTAAAGTGTGATTCAGTCATTGTTTTAAGTGGTCACTTCTTTAAGCTGAGGATTATTTCATTTGCTTGTCTTCATTTTGCTGGGGCTGCAAACTGGTGAATATTGAAGCTAGAAGCTAGAAGCATCTGATAGAGAAGGATTTAAGAACATTTGAGTAGACTCTGGAGAAGTCTACTTCTACTTCTCCTTCTCCTTCTACAAGAAAACAGTGTAACACTGTTAACCTTTATAGTTGGTGGAATCTTTGACAAAATAGCCATTTCCCCCCTTCCAAGTCCTAAACACACTTGCCCTTTGACTCACAAGCTGCTATCTGATCAGATATTCAGTTACCTTTTAACTAACCAAGGATTCCACCTGGGGGCTAAGTGATTTGGTGCTTGGTTTCCAGGACAGAAAAACTAATCTGTCCAGTGATTCAGGTATTGTTTTGTGTATTGTTACTAGAAACAGATTTACTTCCTATTCTAAAACCTTTATGTAAAAATGAAAAGTTACTCCTTGAATTCCAGGGTTTTTCCTTAGAAGGATGAAAGACAGGGACGTCTGAGTGACTCAGTCGGTTAAGTGTCCACCTATTGATTTCGGCTCAGGTCATGATCTCAGGGTTGTGAGATCAAGCCCCGAATCAGGCTCTGCGCTGGGCGCGGAGCCTGTTTATGATTCTCTCTCTCCCTCTGCACCCCGCCCCCCCAAACACACACATACACTCGCCTGTGCTCGTGCTCTGTCTCTCAAAAAAAAAAAAAAGTTGGAAGACATTTTTATTTAAATTTCTACCAAGTAATAGGTTTCATGGAAAGAAAGTGAAGATCTTTATAAGATCATTCATATAAAGATAGATAGATAGACACAGGCCTTGGATTCTCAATCTTTGCACTATTGATATTTGGCTTGGATACTTCTTTGTTGTGGGGTGCTATCCTGTACATTATAGGGTGTAGAATGGTATCTCTGGGTTCTACACTACATGGATGCCAATAGCAGCCCCCCCTTCAAGTTGTGACATTCCAAAATGTTTCAAGGTATTTTCACAAATCTCCTGAGTGACAACCACTTTTAGAACCACTGCCACAGACCTCTCAAACTTTATTTTGTTAGTGCTGTTTGGGTTCAGAAAGAAAAAGATATTCTTGAAGATAGAGAAGGGAAGATAAGAGAGCAAAGGAAGATAAACAGATAAAATTAGATATGAGATAGGATTATTCATAATATCCTCAACTGAAAACAGTCCAAATGTTCATCAGCTGGCAAATGGATAAACAAATTTTGGTATATCCATACAATGGAAATTTAGCCACAAATAGGAATGAACTACTGAGCAAAGCAAAATCATTTTGCAGTTTGAATGAATTTGAAAAACACCATCTTAGTGAAAGAAATCAGAAACAAATGAACAAACAAAACTATATATCCTATTATTCCATTTAAATGAAGTTCTAGGAAAGATAGACATATAGGGGCAAGAAGCAGATGATGAATGTCTGAAGGTGGGCATGGGGAGGAGGGATTGACCTCAGAAGCGCATGAGGACACTTTTGTATTGAGGAAAACGTCCTATATTTTAGCTGTAGTGGTGGTTACCTGACCGTGGACATTGCCAATATGAATGAAATGTAGACTTAAAATGGGTTAATTTTATTATATGTAAATTACACCTTAGGAAAGCTGTTAAAAATAGATGTGAAGACAAAGGAAGAGAATATAATATCGAGGACAGGATGAGGAAGATATTTTCAGACTCATCTTTGTAGATAGTCTGTGACAATTGACCTCGTGGAAGTGGACATGGATGCCCAGGGCTGAAGATGATTGGCAGGTCTGATTTTTGTCTTGGGAAAATCCCCTGGCAGTCGCTATTTTTACACAGCAGCTTGTTCCTAGTGGGGCCAGTCAGAATTGTCTCAAAGATGATCTGGCAACCCCTAGATCCTTGGGAATGATCACCTAGGAACCCAGGCTCCTTTCAGAAACTCTGAATAAATAAGAGGTAGAAGGTTTAATGCTACTAGTAAATCTCAGCACTAACAATAGAGAGTCAGACAGCAACATCTCCTCAGACTCGGAGATGCCACGCCAACTTTAAGAATGACCTTTTGGAGTTTGCTCATTAGCTAAGCAGATACTCAATGTTTCTTTCCTCATCAACCCACTTCAGGAGCTTCTTGACATCAAACAATGTCAGCTAACAATTGGAGGCTTAACGCATGCTTAGCATAAACAATTTTGCCAAGAAATGGTAAGGAAGTGGTAAGAAAAAAGCCAAAAAGCGATTGCTCTTGCTATGGGGTTAGAAGGAAGGGAGGTTTTTTGTTTGTTTGTTTGTTTTAAATGGTTTCATTTTATTTATTTATTTATTTATTTATTTATTTATTTATTTATTTTGGTCGGTTAGCCACCATATAAGTACATCATTAGTTTTTGATGTAGTGTTCAATGATTCATTAGTTGTATATAACACCCAGTGGAAGGGAGCTTTCAAAAAAGAGGTTTAAAACTGACTTAAAAAGAAAAGTCCTTAAAACTAGACAGTGCAAATTCTGGCTCAGTCGCTTGCTAGCTCAGTGACCTTGAATCAGTTACTTTCCTTTCTGAATCTCTTCATATAGAAAAATGGGACAATACCACTATTTATAGTTATTATGAAAATACTAAAGTACTGTATTAGCATCCTAGGGTTGTCGACAAATTACCGTAAACACGGTGGCTTAAAAAAAATGAAAATTTATTCTCTCACGGTTCTGGAGGACGGAATTCCAAAATCAAGGTGTTCGCAGGGCCCTACTCCCTCTGGAGACTCTAGGAGAAGATCCCTCCTCGTCTCCTCTAGTTTGTGGTGGCTGCGTCATTCCAGTCTCTGCCTCTGTCTTCATTTGGACTTCTCTTGTGTGTGTCTGTCTAATCTCCCTCTGACTTTTCTCTTATAAGGACACCTGTCACTGTATTTAGGCGCCCCTTAATCCAGGATGATCTTATTGCAGAGTCCTTAATTGTATCAGCAAAGACCCCTTTTTCAAGTAAGGTCACAATCAGAGGTTCCAGGTAAGCAACTTTTAGGTGGGGTGGGGGCACAATTCAACCCACAACAAGTGCTTCTAGAGAGAACACAGTGTCAGCTCAGTACTTGGTAGCTATTATGTTCATGGTTTTATTTTTATAATTTCATGAGGGCTGAAGAAGTAACTTCTGTAATAATTGTTTGAATGCCTCAAATTTCATGTAATTCTATTCCTGTAGGCACAGTAAAGTATCAAGACAAATGACTTCTGAAATTAATGAAAATTCTATAATTAATTAGCCCTTTTCCCAATACTGCGATAGCATTTCTCTCTTGTTTTCTTCTAATTATCTATGTAGCCTCAAATTCTCTCAGTAGGGGTGAGCATTAAGGACATATGGTCATTATTTTTATTTCACACATTTTAATAACAAATGTTTATTGAACAATTATGATGATAACAGTGTCTTGGAAGGCAATACAGAGTGTAAGATCTGATGATCTGGGAGTTTACTCTTGCTCCATGGAATGGAAGGGGGCTAAGCTCTTTCGGGTCTTTATGTACAATATCTTATTTGCTCCTCTATTATGCTATGAGGTACCTGTCTTAATTCCATTCTCCAAAAGCTCTCTCAGAGGTGGAGTCACCCAAGGTCACATAAGTAGTATGAGTGGCTTGGCTGGCTTAAGGGATTCCCCTACGTATGGAACTATATAATACACAAGATGTGTAGGCTCATTATCCCACCCCTCTTTCCAAATCAGAAATTTTAATTATGTGCCTCGACAACGTAATAGCTTTTGAAGTTATGATTCAAATGAATCTCTGATCTGCTAAGCAGTAGGATTCTGTGGAGTAGTTTAAACTCCAAAGCAGCTTTTCTTCTCCCCCTTTTCATAGGTTTAATAACAATCTTTTCTCCCTCAACGTCCCTTTGTAGTGATATACTGGCTCGGTATTTTCTATAGATAACACAACACGAGATCAAAATGTGCAGAAGTAAAATAAATGGCGTCTGAGGATCGTCTGTTGTCCATAGGCAGCGCGTTGGCAGCAATTCCGTTTGCTTTACCGCAGACTTGACAGGCATCCTGCTCCCTCACGGTGAAGCTAACTCGCCTCGGCAGCGGCTGCAAAGGCAGCTTCGGGTGATTAAATCTCAGTCTTCCTGTCAGGAAACTGCCTGTGATGTCTTTTCTCACAACTACTTATGTCTCATTACAAGCCTCCTTTCTTCTCTGTAGATTCGACTCTGGCTTTGCGAGGAAAAGCGCTCACGCAGCATGTCTTGCTTTCAGATCCCTTACCTTTATATTTTAGGGGACAGGATGCTTTATTTGCTCATTAACAAAGAAGCTGAAAACAGAGGAAAATATCTCTGAAAATATTGAAGCTTGCACATGCATTTCTAGTCTAAATATAAATGCTTGAGGTTTTTTTCTCCCCAGTTGATTATGAATACACATCGTCGCTCTGTTTTCACTGATGTTTTCTAAGCAAAGATTACATTTCAATAAGAATATGTAGTGGATCTGTGCAGTATAAAAACATGAAATTTACCAACAGATTTAGAGAAGTGATCCAGCAAAAGCATAGATCTACAAATACTGTAAAAAATATGTATACATTCAGCTTGATAATTAGAAAGGCATTTGGATGGAGGTGATTCGTGAAAAAAACCCAAATCCCCCCAAAAACGATGAAGGTTATGAATAATACTGAGCTGAGGGTTAGCCCGAAGCGTCATCTACATCACTCAGGAATAGATACATTTATTTAAAGAAAAAAACAAAACAGTCACAAAACTGAAACATGCATCTCCCATCCCTTCCTGTAGTTTGCTTTCATTTCTTTCTTATTTTCGTTGATAAATGGTTGTGATGTTTTTATCAGATGAGTCGATTCAGGAATTAATGAAGTTAAATGTCAAGTTATCCCAGAACAAAGATAGTATACAGCTTTGGGTTGGGTTTCCTAGAAACAGAGCTTGAGATGGATATTCAGGTACATTTTTTTTTTTAATTGAAATATAGTCGACTCACAGTGTTACATTAGCTTCAGGTGTACAGTGTAGTGATTCAACAAATCTATTTGTTATGCTGTGCTCACCACAAGTATAGCTACCATTTGTCACCATACAATGCTACCACCATACCATTGACTATTCCCTATGCTGAAGTACCTGTGTTTTACTGTAGGAGTGGTGTTCAGCAAAACCCTCTAAAGTGGTGAGTGAAGCAGAATAGAGGGGAGAGAACTAAGTAAGGATATGGTCTCAGGTAGAGCTCAGAGGTGGCCCGGCCCATGAGGGGTGGGTTCGGGAGCATAAACTATAACACAAAGTAGACCTTCTCTCAAGGCGAGGAGGGTGGCTTATCATTATTCATTGCTGTGGGTTTGTGTGAGGCTGGATGGTGAGGTGGGGACATAACTTTCCTTAGCTCCCATCAGCCAAGGTCAATTCACTGAGGGAAGATGCAGCTGTGAGCCCTTAGGAGCTAGCACTTTCGGGGCTAGAGGCGAGTGTGCTGGCCCAGCCAAGGGGGTTTGACCGGCATGCCATTGCCCCCTACATATAACTTACAGGGTCTCTTATACTAAAATAATGTGTGTGTGCGTGCCAGAATTTGGCTGGAAAGGACCACACATCTTCAAACATATTGGCTACAGTTTTGCCTGTTGGAATTTATTCTATGAGCAAATGAACTCATCATTGTTTAAAATGCTGGTGCCGTGGCATAGTTAATACAGCAAACATTGCATCTCACCTTGTAATAGATTACTGTTTTTTTCAGAGCTGGATAAGTTTAGTTGAAAGAGATAGATTTGAATGACACATAAATAACTTCAATTTGAACTTAAGATACATGTATAAAAGATAATGTAGTGGGAGCTCTGGGTAGTCAGAGGGATGGAAAACTTGGTAAAGTAATAGCAGTAGCCTCATTGCTTTGGGTCAGGCTGTCCTGTGTGTGACTATGTGAAAATATCTGCGCAGGCATCATAAAGTCATAGATCAGTTTGTAGCTTATTAGTTACATATTTTCACTCCCCAGAGCTCTTATTACATATAATTAATCAAGACTGGGTTATTGTACTTCTAATTAGTATTAAATATTGCAACATCATTTAGCAAACAGAAATAGGAAAGTTAAAGCTCATGATCAAGTACTTGTAACTTACGGATCAGAAGTTCAAGACTGGAACAGGGGATAGATTGGCCCACAGCCCAACCAGTGAACCCGTAGATAAGTTAGGCTACGTATAGTCTGTGTGAGTTGTAGATAAACATCTATAACTGTGTTTCACTTCCTATAATAAACTTCCAGAAGTTTGATTTTTTTTATGTTGATAAAAGAAAACATGTGAAACATTCCATAATAATAACCTTACAAATGAAGATTTAAAGTAGTACTCTTGCCAAAAAAAAAAAAAAAAAAATTAAAGTAGTGTATGTTAATTGTTTGATATTTAGGTTGGTTCCAATTTTTATTATTATTGTTAAATAACAATGTAATGAACAGGCATACACCACACTTTCCCCTTTATTTCTGATAATTCTATCCTCTTTCCCAAAGGATACATCAATTATTTTTTATTTTCTGTCTTATGGTTTCAGGGCTTCTGGGAAAAAACTGCAATGAAAAGAAGCATAGCTAAATATTAACTGTGCTTATGATGAAATTCATCATTACTGGTACATCTGAATATGTATGTGATATCAAGTTCAGGCATCAAGTGGATTGAGCAGTTTTCCTTAATTTTCTAGCTTCCAGATGTTATTACATTTTTTAAAAAACTTTCTGCTACTCAGACTTAAAAGAGCTTGTTTAAATTACTATCTATACTTTATTTGAAGGTAACCTCTTAAGATATGTATTTCAGTTTGTTCTTTCCTACGAAAATGTCTATTATATTAGAATTTTCAAGTTATCACATAACCATACATTATGTTCTTGTAAAATATAAATAACAAATCTGTAAAACCCACTCTCATTTGTATCACCTATCCGCTTTCTCATTCTCTATTTTATTTCTTCTTTCTCTTTTTCTGTCATAATTTTTTTTAGTTTCCTCTGCTTTGATGATTTCAGGATTAAAACAAATTAATGTTCAAATAAAATATTGCTAGGTTATATCCAGGTTTTACCCTTCTTGTATCACTAAAATTTCCCAGAATCCAGTAAGACTTTTTGGTTTGAAGAATCTGATTTTCTTTTCTTTTCTTTCTTTCTTTTTTTTTCTTTAAGATTTTATTCATTTATTAGAGAGAGACAGAGAGAGAGAGAGAGCACAAGCAGGGGAGAGGCAGGCAGAGAGAGAGGGAGAAGCAGGTTCCCTGCTGAGCAGCGAGCTCTGACCTCAGGCTCAATCCCAGAACCCTGGGATCATGACCTGAGCCTAAGACAGCCGCTTAACCAACTGAGCCACTCAGGCACCCCTGATTTTCTTTAAGTTAGAAAAATTTCATTCTTTTAAGTATCTGAATATTATTCTTCCATTCAGACATCTGTAATTCCTAGCTTAAAATAATTTCTTACTTATATTTGTTCTTGTATTTTCTCTCTGCGTTCTGAGTGAGTTTTGTGTTTTTGTCTTTCTCATTAGCAATTCAATTTTAGGCTGTTTTTATTTTCACAGCCTTCAATGAACATTTAAATTGTCATTGAATTTTAAATTCCCCTTTTTTCTTTTTCATGAAATTCTACTTTTATCTATGATTTTTTTTCTTATATTACCCTTAAGGATAAGCTTATTGAATTTTATACTGCTTTTAAAAAATGTCAAGAAAAAGAAATGTCAGGAATATCAAACAGATTTTAATTCTTTAAAAATTTTTTTTCATCCTTTTCTTGAATAAAGTCATTTTCGTAGGCATGATCTTCATTTTTGTCTATATCTTTAGGGCAATGTTCCTTGCTCTTATGCTATACTATTTTTTATATTCCTTATTTTCTTCCTTATTACTTATCCTAGGAGTGAGAGCTACCTAGAGTTAGCATTAATGAATGGGCTTGGCAAGGTTGATGACATTTCCTTTGGCCTCCAAGTAATAATAGCGGCCTTACCTCCTGAATATAATTCTGAAAATCAGGTTGATAGCCTCTTCTCTGTTTGATATGCAAATGCTTAGTGGGCATTTCTCTATTCTGGGTCTAAAATACTAAAACTGGATTGTCACCTGTTAGCAATTTTGGGATTCTCTGTCTTGTTTAAGAGCTACAGGTAGCTCATGACTGCGTTTTCCAGCCATTCTAATCTCAGGACTTGTTCATTCTTTGCCCCTGTTCACAAGACCCTCCCACTGGGATTCTGGGTCTCAGAATGCTATAAAATTCTTTCTTTATCCCTTTCACTTTTGCTGGGCTGCTGAAAGCAGTAATCTTTGTTTACAAATAATGACTGTGTTGAATTTTACCTGAACCCTTGCTCCTAAAAAATAATAACAGCATAAGGAATACACCCCCTATCCCTTTTTGTATTGTGGGAAATGGTTTACTACGATTTATTCCCATATAATTTAGATAAGTCTTAGGATGCCTACTTAATGACCTATGACAAGGTCAGATACAGACCCTCCAAATTTCCATTCTTTGCTCCAGAAATGATTAACTGAACTGTTTTGTCTCCACTGATTAATAAAGGAAAATGCTTGTTAACCAAAGTTTGGTAAAATTCTCTTTTTCTCTCAGTCCTCTGAACTTTGACCAATGCTCAGCCTGAGCCAGTTCTCATCACAGATGCCTCCTAAGAATAGTCCAACCTCAGGGTAAAAGTCTCTCTGATCGAAGATCTATTGTTTAATCCCCCAACCCTTGGTCATCCCACTTCCCCACACCCAGTTGGTTCTAGCCTCCTTCATTCCCCTCTATAAAAGAAAAACCCTCTTCTGTCTAACTTTTGAGATGCTTTCAAATCTCACTGTTGGGGTGTTCTACCTAATGCAATAGTAAACTTTACTGGATAGTGAGAGGTTGGGAATACAACTGCATTCTTTTTTCTACATGGATATCTAGTTGTCCCAGCCCAGTTTGTTGAAAAGACTGTTCTTTCTCTATTGAATTGAATTGACACCCTTGTCTAAAGTCACTTAACCATAAACGGAAGGGTGTATTTCTGGACTTTAAAGTCCATTCCATTGATCTCTATGTCTGTCCTTATGCCAGTACCACCCTGTCTTGACTTTTGTAACTTTGTAGTAACTTTGGAAATCAGGAAGTGTGAATCCTCCAAGTTTATTCTTTTTCAAGATTGTTTTGACTATTTCTGTCCCTTGAATTTCCATTTGAATTTTAGGATAAGTTTTTCAATTTATTTTTCTTGTTTTTTTGAATTTTTTAAAATTAACATATAAAGTATTATTTGTTTCAGGAGTACAGGTCTGTGATTCATCAGTCTTACACAATTCACAGCTCTCAGCATAGCACATACCCTCCCCAATATCCATCACCCAGCCACCCCATCCCTCCCACCCCCCTCCACTCCAGCAACCATCAGTTTGTTTCCTGAGATTAAGAGTCTTTTATGGTTTGTCTCCCTCTCTGGTTTTGTCTTGTTTCATTTTTCCCTCCCTTCCCCTATGATCCTCTGTCTTGTTTCTCAAATTCCTGTATCAGTGAGATCATATGATAATTATCTTTCTCTGATTGACTTATTTTGCTTAGCATAATACCCTCTAGTTCCATCCATGTCGTGGCAAATGGCAAGAT
>CM052899.1:90242970-90302076 GCA_028534135.1 Potos flavus
TGCAAAAGCTTTTGATATTGATGAAGTCCCAATAGTTCATTTTCGCCCTTGCTTCCCTCGCCTTTGGTGATGATTCTAGGAAGAAGTTGCTGCAGCTGAGATTGAAGAGTTTCTGCCTGTGTTTTCCTCAAGGATTTTGGTGGATTCCTGTCTCACATTTAGATCTTTCATCCATTTTGAGTCTGTTTTTGTGTGCGGTGTAAGGAAATGGTCTAGTTTCATTCTTCTGCATGTGGCTGTCCAATTTCCCCAACACCATTTGTTGAAGAGACTGTCTTTTTTCTGTTGGACATTTTTTCCTGCTTTGTCGAAGATTAGTTGACTATAGAGTTGAGGGTCCATTTCTGGGCTCTCTATTCTGTTCCACTGATCTTTGTGTCAGTTTTTGTGCCGGTACCATACGGTCTTGATGATTACAGATAGAGCTTGAAGTCTGGAATTTTGATGCCACCAGTTTTGGTTTTCTTTTTCAACATTCCTCTTGCTAGTCAGAGTCTTTTGTTCCATGCAAATTTTAGGATTATTTTTTCCATTTCTGTGAAAAAAGTTGATGGTATTTTGATAGGGATTGCATTAAGTTTTTCAATTTCTGCAAAAAAAGTCAGCTGGGGTTTTGATAGGGATTCATTGGTTGTGTAGATCAATTTGGAAATATTACAATCTCAAGAATATTAAGTTTTCCAGTGATTGGACATGGGGTTTCTTTCCATTTATGTGGATCTTTTAATTCTTTCAACAATCTTTTATAGTTTTTAGTATACTGGTCTTGTAGTGCTTTTGTAAATTTATTCCTAATATTTGACTTTTTTTGATGCTATTGTAAGTGGAATTGTTTTCTTAATTTCACTTTCAGATTGTTTCCATTGTCCTTTTAACATTTATTTAGGGAAGGAAGTTTTTCTTCTGCGATGGTTTGAAACTCTGGCAGGTGCTATATTATTTCCCAGGGGTGCCGTAACAAAGTTCCACAAACAGGGGTGCTTAAAACAATAGACATTTTTTGTCTTACAGTTATGGAGGCCAGAAGTCCAAAAGCAGGGTCTTGGCAGGATCATGCTCCCTCTGGAACCTGTAGGGGGATCCTGCCTTAACTCTTCCTAGCTTCTGGTGGTTTGCTGACAATCCTTGGCATTCACTGGCTTGTAGATGCATCACTCAGGTCTCTGCTTCTGTTATCACATGATCGTTGATCCTATGTCTCTGTCTTCACATGGGATTTTCCTCTTCATATAAGGAAAGGACACTAGTCTTATTGGATTAGGGCCCATCCTAGTGACCTCTTTATAACTCGAACATATCTGCAAAGATCCTATTTCCAAATAAATTCACATTCACAGGTACCAGGGGTTAGGTAGGACTTCAACATAACTTTTGGGCACACAATTCAACCCATAACATGTTCTATGTTTCCTTGTTTTCTTAGGCAATAGAAAGGACAATGCTTTCTTTACATTATAAAACCCAGTTTTGATTTAAAATATAGAATGTCCAGCTCATGTCAGAGGTAAGGCCTGTAGGCTTTTTGCCCTCCATAGAAAAATATAAGGTGGGTTTTTTTCTCTTTATTGCTCAGCAGCTGTCCTATTTGCAAGCTGCTGTTTCTAATCTTCTGGGTTTGGAATGGAGGAGGAAAAGGAAAGGGAGGGAAGAATGTCCTTATTTTACTAGGATGAGTTGTAAACTGCCATCATTCTCTCTAGACCCAGATGATACTCCTAACTGATCTTTCATGGATTCTTTGGAGACTCTTCTGGGGGAACTTTCTGACGATAAATCCTGTGATATCTCTTCTATGTATATTGTTTCTCTGACTTTTTGCTTCCTTCTTGGCTCCTGCTTTTAGGGTAGTGACTCTAAGCAGATAGTTCCTGGTGGAGACCATTTGCCCTTCTGTGCTGGCAGTTATATTGGGAAGAAACTTCTCTCATTTCTGCACTACATGGTGCACATCTGGTTCTTAGGAAGTACTTGAAGTATGTTGTGCTTTGGAAAGGTTGGCTACCTTTCAGAGGAACGAACTGGCTAACCGGTCTCTTCTCAGGTAAGATTTCTCTGGTGGTTCAGTTCTCTGTGCTTCAAAGCTACTAAGAACACATACTAATGTTCCATCCTTGTAGCCTCTCTTAATATATGTTAGGAGAAGAGGTGACAAAAATTCTCTCCTTGACCAAATTCTGGCCAGGCTTTCTGAGATCTCTTCTTAAGTAGGACTCACTCTCTAGCCTATGAAGACTTGAATAAACACTATTATAGTTTCTAACAGCTCAAGGTTACATCTTAGGATGACCCAACTCACCCTTAAAGTGCCTGCCTGAGGAAATTCAAAGCTTCCAAAAGAATTTTCTGTTTGTTAAGGACAACACCTGAAAATATGGCTCCCATCTCTCAGACTCTGTGATTAGGTAGGAGCCTAACTTCCATAAACTATAGTTAGCAAATCCAGATGGATTTCACATGAACCAACACCTCCCCTTCCTGCTTTTTGTAATTTTTTATTTTTCTCACTCTACTGACTTTCTGCTCTACCTTCTCCCTAGTCCTTCATTCTCCCCTTAAAACACTCAGTGACTTATATACAAATCGAAGTCGAGTTCAGTTCATGCCGGACTCTTTCCTATTGCAGTAGTTGTTACTGATTAAAATCGATCCTTACCACTTTAACTAATATCTAGCTTTATTTACCTTTCGCAGAAGGAAGCAACCTTTTCCTCCACTTCTTTTCAGGAGCTGAGATTCATAGCACTCTAGTACCTTTCTTCAAAAATTATTACCACATAGTTCTCTTAAGTTTCCATGCTTTTATATATTTGATCTAGGTCAGAGACTTTTGCTTGAAGGGCCCAAGAATCATATAACTGGTTAGTATAGTTTGGATTTCCCATGAAGCAGACCCTGATATAAGGATCGAGTGAAAGTAGTTTATCTGAAGGGGATAGGAAACATCAGGGCCAGGATTGGGGTGAGGTGGATAGGAAAGTGAGAAAAGGAAGGAAAGTCTCTAGAAAGAAAATATTACTACCAAAGCAGGTGTCATGATGGAGAATTGAAGCTTAATCTCACAGGGAAACTCTGAGAACTTATAAAAAATGGATGCCTCAGAATTTTCTCACCAGTGGGGTAAGAAAGAAATGATATTTATGCACCAATGTTGGTTAAAGAATGCTTCTTTTTAGCAAGAGAGAAAGAAGAATGGTGTTAATTTCCTGGCACTTCCAGCCTGCTGTACCTGTAAGGAGAACTGCTCTGTAAAGATCTAGAATAAGCCTTCAGACCACAGGAGCAGATCCTGGCACTTAAAAATTTTCCAGATAACACTAAGTAGAAAGACAAGGGATATGGGTGGGGGCACTGACATTATTTACTGCAGTCTATGACTTGCATGTTTAGGTTCCATTCGTGTCAAGGTAGTGGCTGGTAATAAGTTCTTTTTTTTTTTTTTTTTTTAAGATTATTTATTTTTATTTTGTGAGAGGAGGGGCAGAGAGAGCCCCAAGTAGACTCCGAGCCAAACGTGAAGCCTGGTGCAGGGCTGAATCCCATGACAATGAGAAAACAACCTGAGAGGAAACCAACAGTCTGATGCTCAACCAACTGCACCACTAAGGCACCCCTGGTAACAAGTTCTTAAAAAAAAAAAGACAATACAAAGATGGAGCATCTAAGATACAAATTTTAGTCTCTGCTACAGCCATTGGTCTAAGTCTACAACTGATATTTATTATTTTCTTCCTCTAGCAACATTCTAGATAATCCCATACTCTCACCTAGCATTTCTGCTGATCTCTGTCATTTGCCCAGTGGGGTAACACAGACAGACTATAGCAGATGTCTTATCCACGTCCTCTTGGATCCTTTCATTGTTTTTTTGTGCACACCGCATCTCAGTGTGCTTTCACATCCAACAGTCAGTACTTTCATCACTTTGGCACTGGGCTACCTGATGTAGCTGCTGGAACCAACTTTGCCTACAGACAAGGAAACTCAGAAGTATGTGGGAATTTAAACCCACATGGGGGCAACTCTTAACCAATGATTGAGGTTCAAGGATGTAGCTGCTCCAGTTCTCTTACCTTTGTTAAGTGTCACATACACTGCTTCCTGTGGGAAGGCAAGTTTCTTTCCATTGGTCTTTGCTTGATAAAATACTATTGCTTGGGCTTCTTTCCTCCCCAGTCCCATTTCACCTACTCCTCTACTAGTTTTTCTGAGGAACATCTGTATAAATAAATTTTCATAAGAATCCTTATCTCAGTGTCTGCTTCTAAAGAAACCCAGACTTAGACCTTCATCCTGAGTGGTTGGAACTCTAGGTTACTTTGCCCTTGTCAGGCTGTGTGCCAGACAATTGCACAATTAGGGTTTAGAAGCACCAAGAAAACCAGTCAAACTCCTGAGTTCCAGAAACACTCATTCCTTCACCACTGTGAAACAATAGCACTATCCCATGATAATCAGGGTTATTTTCCCTTGTCGATGTAGTAAATCTGGTTTTTAACCAGTTGGTCTACTGGCATAAAAAGGTCCAAATGACCAGATAGTAGCCTAGCCCTAAGTTTCGCTTAGTGGATACCTTAGTATGTCCTCTCCTAGGACCACTTCTAAAGCTGGTAACCAAGTAATAATGAGAAGTCTTGGTTTGACAGAAGTCAAGTCACTTCTGTCTTGGTTTAAAGTATGTATAGCATATATTTTTTAAAGATTTATTTATTTATTTGAGAAAGAGAGAGCGAGGATGTGCAAGTAGGGGGAGGGGCAAAGGGAGAGGGAGTGAGAATCTTAAGAAGACTCCCCGCTGAGCATGGAGCCTAACTTTCCCATGACCCCATGAGCAGAAACCAAGAGTTGGATACTTAACTGACTGAGCCACTCAGGTGCCCCATATGTATAGTATATTTAATGACAGTGTTCCAACTCTGTATGATATCATCTCCAAGCTAATACTTTAGTTGACCATTTCCAAGGCCTTTTTAAAGTTACAGGAGGCAGCTTTTTTGGATAACGTGGAGATTGTAGAAACAGTGAATCTGTGATCATAGACTTATAACATTACCTTTTTAGCTGAAAAAGTGGACCCTTGGTAAAGGAAGATATATGCAGGATCCCATGATGACAAGTCAGACACTAGGTGAGCCCTTAAAATGCTGGAGATAAGTCAAGTTAACTGCAGGAAGGAAAGCCAAACCCAAATCTCTCTTCAACAGTACTGGGACAACAGTACTGTCCCAAAGAACTTTCTACAATGATAGTAATGTTCTACATCTGTGCTGTTCAGTATGGTAGACATTGGCCATCTATGGCTAGTATGACAAGTGTCATATTTGACACTTGAAATGTGGATGGTATGACTGAGGAATTGTATTTTGAATTTTATTTCATTTTAATGTAGTTAAATTTAGAATTAAATGGTTACATGTGGCTAGTATCTATTAAATTGCAGAACACAACATAGGTCAATGGATTCAAACATTTTGCTAGTATATCTTATAAAATAATTGTGAAAGTATTTATTCTCATACATATTTTAAAAATAACATGAAAAACTACTATTACATATTGAAACAATTAAAGATATAGACCTATTACACACATATATATAAAATATAGAAATACAATTTTATAATAAAATGTCAGTTTGTATCAGCCAAGGTCTTCTCAGTAGACAGAAACCGCACAATAATTTGAAAAGGAAAGTGAATATAAGAATTATTTTGGGGGCGCCTGGGTGGCTCAGTGGATTAAAGCCTCTGACTTCGGCTCAGGTCATGATCTCAGGGTCCTGGGATCGAGCCCCGCATCGGGCTCTCTGCTCGGCGGGGAGCCTGCTTCCCCCTCTCTCTCTGCCTGCCTCTCTGCCTACTTGTAATCTCTCTCTGTCAAATAAATAAATAAAATCTTTAAAAAAAAAAAAGAATTATTTTGGAAATTAACTCCTTATCAGATATATGGTTTGCAACTATTTTTTTTTCCATTCTATAGATTGCCTTTTCATTTGATGGACTGACTGTTTCCTTTGTTTTACAGAAGCATTTAAGTTTGATTTAGTCCCACTCGCTTTTTTGCCAGGGCTTTTGGTGTCATAGCCACGAAATCATTGCCAAGACCAATGATAGGGAACTTTCCTCTGTATTTCCTTCTAGGAGTTTTATAGTTTCAAATCTTATGTTTAAGTCTTTAATCCATTTTAGCTGATTTTTGGGTAATGTGTTAGGTAAGTGTCCAATTTCATTCTTTTGCATGTAGATATCGAACTACTGCCCCCCACCCCCACCATTTGCTGAAGACCATCCTTTCCTCATTGTGCAGTCTTGGCACTCTTGTTGAAGAAAAGTGACTGTATATGCATGGATTTATTTCTGGGCTCTCTATATTATCCCTTGGTCTATCTGTCTGTCTCTGCCAGTACCATGCTGTTCTTGATTACTGTAGCCTTGTAATATATTTTAAAGTCAGCAAGTATGATGCCTCCTTCTTTGTTTTTCTTTTTCAAAATTGTTTTGACTATTTGGGGTCTTTTGTGCTTCCATATGAATTTTAGAATTTTTTTTTATTTCTGTAAAAAATACCATTGGGATTTTGATAGGGATAATGCATTGAATCTGTAGATCACTTTGGGTTAGCATGAACATTTTATTTTTTTATTTTTTATTTTTTAAAATTTTATGTATTTACTTGACAGAGAGCTAGAGAGAGCACAAGCAGGCAGAGTGGCAGGCAAAGAGAGAGGGAGAAGCAGGCTCCCCGCCAAGCAGGGAGCCTGACGTGGGGCTCCATCCCAGAACTCTGGGATCATGACCTGAGCCAACGGCAGACGCTTAATGACTGAGCCACCCAGGCACCCCAGCATGAACATTTTAATACTATTAATCCTTCTAATCCGTGAACACAGGATATCTTTCTGTTGTTTACATCTTTAATTTCTCTTATCAATGTTTTATAGTTTTCAGCATACAAGTCTTTTACTTCCTTAGTTTATTCTTAAGTATTTTATTATTTTTGATGCTATTATAAATGGGATAGTTTTCCTAAATTCCTTTTCAGATAGTTTATTATTAGAGTATAGAAATGCAACTGATTTTTGTAGATTTTTTGTCCTGTAATAATAATGAGTCTGTCTGAGAGGTTATTTTCCAAAATGTATAAGAGAATTCTACATCTCAACAGTAAAAACTAACAAACAAAATGAACTAATAACTTCATTTTAAAAATAGGCTAAGAATTTGGATTGATATTTCTCCAATGAAGATATATAAATGGCCAGTAGGTATATAAGAAGATGCTGGGCATAATTTATTATCAGGGACATGCAAATCAAAACCATATGATATAATTTCACATCTGTTAGGATGGCTATTATAAAACAAACAAAAGAAGCTCAGTGTGCAGAAATTGGAACCCTTGTACACTTTTGGTAGGAATGCAAAATGGTGCAGCTGCTATGAAAAACAATATGGAGGTTTCTCAAAAAGTTGAAAATAGAGCTACCAGCTGATCCAGCAATCCTACTTCTGGGTACTTATCTAAAAGAACTGAAATCAGAGTCTTGAAGAGCTGTTAGCACTTCCATTTTTATTGCAGCATTATTCATAACAGCCAAGATATGGAAACAACTAAATGTTCATTGACAGATGAATGAATGAATACACACACACACACACACACACACACACACCATATTTTGAAATACAGTGAGATATTAGCCTTTAAAATGAAGGAATTACTTCTATTTGCAACAATATGGATGAACCTTGAGGACATTGTGTTAAGTGAAATAAGCCTAGTCACAGAAGGATGAATACTGCATGATTCCACTTATATGAGGTAACTTAAAATAGTCAAATTCATAGAATCAAAGAGTGGAATGGTGGTTGCAGGGTGGGGCCCAGGAGGGAGACATAGCTGCTAATCAATGGATATAAAATTTCAGTTATGCAAGATGAATAAGTCCTAGAGATCTGCTGTACAATATTTGCCTATAGATAGCAATACTGTATTGCACACTTTAAAAATCTGTTGAAAGAGTAGATTTAATGTTAAGTGTTCTTATCACAATAAAAATGTAAACAACATTTCTCATAATGAAAGAAAATCTAAATAGATTTGAAACACTCACTATATTTCAGTGACTAAAAAACATTCATAGAGATACAAAAGATTGAAATTTTCTGGTAAATCATTGATTTTCAAGTTTAAAGAAGTAAACTTACAAGCATCCTGGGAAAAGAAACAGGTGGTCACTTAAAAAGGAAAATAGGAAGATGACTTTAGAATTCTCAGCAACTTTAGATGACAGATGACAACAGAGAAACCTCTACAATGTATAAAAAAGAAATAAGTATAATCCAACATTCCTATGACCAGGTGACTTGTCGTCCACTGTAAACACAGAATGAAGATGAGTTTGACAGCCCAAAGCTCAAGAAGTAAAGCATTTACCTACTCACATTTACCTCCTATACAGTGAAATATATACTGGTGAGTAATGTCCATTTAATCAGAATTATATCTAAATAATCACAGAAAATAAAATATAAAATGTAATGCAAAAGGTATATTTTAAAAAATAAAGATGCTCAATATGAACAATAATTTAATTCTTTAAAAAACCCAAAGAATTATTAACTATAACAGAACTTGGAGTAATGGAGAATTAGCTAATAAGAAGTTAAAAAACCCTAAACATTATAAAATGAATGAATATCAGATATAATGAGCATCATCTCTTAACTCTGAGGCTGAGATAGAGTACTGAGGAAGAATTAACACCCCCGAACTCATCCACCCTGGGCTGAGAACCATATTTCTTTGGAGAGGACAGAACTGGGCTCTTTGAATGGTGCAGAAATCATTCAGTCACTGCGGCTGGTGAGACTTGCAAGGAATCTGCCTAGGCTTCTGTGGGAGCCATTCATGGGGATGTGCTATGTCTAAAGATGTGCTAAACATTCAGGCAGCTGGGTGGCTCAGTTGGTTAAGCGTCTGCTTTTGATTCACATCATGATCCCAGGGTCATGGGATGGAGCCCCACATCTGGCTCCTTGCTCAGTGGGGAGCCTGCTTCTCCCTCTCTCTGCCCCTCTCCCCTGTGCTTGTTCTCTCTCTCTCTCTCTCTCAAATATATAAATAAGATCTTAAAAAAAAAAAAAAAAGGATGCGCTAAAAATTAACTGGAGGAGATGCCAGGGCAGGCTGCTGACTGCTGGCCACTGCACACTGCGTGGAGTTGCCCTCTGCAGAAGCGGATACTAAAATAAAACCCAATAAAATAAAAAATCACACCTTGCAGGAGCCCAGTCCTTGAGAAATGGTGATCGGAAAGAACTTAGCATTAGAAAAATGGCACTGTGCAAAAACGAGAAACAGAAAGCACCCTATAGGACATAGCAGTGGAGAAATCATGCCCTGCAGGAGCTGAGTGCTGATGGCTGGATGCACAGAGGGATCACGGCTTCAGAAGCTTATCTGCTGGCAGAGCAGTGCAAAACCCAGCAGGCACAGTGCCCATGTCAAAAGGAACACAGGGAAGTGGTCACAAGCTGGGCCTGGGGTCATGATCTTAAGGGACTGCATGTTCTGGGCATGTAGTTGGGGCAGAGAGACACTGGATGTCCCTATACACATCAGCTATGAGGTAGGATTAGGGCAAAACCCCAAAAAGCAGCACACTGGAACTGGGAAGGAAAGCCTCTTCCTTTTGCAATATTCTCCCTGCTCCCTCTAATGATAACACCTAATGTCATGCTTGCTGCAAAGGAGAGATGCTTAAAGGGGAAATCCATTACCACAGGACAGATAGTGCATGTGGACTGAGAGGCAATAAATTGATAACTGGCACACAGGCATTCTGTGACTTCAGCGCTATAATAAATCTGTAACCTCAACTTTTAAATGTATCTAATGTTATCTAAATAGTGTTGTGATTCCTCTACTATTTTCATCCATTCGTAAATCACATAAACTCAAGTAAGAAATTTTGTCATTCTTTTTTAATTTATACTAGTATTTCCATTTCACTTCTCAATGACTTCACTGTAGTTTTTCGCAATTATTTCATACTTCTCTGACACCAAATATGTTTGTGAACTGAAATTAAATATTTAAATTTATTACCAAAAGATAGAATTCGGAAATTTCAGGATCCTTGTGTTAGCAACATCACTCAATTCTTTTCAGTCCTTCCTGGTTCAATACCAAATATCACATACTGATCTACAAACTGTCTTCAATACTTGCTCACCTGATGACTTGACTAGGCCTTCCAATTTGTTAAGATGAAGAACTGGAAATCACTGGTTTTGTGACCCAGTCATTAGAGTCACTCGTTTAATTTTGTTGAAGTACACCAAAAACTCTTTACAATAGACAACGACATTTCCAATTTTACCTGTTACTCTTTCACATAGAACTTTATATTCAAATATTGATAAAACTGGGATAAAATCCACCATATAAAATTAAAAATTATATTATTCTCCCATGAAAGGTGAACAAAGACTTATATAGTCCTGCCAATGTTCAAATTTTCAAAGTTCTTTACGAAGTCCTAAGGGGGCACCTGGGTGGCTTAGTCTGTTAAGCATCTGCTTTTGGCTCAGGTCATGATCCCTGGTTTTGGGATCCAGTCCCTCATTGTGCTCCCGCCTCAGGGAGCTTCTCCCTTCTTTCCTTTTGCTGGCTACTTGCTCTGCTTGTGATCTCTCTCTTTCTGTCAAATAAATAAATAAAATCTTTAAAAAAAAAACAAAACAGATGGGCAAAGAAGACACTTGAGAATTTTTATAAGTAGATATAAATTAATAATTTTATTTTATATTTTTAAACAATAATTATACATACGAAGTAGGTATATAATTATGCATATGAAAGAATTAGAACAGCATGATAATAATTGAGAGGGAGGACTTATTCATGTATCAGTGAAAGTGCTTTTCTCAAGTATAGGTCATTACAACTCCGATTTCTCTTTGGGAATAAGGTGTGCCACAATCGTACATGATGTTCTGACACACAGATTTAAAGAAATCTCGACCTTGTAGCTATCAGAGATAAGGATTCTTTTAGATACTCATGAAAGTTTTCTGGTCCCTTGCCCACATCGAAGATGCCAGAAGAAAGGTTAGTTGGCTTGAAGACATCAATAAAAATTATCCAATTGGAAGAACTCAGAGAAAAAAGATTCAAGAAAAATGGACAGAGCCTCAGTGAACTGAGTAACATATCAAAAGTCTAGCACCTGGCTAAAGTCTCAAAAAGGATAGGAGATATTTGAAGAAATAATAGCATAAATCTTCTAAAATTTGATGAAAAAGCATCAACTTATTGATCTCAAATGCTTAGCAAACTGTAAGCAGAATAAATATAACTAGGTACATCATAGCAAAATTATTGAAAAAGAAGATAAAGAGAAAATATTGAAAGCAGCCAAAGAAGAAAAGAAATATTACGTACAGTTGAACAATGTTATAGATGATATCTGACTCCATATTAGGAACAGTGGAAGGAGAAGATGATGGAATACATTTATTTAAAGCACTGAAAAATAACCTGTCAATACAGATTTCTCTATTCAGCAAAAATGTCTGTCAAGGTTGAGGTAAAATAAAGGCATTGTTACACAAATGGAAGCAGAGAGAATTCAATTCCATCAGAGTTGCACTATAAGAAATTTAAAAAGAAGTTAGTTATTTAGCTGAAGGGAAATGACACCAGATAGCAATTCAGATCTATGGCAATGAAGAGCACCAAAAATTATAATATGTGAGTAAATATACAAGACTGTATATTTCTTCTTTTCATTTCCTTAAAAGGCAACTGGCATTTTATTTTTTATTTTTATTTTTTTAGGATTTTATTTATTTATTTGTCAGAGAGAGAGAGAGAGAATAAGAGAGCAAGTACAAGCAGGGAGAACAGCAGGCAGAGGCAGAAGCAGGCTCCCTGCTGAGTAAGGAGCCCGACGTGGGACTCGATCCCAGGACCCTGGGATCATGACCTGAGCTGAAGGCAGACGCTTAACTGACTGAGCCACCCATGCATCCCAGGAACTGGCATTTTAAAGTGAAACAAAAAAAACTGTACAGAGGTGTTATAGTGTATGCAGAATAAATGATGTTAACAATATCCTAAAGGACAGGAGGTGGCAGGTATATGGAATTATACTGCATAGGGGGTTTATATTTGTAAACTAGGAATTGTTAAGTGATAAAGTAATAATACTAAGAGACTGATTAGTAAAGCATACATATAATTATAATCGTAATTATAAATTACATTATATTTAATGTAAGTATAACGTAATTAAATTAGGAAATTAAATTGTAAAAATACACGTGGCTGATGTCATTATAGGACATAAAATCAGACACTAAATGCATTTGATTAACCCAAAGTAGTCAAGAAAAAAGGAATAGAAAGAAAACAACTTGGGAAAAATAAAAAACAAATTGCAAGATGGTAGATTTAAATGTTAACTGTCAATAATTACATTTATTTCATCTAAATATCCCATATAAAAGGCAATGATTGTCAGACTGGATAAACAATAAGACCCAACTAAATACTAGTGACATGAAAGGCACATTATGTAAAGTAATCTAGGTAAGTTGAAAGAAAAAGGATGAAAAAAAGATAAACCATGCTGACGGTAACGTAAGATAGAGCTAATATGGCTATATTTGTTTCAGACAAGGTAGTCTTCAACATAAGGATCAGTTTTCTTCAGGAAAACAACAAATCTGTATGGATCTAATAACAGAACTTCAAAATACATGAAGCAAAAATTCACTGTTAATGGGAGAAATAGATAATTCACAATCATAGCTTCCTTAGATTTTTAACATTCTTATCTCAGTTCATGATAAAACAGGTAGACCAAAATGAGGGTTACAGAAGGGTGGGGAGGGTGGGGAATGAGGTAAACCGGGTGATGGGTATTAAGGAGGGTATGTGTTGTGATGTGCCCTGGGTGCTATAGACAGCTAATGAGCAGTTGAACACTTGTCAAAAACTAATGATGTACTATATGTTGGCTAACTGACCATAATAATAAAACAAAAACAAAACAAAACAGGTGGACCAAAAAAAAAAAAAAAAGTACAAATACAAATACCAAGTCATTATGTTTTATACCTGAAACTGCTATAATGTATGTCAATTATATCTCAGTTTTTTAAAAAAAGTTATGATATAAAAGATCTGAAGAATATTATCACCTAATTGATATTTATGAAACAACACATTCAATAACTGTAGATTATAATTCTTTCCAACACTGAACACTCACCAAGATAAATGTTAAATCATAAAATAAATCTCAGTAAAATTGAAAACATTGAATTCTTAAAACTGTCTCTGATTGCAAACTACTTGAATTAGAACATTAAAAAATAAATTATATAGAAACTCCAAATATTTGGAAATTAAATAGCATACTTCTAACTTATTTATCAAATAAGGCATATTAAGAGAAATGAGAAAATATATTGGGGTGAATGAAAAAACAATACATATCAAAATTTGTGACAATCAGCTAACATAGGTCTCGGAGGGAAATGTATATCTTTAAATACCTATATTAGAAAAGAAGAAACATTTAAGATGAATTATTTAAATTTCTACTTAAACAAACAAAATTTAAATCCAAGATAAGAATAAGAAAGAAAAAATAAAATATAAAATAGACAAACAACAGAAAATTAACAAAGGTAGAAGTCAGGTTTTTTTGTTTTTTAAAGATTAATAACTTTAATGAACTTTTTTTTAAGATTTTATTTTTATTTATTTGACACAGAGAGATCACAAGTAGGCAGAGAGGCAGGCAGAAAGAGAGGGGGAAGCAGGCTTCCTGCTGAGCAGAGAGCCCGATGCGGGGCTCGATCCCAGGACCCTGAGATCACGACCTGAGCAAAGGCAGAGGCCTAACCCACTGAGCCACCCAGGCACCCCTGATCTAGCAAAACGTATCAAGAAAAAGAGAAAGAGAAAATACTATACTTATATCACAAATAGAGGAAGATTTCACTTAGGTCCTATAAACATTAAAAAGATATTAAAGGGTTAATTCTGACAACTCTATGCCAATAAATTTGAAAACTTAAATGAAATGGGCAAATTCCTTAAAAAGTACAATTTATCCAAAGTGCCTTAGTTAGAAATATAAAATCTGAAGACCCCTATAGTGATTAAAGAAATTCATTTGCAATCAAAAGCCTTTTTACAAAAAAAAAAAAAAAGTCAGATACAGATGGCTTTACTGGTGAATGCTATAAAACATTCAAGGAATAAATAATCCCATCTTGTGCAATATCTTTCAGAAAACAGGAGGAAGAAATCAACCCTTTTATGAAACCAGCACAATTCTGACACCAAAACCTAACAAAAACTTTACAAAAAAGAATGTTACAGATCAATATCCCTCATGATCACAGGCATAAAATCCTCAACAGTGCATTAGCAAATCAAATCTAGAATTATGTAAAAAAGAAAATACATTATGATTGAATGAGGTTTATCCTAGGAATGCGAGATTTGTTAAACAGTTGAAAAGGATAGATGCAATTAACTAATTAATTGCAATTAATTAATTAATGGCTAGCAAAATAAAGAAAAAAAATCATTCGATCATATCAATAGAGGCAGAAAAAGAATTTGATAAAATTCAATATCCATGCATGATCAACTAGGAATAGATGGACAGACAAGTAGGAATAGAAGGAATCTTCTTCAATTTTATAGAGGAAATCTACAAAAAATCCTATAGCAAAAATCATTTTTAATGGTGAAAGATGGAGCACTTTTCCACTAACACAAGAGAAAAAGGCAAGGATGTTTACTGTCACCACTTGCATTCAACATTATAGTGGAGATGCCAGTTACTCTAATAAAGCAAAAATGGAGAGAGGAGCATAGAAATTGGAAAGGAAGAAGTAAATCGACTTTATTTGCAGTCCTAAGGAATCCAAAGACCAAAAACAAAACAAAACGAAACAAAAAAATCCCACGAAACAAACAATAAGCTACTAGAATCCTCTCCTCCAAAATTCAGCATCAGAAAACATAAAATCCTTAGAGAAACAAATTTGGCAAGAAATTTGCTGACCTCTACACTGAAAATTACAAAACATTGCTGAGAGAACTTAAAAAAGACCTAAATAAATGGATAGCTATATTAGAATTATAACAATACATATCAAAATTTGTGACAATCAGCTAACATAGGTCTTAGAGGGAAATGTGTATCTTTAAATACCTGTATTAGAAAATAAGAAACATTTAAGATTAATTATTTCAATTCCTACTTTAACAAACTAAAAAAGAAGAGAAATTTAAATCCAAGATAAGAATAAAAAGGACTTGTATCAAAAAAATAAAAATAATTCCCACAAGTCAATAATTAAAAAAAAAAAATATTTACTTGAGAGAGAGCACAAGCAGGCAGAGGGGCTGAGGGAGAGGGAGTGAGAGAAGCAGGCTCCCCACTGAGCAAGGAGCCTGATGTGGGGCTCCATCCCAGGACCCTGAGATCACCACCAGAGCCAAAGACAAATGCCTAACCCACTGAGCCACTCAGGTGCCCCTACGATTTAGTAATTTGATGAAAAATTTTAAAAGGACACAAGACTAGAAGAGACAGTTCAGGGGTTTGAGAGGGAGGACGAGTTAAAAACCAGGGCACCACTGCTCCTTTCTGTTACTTCCTGGAAGCGCAGTACCTGTGGAGGTCAATGGCGGCCACTCTGTTTTCCCAGTCATGTGCAGATTATGCTAATGCAGAACCCTGCAGGGAATTCTGGGAAAACAAGTTCCAGTTTAACCAAGCTGATATAATACACACCATCTCAGTAGCCGTGAATCCCTATAATTCTATTTTTGGAAGAGAGAAAACCCAAGCCTTACAATTTCACCCACCAAAGGTTGAGAAAATTGGGGGAAGAAAATCTAAATTCACCATAGTTTTCTAAAGGTTAATTTTTCCACTTGATATTGTTAGCTGTCAAATTAACTTCTCTTACTTTATTTGCACACATGAAATTTATTCATAAAGAAATGTGCATGGTACACTGAGCAGCAGGATATTTCTAAAATCTCTCTGCATTCACTCCTCAGTTTTTTTCCCTGTTATTTTACTTCCTGAGTGTTTACTATCTAACCATTATTATGTATGTCTTGTAAATATATAATTACATACCGGGTTTGCATCTAGCGGAACAACCCTCTTTCAGTAGGAGGGGGGGATATTTATAAGCACAGCTGCTGTTATTATCCTGTTATTATGTGTTGCTCTCAAGCCTCCCAGCTATGGATGAAGGGGAAAAAAAAAAAAAAAAAAGGGCACACCTCTCTACATTATTCTTCTGGAGCTACACAATGAATTTTGACCAAAAAAACCCCGCCATTTTCTACCAGGTTTAAATAGCTGGATGTGACTTTTCTTAGGCAACTAATGAGCAACTCTGACACATGTTGAGTGAATTGTTGGTAAGCATAGTATTTATACTTAACCTGGTGCCCTGAAACTTCGTTTTTTCTAAACTGCTTTCCTTTTTCAACGTTCTCATTTTGTCACTCACATTGATAATTTTTTGGTCTATGAAAAATTTAAAAAACACAGAAATTATTTTCTTTATTCCCTTGATGGATTTAGTCACCAAATTCCATGAATATTTATTTTTCTATTTAACACTCATTAAACCTTTACTAGACACTGGGAAAGAAATGAGTTAAGAGAGGAGAGGGGAAAGATGAACATAACATGGCTACAGCCCCTGCTTTCCATCCATTCCCTGGCTGCTGGCTTCCTCCATGCCCTGTGGGGTCCAAGTGTGGTTTGCTCTTTATATGACTCATCAGAAGAGTTCTCAATTCCAACCAATCAAACTGAAGCTCCTTGCATACATCATCATTTTTTTTTTAAAGATTTATGTATTTTAGAGGTGAGGGAGGAGCAAAGGGAGAGGGAGAGAGAAACCTAAGCAGACTCTCCACCAAGTGCAGAGCCCACCTGGGGCTCGATCTCAGGACTCTGATATCATGATCCTGAGATCATGACCTGAGCTGAAGCAAGAGCCCGTGGCTTAACCAACTGTGCCACCCAGGCACCCCACCTTGTATACATCTTAAGGCCTTACTTTCCTTCCCTGTCCCTGGCTTCCTCTGCAACACACACACTCACAAATTTATTTCCTGAGTCCCCCTCCCCCACCAAATTTATTTCCTAGTACTCCCATGCAAATTCAATCTTACCTCGAGCCTGTCACACCCTTTCCTCTCTTCCTTAGTCCATTCAGTGCAAACCCACCTCCCAGACTTCCCTTCTGCTATTCAGCCACCTTGGGTGCATTTCCCTCTTCTCTTCATATCCTGCCCATGTCAAAATCCATTTTGACAATTCCTTATCCCGTACATGAATTTCCAATTAGTAAACATTGTATACTAATATAATTATATCAATCTTGTTTTTCTTACTTTGTTTCATGGGTATATGTTTTCCTAACTAATTTGTTAATTAAATCTTATCTGCTTTTTATGCTGTATGATTGCTGGCAGGCTATTTAATTCACAAACAACTGCAATGTAGTGATTAGGAGCCCAGATTCTGAAACCTCATACTGGATTTATATCTCAGCTACTTACTCTCTGATCTTAGGCAAGTTATTTAATTTCTCTGTGCCTCAGTGCCTTCATCTGGAAAGAGCAGATAATATTACCTCTCTCACAGGATTGATATGAAGATTAATGGAGTAAAAATACTGGCAAAGTGTTTAAAAAGGTGACTACAACACAGTTAAATTGCCAAGTAAATATTAGCTATTATTAGTAGTACTAAATAAATACTTCTTAATTGAAAACAGAGAAGCACATACACTATAATTAATAAAATATTTTTAAGAGCAGAAGAATACATTGGCATGAGTGATGACAGGAAGAAGCTACTGATTTTGTATATAGTAAAAAAATATGTAGTCTTTAAAGTTTCTCCTCTCTGTCATACTTACCTAGATAATTCCCCAGTCCTGGTCAAACCATATTCACCACTGATCATGACAATATCTACACAGTTATGCTGACTGACCTTGGTTTACACTGATGCGCATTAATATTTATTCAAACACTAGTGTAATCCATGTTTTCCTAGTCTATCCATTCTTACTGTCCTTGACCAAGTATTTCATATCTTTGTGTCTTAATCCTTTATCAGTTTCTCCTCCATCCTTAAGCTTAAGCTAAAAACCTAGCTTCTTATCATAGTGAACGGAAAAGACCTTCCACAGATTCTCACCAATACATCTCCCCACCTTCCTGCCCCTGATCTGAAAGGACTCGGCCCTCCCTACTGTTACTATGATAAGTAATTAGTGCTCCTAAGGTCAACCCCCTAAATTGCACACGAGATATTGTTCCTTGACTATTTAAGAACCGCCCTCTAGCATTTGTCCTCTCTCGCCTGCATGATTAATATTTCCTTCCCTATTGGATCATTCTCATCTTTGTACAAACATGCAGCTATTTCTCTCATCCTAAATGTCTTCTCTTGACCATCACTTCCCCCGTCAGGTGTCAGGCCATTCCTCTGCTCCTTCACAGCAAAATTCTCAGAGTTGTCTCTATTCTCTATTTCTATTTCCTCTTCTCTTCTCTCTTGAACTAATGTGATTAATCCTTTGTTCCCACTACTCCACTGAAACTACTCTTCTTAAAACTGCTAATGATCTCTACCTTGATAAGTTGACCAAGACAGGCTTTAATGTTCCCCTTAGCTTGACTAAGCTTTCAACAGGTGTCTTCCTGACAATAGGTCCCTGACTTCCCTTTCTTAGAGCACTGACTCCAAAAAACTTGTAGTTGTAAACTTCCCCTTTGAGAAGTAAATCTTTTCCCAGACTCATGCCAGTTTTATAAACCAGGACTAAATTTCTCAAGGACTGGGAACCATCCTTTTGAAATGGAATCATTAAGATAGTGCCCCGATTTCCCAGTGTCTGTGGAAGGGTAGGAGCCTAACTTAGATAAGCATCAATTAGATAGCAAACACAGATGGTCTAATCACAGTGATCAACCTCACCCATATCCTCTAGTACTTTTCCAATAGCTCACTCTGTTCTTAAAAATGCTCCCATTTTTTGTTTCAGCAGAATTGAGTTCAGTCCCTCTCCCCTACTGCAGTAGTCTTGAATAATGTCTTCCTTGCCTGATTAACTCCATCCACTGCAATGGTCAAGTCATTGCTTATCTTATTCAACTTGTCAATATTTGGTATTATCTATCTACTCTCTCTGGAAAAAATTTCTGGTTCTTTTGCTACTTTATAGACTGCTATTTCTCAGTCTCACTTGCTTGTTTCTTCTGATAAAATTGACCTTAAAAGAGAAGACTGACCAATGACCCAATTCTTAGACCATTTCTATAGTTATACTATAATCCTTACGTAATTTCTTCTAGTTCTATAGCTTTAAGTATCATCTATCTCTGTTAGGGTTTGATCAGAGAAGCAGAACTCTCACGAGTGATATGGGATAAGGGATTTCTACATTCAAAATAAAGTTATCCTTTGGTAAACAAATTCTCACTCTCCAAAGCTCAGTAATTTACCGAATTTGGATAATGGTATCTTTTGTCATCCAAACTTGCAGTCAATGCCTGTGATTTGAATACGGGAACTATTTAGAATAGCTTAATGAGATATATATTCAAAATCTAGTATTTCTCATCTCTTCCATAAAAACCACAATCATTTCTTTCCTAAGGTACTACTCCTCAATTTGTCTCCCTTCTCACTTGTTTCTCCATAGTCTTTCCTCACCTAACATTTAGAATGATCCTTAAAAAAGTCAAATCATGTTACCTTCCTGATAGTTACCCAGAGTAAAATCCAAAGTCCCAAACTCAAAATCTAATTCCTTAAAATAAATCTCTCACATGAATTTTGGAGCTGGTAAGTCTGAAATCTGCAAGACAGGCCAGCATGCTGGAAATTCTGGCTGGAACTGATGTTGCAGTCTTTGATTTCCAAGGCGGTCTGAAAAGAGACTTAGGGGACCTCAGTCTTTTCTCTTAAGGCCTCCAACTGATTGAATGAGGCCTGGCCACATTATGGAGGATAATATGCTTTACTTAAAGGGGGAAAAAAAAAATATATATATATATATATACACATACATATGTATATATATAGAGAGAGAGAGAGCGAGAGAGCGCGCGCGCTGTTTTTCTCTGGAGAACTCTAACTATACAGTCATCTTTTCAATGAAGTTTTCACTTACCACTCTGTTCAAAATGTAACAATCCCATATAATTGCCCCATCGCAATCCCTATTTCATGTACCTTGTTTTATTTTTCTCCAGAGCCCATATGTATTATATTTACATAGTTTTTTTTAGTTTTTCTTAGCTTATGCTAGAACAGCTGAACTTCATGAAGATAGGGGACTTCATTCTGTCCTCTTCTGGATCCCTAGAAGAGTGTTGGGGTTATAGTAAGCACTCTGGGAATAGTTACTGAATGAATCAATGAATTAATAAATTTTAAATAAATTGAGTTTCTGAGTTAGTTGAAAAATATTTGGCAATGACTGAGTCCTTGCAATGTCATGGAAAAAAGATCAACTCAACACTGGGGGAGGTAATGGAGAGGAAGAGGAAATTATTACAGCATGTAAGTACCAAACTTGTAAATTGAAGAAAAAGAAAAATAGAAGATAATGATAATAAATAAGGAATTAATAATTTCTTGATGTGCATTGTGCAATTTTAAGAATCAATAATGATAGTTACTGTCTTTCTTGCCTCTGCCTGTAAAAGCAAAGCAATCCAAAGAAAAATTAGCATAGAGAAATGAAAACAAAGGAAAGGACAAAATTTGGGAAAAGCAAAAAGAAGATAAATGGCCTTAATGAATGCTAGTGCTTAGCTAAGATTAGGAACCACAAATGCTAATGTCACCTATTTACACAGATTCTAACACTGCTTATCTGTTTGCAGAGAAGAGAAATTAGCTTATGCTAGAAAATATGAAAATGAATAAAGCACTAAATATTTATAGCCTACAGAGTAAAATGGAGGAGAAAAGCTTATTTGTGGAATTTAAATATTTTATGCATTGCATTTAAAAAGATATTCTGCAGCACAGTCCTGACAAAAACAGATAAAATAAAAAGCACGCTCACTGCCTCCATATGAGATATGCTTCCCAGACAATGCATCTCTCAAGACTGAGGTGGCTTTTAAAGTTCTACTCATTCATTTACTTCTTTATTCATTTTTCACCAAATATGCATTGACTATATGTGTGAGACCCGGCGATAGGCGCTGCGTTTATGAACTTATCAGATATGATCCTTGACTTGTGAGCTTAAAGGCTACCATGGTAGCAGATGCTAAGAACTAATCAGATACATATGTAACTGCAAATTTTGACAAGAGATGAAAAAGAAAATATAGGACATTATGAGCTATTATAATTGAGAGACTTAATTTTGATGGATGTTAAGGAAGACCATTCTGGGGCGTATTTACAATGAGACAAAGGGTCAGTAGGGGTTAACCAAGCACTGAATGGGAGGATTTAATTTTGAGGTAGAAGGAACAAAATATCTAAATCAGGAAGAAAAGGCTTGGTGCATTTGTACAACTGAAATCAGTCCAGAATGTTTGAGAGAGAATGTTGCTGAGGAGAAGGGCAGGGCCAAGCCCTGTGTGCCATTTAAGCCCTTGTTAAGGACTTGGGAATTCATATTTGGTACTGAAAACATCAACACTGGTACGTGGAATTGAAAAATATATTATCAGAAAATTTTACACAAGGGGACAAGATAATATTTGGAGATATTTTATTGCTAGAATCTAGGGAGAGATGCTTTGTAACAGGTATCACCAGTAAATAATTATAGCCTTCCTAATGGCAGAAGCAGGCTCTGGGATTAGCATTTAAATGGAAGTAGTTTGTTTGAGAACTGATTCCAGAAGAATGGTAGGGAAGTGAATTAAGTGAGTCTGATAAGGGGGGAAGCTGTGTTAGGCTGAGTAAATGGCCCTCAAGATATCCATGTCCTAATGCCTGAAACCTGTGAATGTTACCTTATTTGGTAAAAGGATTTATAGATGTGATGAAGTTAAGGATCTTGAGGTGGACAAATTATCCTGGATTATCTGAGTGGACCCTAAATGCTATGATCAGTGTCTTTATAAGAGTGAAGGGGAGGGGAGGGAGATTTGAGTACAGAAGAGAAGTAGGCCATGTGCCTATAGAAGCACAAATTGGAGTGATGGAGGAAGATGGAGGAAGTGAAATTGAAATAGGCAAGAAATGGATGATTGTTTTTTAGAGCCTCCAGAGGATGTGACCCTGCCAACACCTAGTTTTGGCCTAGTGAAACCACTCTGGACATCTTCCCTCCAGGACTGTAAGATAATACATTTGTGCTGTTTCATGTTTGTTTGTTTGTTTTTGTAATATGTTATAGCAGCAATAGCAAACTAATACAGAAGTAGATATAGAAGGATACATGAATAGGGAGAGAGGTTGTTCTGTGGACCACTAGGACTCAATACGACCGGTGAACTCTTGGAAACAGTGAAAAATACCCTTTCGAATTGCCCTAGATCAGTATCAAGGAAAATGGAGTAATTATCAACCAACATCCTTTCATGATTTATTAAGAACAGATTACAAAGGTATTAACTGCATAGTGCTTCCGGTCTTCTAGTGTGCTAACAGAAAATGTGTCTGAAGGCACAGTAAATCTTCAGATGGAGAATGGCATATGCATGCAGTAAGAAAACATCAGCATGCATGGAAATGTTGAGGAATGAAGGCACTGACAATGTCTGCAATAGTCTACCCCTAGAATTTGATCTATTTGTTTCCATGTTAACTTTTCTCCTTCTTGCATTGATTTTTCAAGAAAGTCACTTTTTTTTTTAAAGTCTCAAAATAGAGAGTACAATGGGATAAGCCACAGTTCCTGATCCCTGCTACTGTAGTTGGCTCCAAGGCCATATTTGACATTTATTATATCCCTTCTCTAATACTCCTTCTAAATCTCCCTACTCTCAGGCAACACTTCTGTAGGTCTGGGATTTTTTTTTTTTTTTTTTTTTTTGCCTTCTGGAGTAATGAAGATCTTCATCCTTAAGGAATTTAAGCCTTTTTTACTATGTCCTTGTCAGGTTGTGCTTGCTGTAATTGCCTATTCTTAGTTATTATAAAAAATGCAAGTGCTAAGAGAAGCCACATGGAGTTCCCTTAATTATAACATTTTCCTCCCTACCCCATTATGTAGAAACAGCCATATCTTCTTATGATAATCAGAGACAGTTACCCCTAACAATATAGTAATTTCCTTTTCTGCTTGATGATCTGTAGGCATATAGAATCAGGGGGCATCTGTAGATTTAGGTTTTGTGAAGTTCTTACTGAATCCAGAGCTAGAAGCATTCCTTCACCTAGAAAACACAATTTCCCCAAGTGTGCCCTCAAGAATAATGTTGAGGGAGGCCATTTCTACTTCTACCCCTTGGTTTCCAGACCCATATATTGTAACTATCATCAACAGAACACCATATAATAATTGCTTCAAAGTCCATATTGCATGTTATGGAAAATTTCCCAAATAAACAAGGTGTTATCCCCAAATAATGCCTTACACATATCTTTGAGAGTTCATTCCAGTGTTCTATTAGTAGTGCTCCGTATGTGATTCTAAGAAGCATTGGTAAGGGAGTAGGTAAAACAAGTAAAGGAAGGATCCTAGAATAGGTTGTTTTAATGATCAACTTGTTGCTATTAGTAATGAGACTCTTTTCTCCTGGTACCCTCCAGGAGACTATGCCTTAGCTTCCTTTGTATTTACTCATTGGTCATAGGTATGGCTTTATCAAGGCATCAGGAATGGAGGCTATGTGTGGATTCGGCAATATAATTTGAATAATAATACCACAGTTGAGTGCCTAAACTGCCAACCTTAGAGACCAATATCTTCTCGCAGGATCAGTAAGCTGCCTTTTGGAAGGTTTACTACATTGAACACTTTCCATGATGTGGGGTATAATGCTTTGCCCTCACAGAGATAAATACATGTTTCTTAACGTGGATTTGTCTTCCCTACCTCCAGCACTGCTGCTAGCACCAGCTTTCCTGTACTCTCAGAGTACTTTATCAATGCCATGGTATCTTATGTACACTGCCTTTAGTAGAGGTTGTGCGTAGTTATGTAAAATGTGGCAATGTACCAAAAATTTTACTTACCTTACTATATTCCCTGTCACATAGAAGTAGTTGGCATGGTAGAATAATGAAATAAACTATTAAGACTCAGTTTTGGAGAAAGCTGAGATGCAAATATTCTGAGAAGTCGTGGAACTATTCTGTAGCGTGTGGTATATACCTTCAACAAGTAACTAATATATAGCGCTGTCTCACCTACAGAGAGTGTATACACGTATGCCAAACAAGTTATAGAGGTGGGAATAGCCATCTCTCACATTATACTTTATAATCTGCTAGAATTTTTGCTTCCCTTTTTCAGGACCTTGAGTTATGGATTTGGTTGTCCTAGTCCCCAAGGCAAGACTACTTCTAGGAAAAACAGTCTTGGTTCTAACAAATTAGAATGTAAGGCTTTGCTCTGGCTATTTTGAACTCTTCATGACAAGAATCAGACTTTCAGGGTGATTCATTGTAATAACTAGGGGCAAATTTTGCTGCTGAACAATAAGTGAAAAGAAGACTATTTTTGGAATTAGGGAGACTCACTGGAGGGTGTCTTAGTACTTTCTTGTCCCAAAATTGTAGTCACTGTAAAATAGTGGTAACCAAAGAAAGGTAACACCACCAAGAATACCAGTTCTGCAGAGATAAAGGTTTAGGTCACCCTACGAGGTAAAGACTCTTGTGCAGCCAAGGTGTAAGGCAGGAGGTAAGGAGTATGTGGAACATGTGTGGAACAAAGAAGTTAGGATTACCAAATTTGTCACCATGAAAAAGTAACAGAGTTGTGAATCATAGCAGGTATGCTTTTGGTTATTTAAGTCTATTTTATCCCTTCTTCACCGAGAACTTTATATAAAGGATGTCAGTTGCATATAATGTTCTAGGATTCACATAACAATCCTAGTTATGACCAAATTGATAACACTCTGCAGTTACACATTAACTGGTGGGACTTCTTGAATCCTCTGCATTACTGTTTCATATTTCATCCAACAAAGTATAAGAGTGGACGAAAAGATGACAGAGGGATATATTGTGTTGCATATCATCTGTTTGCTCCTCCAGATGTACTCCCTATCCTTCTTTCTCTCCTGTAGGGTTAGGTCAGTATGGACCTGAATAGACATCACTGTTCTCATCATTATACAGGTTTTCTTCTGTCAGATTTCATTATTTCATTAACTTTTCCTCTCCTCATTCCTTTCAGTGTGGGATCGTAAGCTCTGTGTTGGTTCTCTATACCTACATATTTGTAATCAGTGTCTTTATAATGAACGCTCCTTAAATTACCCTATTTCAAATATATCAGGAATTTCATATGGGGACCCTGGCTGATAAAAATGGCCAGTTTTTGGGATGTGTTTAGTCCGAGGGTCCTGGAAATTCATTTTGAGGACATTTCCAAGGAAGATAGATGGAAAAAGGTCTAGACTGGTGACATACATTTGGAAATCATTAGCAGATAGGTGGATGATGAAATCACAGACATGGAACACCAGGCTGGTGACAGAATACTGGGGACACAGACATTGAGGTTGCAGGCATAAGATGAGGATCTAACGAAGGAGGGAAAGAAGGCATAGGCATCAAATTATTAAGAGAAACAGGAATGTGCAACATAACATAAATGGATGGAGCATTTTTTTAAAAATGAGAATGTCATTATTAGTGTCAAGATGCAACAGAGAGAACTAGTAAGATGATGGTTTATAAAAAGAAAACGATTGTACATGGCAACTGCAAAGTCAAAATTATGGAGGCAATTGAAAAGCCATTACTGACTTGGGAAAGAACAAGTAGAGCCATCTTTTAAAAAGGTATTTGTTAAGGAAGGAAGAAAAGTGGACACACAGTAGGATGGCATGAGGTCTTAGAGGAGATTATGCTTTTTAGGACAAAGAGCACTTTTGTATGTTTTTAGATTTGAAAACAACACAGTAGAAAAGGAGTGACTATAGGTATGTGAAAGGAGATGGAGGACAAAAGAAGCAAATATTCCAGAATATGGCAAGATTGGGTCAAGAAAATATGAAGAAAAGTTAAGTTTGTTTAGAAGAAGAAACTCTCCAACTTCTGGACCTGTAAGTTAGGTACTGATATGAATGCAGATTAATTTATAGATATGAGGGCAGAACATTGAAAACTCACTTTATAGTTTCAGTTTCCTTACGTTTCTGTTGTAAGTTAAGAGTGGGCCGGGAAGAACACAAAGTATGAAACGGATATTAGAAGAAATGGGAGACAACATGGACCATAGACAAATAAAAAATGAGTAGTGCTGAGGGCTCAGGTAATAATAGAAAATATGAACTTATAGAGGCAATAGTCTATATATTTGTGTTTTTCTCTAGAAGACCTGAGATTTGTTCAGCATAGGAGTGAAAGGGGAACAAATATCACTGATCCAGCTGCTAAATATTAAGAAGTAGAAACGTTTATTTCTTCTTTCTTCTCCTCCCTTCTTCCTTCCTTTCTCTCCTTACCTCTTTCTTCCATTCCCTCTTTCAATCTTTTCTTGCTACTTTTATGTCTTCCTTCCCTCTTTCACTCCTTTTTACCATCTTTCTTCTCTTTCTTTCCTCTTCTGTTCTTTTCTCCTTTAACATTTATGGTGCACATTTATGTATCAGATATTGTGAAAGCTACAGAAAGCCTGTCTTATGATGTATTTATAATAAAAATTTCCAAAAAAGGAGTTGGCAATGTCCCTTTGCTTGGGAGGTTATTAATCTTTGCATAATAGCCAATGGAAAAGATAAGGTTGTTTGTTTATACACATTGAACTTTTGTTAGTTTTGTACTTTAGGAGTACAGGAAATAAGATGTGGATTATTCTGAAAATGTTATCTTTATTACTTTTGCTAAGGCCTCCAACCCATCAACACTTCTAATTCTTCATGCTGGAAGATTTGACAATTTACAAAACCTTTGAATTTCACTATTAACCTCTTGAGAGACAGTATTATTTATTCTGGTATATTATATAGCCACCTTCCTCAACACTACTGGCATGGCCTCTGCTAGGCCTCCTTCCCCAGTGTTCTTGGTATCTACTTGGAAGTGTCTCTAGAATTGACCGTTCTCCTCTCCCAATTCAAGGGACAAAAAAGAAAGCCTGGCATCGTGTCTTCTCACCCAATCTCTGTCCTGGCTTCCTTTGTATGGATAATGGGGAAAAACAAAACAAAACAAAAATAAGAACAAAACTCCCTCTGGATAGATGAAAATTTTCTTTTTATCAGGATAGATAATAAAGTATTTTTAGGTTTATAACCAGAGAGCTAGAATTTGGAGAGAGGGCAGAAGGGAGAAAGAAGGCAGAAAGACAAATTTGGATTAATATACATGATGTCATCCAATTCTTCTAAGTATGGAATTGAGGTAGAAAATGAAAGGAAAGAAACCCTCTTTCCAAAAGACTTTGGGGTTGACACATATTTTTCACGACTTGGCTCAGAGACTCCATGATGACAGCCACACAGAGATGAAGCTATATATTCTTGACCTTTCAGATTTTCCTCTTCCTGCCCACTCAGAATATATCTTTGACTAAACTAGAGTTTTTCCTACTGCAAAGTTGAAAATGAAATAAAACTTAGTGAAACAATTAATCTACATTTCACAAAGATAAATTGTTGAAAAGGTAATTTCTAATACAGTAATCTAAGGGCAAGAGTTGACTTTCAGTAATTTGGAAGTAGAGATGGCTAAATGCTTTAATTGTTAAAAAGCCAAATTGGTACCTAAAGTTCCCAAATTGGCTCTTTTCCTGGCCCAAATGTCACAGCTAATTTTTTAGTTCTGTCTCTTACTGTTTGGATTACTTGGCAATTGAATGATGTCTAAAGGAAAGAGGATCAGGTAATTGTCTCTTATTTCACCTGGTTTTGGCCATGGTTTTCCACCCACTGAGTTCAATGACTTCAAATAAATCTTCAAATGAAAGAGACTGTCTCTTTGTACTAGACAGTGGAAGCATCCTTTTGATTGGGATAAATAGCACTTATATTGCCCAAATCCCTTCTTTTCCTCTTTTCTTCTCTTCTTCTTACTAATTGAAACGTGTAGATAGTTATGGGAAGGGCTGAGAGTGTATTTTTCCAATGAAATGACAGATTACCATATTTTGTATTTAATTTTTTTTTCCTCCAGACCAATGCAAAAGTTTTTTGGAGTTAGATAAGGCAACAATTAGGGTGTATCATTGAATATACTTTAAAATCATTACTTTTTTCACGTTATTTTCTTATAAGGTAGATGTGGTTTTCTTTGTCAAAGTAAACTATGTATTTAATCTGTATTGGCAGATACACACCGAGCCTTGTTTATGGCTTTAACACTGCTTCAGAGAAGGCTACAGTGAATTAATCTAAAGCACAAACAACAGGAAGCTGGTCTGCATGCAGTCCTTTTCCTAGGTATTTTTTTTCTTTTAGGAAATTGCTGCAAAGCTACACAAATCAATAGTAGCACCATTGATAGAAGAGGAATTTTTTGAGTGTGCTACCAGTACATAGTGTTTAGGCAGTAAATGTGATATAATTGATTTATACAGTTCTTGCTGCTTTCTAGCGTCATCATGTATATTTATATATTTATATGTGAATAACAATCAAGCAAATGAATGACACTGGGAAATTCCTCACTCTGTTTTCTTGTATTGGCTTCCTTCCTGTGCCCTCATTTTTTTGATTTGTGTCTGTGTATTATAGCCTATATAAGCTGTTTTTCAGTCCTCCCTAACAGTCTTTTCTCTCTTTGAGAAGGGTAGGTCACTCTAGATACTTGGTTCCTTATAGTTGTCCAGAATTTTGTCCAAAACTCCCTGTCTTGGTGATGAATGATTTTTCTTTGTTGAAATATAACTTTGGAAAGTGACTAGTTTCGAGAAAGACATCTCACTGAATCATTCAAGGTTTGGATATTCTACCTTGAGTAACTGCAAATACAAGAGTAGACCCTGAGCAGGCATCATACATTTTCAGAGTTTTATTCATGAGGGTATCCAGGAATAGTATAAAACAGCAAGAAATGTTCTAGTATCTATCAGACATTGTTACTTCCTTGATTGGGTGGGTAAGGAAATTTCTGGCAGACTATCTTACCTGGAATGTAGGTAGTTTAGATTTATTTTATTTATTTTTTTTATTAGAAAGCCCTGGTAGAAATAGTCCAGGCTATATTCATTATTTTAAAATTCCCATTACACAGTTGATATATAATTATGTTTGCTCAATAAGGGTTAAACATCAGAGAATACCTGGGTTTGCATTTTCTTGCTCTTGAAACTGTACTAAAATGACACTAAAGGAATTTTAGAAGGTTTAAAGCTACGAAGAAGAAGAAGAAGAGGAGGAGGAGGAGGAGGAAGAAGAAGGGGGGGAAGAAGGGGAGGAGGAGGAAGAAGAAACAGCAATCAAAGTTTCAAACATCAAGATGGACAAATGGTAATTAACTTAGCTAACCAAAAAGAAAAAAATGGAAACTGAAGTTGACTGTGGAGAAAGCTTAGCAATAACTATTTCCCACTAGGCAGTGCCAGGAAATCACAAGAATTGAAAACAGCAAGAACCTCTGAAAAATGGGATGGTAGGGGGACTGTAAACAAGAGGTCTGTTTGAAAATCTGTTTAAGAAGGAGTTTGACCCCACATATCCCAGTCGTCACCCTGAAATTTTGGATGAATGCACATACCCCATGCCAGTAGGAGACTCTGGAGAGAAATAACTTGTGGGACAATGACTTCAGGGACACAAGTCTCATGTTTGTACATGCAAAGGGAGTGGGGAATGTAGCCCTTCACTGACTGGGAATAATAGCTCCATTGTGGAAAGTGGGTAGGAATTGTGGGTTATGCACCATCTTTGCTTCATTATGATGAACACGAACCTTAAGGTACTTTACAAGTATGACTAACTACTTGGTGTGGGAATAATCTTAATTGTTGGTTTCGTTCTTTTCAGTGGTGACTCCCAAATCAAATTATTTTACTTTGGGTATTTTATCCAGTCTGGATTTACTCTATACTTTCATAAGCTCTCATAATAAATGTTTGAATTTTCAAATGTCTTTCAAAATACAAAGATTTATCATCATGGTTCTATAAAATCACTAGATGCTGGTCACTGAAATCCTGTGTGATAGCTCTATGACCATCTTCATGTGAGAAACTAGAAATCTTTTAAGACTTGTAGGGAGAAAGCATTTGGTATGATATAAACGTGTTTATGTAGTTAGTTTTCCTTTTATTTCAGTCTTTAATTTTATTTCTTTACCCCTGGAGCAGACACTTTTTTTTTTTTTTTCTTTTGACATGCACCTCATCCCTTCAACCCCTGTGACTTTGGTAGCATTTGTGGTGGGTTGTTCTCATCACATTGATAGCTTCCTACCTCAATCTCTTGCTGTGTCTCTTGGCATTTTCTTAAGCTTTGGGGAGCTCACTAAACCCCCAAACAGAGCAGCCTAGAGGTGCAAGGAGTTAATTCCACTTAGGCAACCTTCACCAAAGAGGGTTAAATTTTCTGAATAAAACCTCCCAACTGCCAGAACAACAATGCGGAGGTATGGTCTGCACGGTTCCTCAAAAGATCTCCGCTAAGATTGAATCTTAGTTACTGTAAGTGGTAACCAGCTCAGTAATACACCCTCAATTGGTTCTCTTCCCTTCCCTGTATCACTGGTCATGGTACCTCACTTCTGCTTCCTGAGATTCCACACACCCCCACCACCCATTAGCTACTTGCACTGAAGTCCTTGACTCAGGCTCTACTTTTGGGGAAAACCAAACTTAGGCAACTCCCATAAAAATATTTAGCTATGACCTTCTGTCACCCCCCCTTCCACTCCCTGCAGAGAAGAAAAGGAAACCAAGTGCTTAGAATTTTGCAAATATATGTTGTGTTTTGTTTGCTGTTTATAGTGGTCTAAAATCTTCCAAAACACCAGTTTAAATGATATCTAACATTTACAATAGTGACTTCAATCCCTAGGAACAATTACTAAGTTTATGTTAATTTTATGTGCCTCCTTTTAAATCAATTCCCTGAAGAGAACCCTATGGACATCCAAAATTAGCCTTGTTTGATTAAATAATTTTTTTTATTGTGTTATGTTAGTCACCATACAGTACAACATTCGTTTTTGATGTAGTGTTCCAAGATTCATTGTTTACGTGTAACACCCAGTGCTCCATGTAATACATGCCCTCCTTAATACCCATCACGGGGCTCACCCATTCCCCAACCCCCCTCTCCTCTAAAACCCTCAGTTTGTTTCTTGGAGTCCACAGTCTCTCATGGTTCATTTCCCCCTCTGATTTCCTCCTCTTCACTTTTCCTTTCCTTCTCCTAATGTCCTCCAAGTTATTCCTTATGTTCTACAAGTAAGTGTTTATATTTTCATTTGACTTGTCTACATGAAAACCAGTGTGAATAGCACGACTGCTAGCATTTATGTAAGGTAAAACTTTTCTTACTTTTGGCTATTGATTCATAATAAAACAAGAATGTCAGCAGCTAGCAAGTTACATTAATTTAAATGATGATTATTAAAATAAATTGTAATTTGCACCTCCATTAGTACAGGAGAATAATTAGAGATGTAGCCACTCCCATGGGGATGTTTGCAGGATTTGTGGGCTCTAGAATGAAAGGCCCACCACCTTTTTCTCTTTCTTCAGAAATTTTGGGCAGTTTGGCTTGGAAACTATTGCTGATGTGTGCTGTGTTAGCCTAAAGAACTGGAGGAATTAAAAAGAGTCTGTGCAAACATAAATTTCCCAGCATTTTTTCCTTTTCTGTGTCTTTTTCTGACCTTGGAGTCTGGAACAACTTTCATTTTTTTTTTTTTAATGTACAAATGGCAGACCCCTAACCAGAAAATATTTCAAATTTTATGGCTCTATTTTTTTCTGAATCTGATCTTTTCCAGTCTAGAAGAGACAATTTATCATCCCAATCAGCTTCACATTGCTCTACTCACTGTCATACAGAGAAAAGAGTATAGGAACACCAAGAAAGGAAGGTTGAAAGGAGGAGATCTTTTGTCAGTGATAGTGGTTTAATTTAAAATTAAAATTAAAATTTAACATTTATTCTATTTGTGGCATAGATAATACAAGTAGTACAAAGTGCTTCTTCTCTGAAAGGAAAACAATAATACCGGTTGTTTTGTATATACTCAAATGTATTGTATATGCATATAAATGCACATATATGTACAAAAATATCACTGTATATATCAAATATATAACTGTATCTCATAATATAACTGTAATATGTGTGTACATATTTAATATACAATACATAATCATAATTTATGTTTTTTGTAAGTAATATATAATCAGTAATAGTAACATAACGTGCATAGTGTTTGACCTATTCTATACCTTACTTTTTAATTTAGGGTATCTTGGAGATTTTTCCATGCTAAAATATATATAATAGAATCAATATTTTTAGTGTCTATGTAGTATCCATTTTTGGAATATGCCATCAATTATTTAACCAACCTTCGGGAAGGATTTTGATATGTATCTTGGCATTTTTTGGGTCAATCTTTGCTAATACAAATAATATTGCAATAAATAGCCTTTTATATATGCCATTTTCCTCATATGTCACCACGTCAATAGGATAAGTTCCTAGAAGAGTTGCCAAAATAAAGGGTCTGAGAATTCATAATTTTGATAAAGATTGTGAAATTGCTAATTTACTCTTCCAAGTTATGTTTGAGTAAATCTGTTATCTGACATCCTGGCTGACTTGCCGAGTTGTACTTTTTGATTTTCAACAATCTGTCAGATGAAAAAAATAGTTCATTGGATCAATAGTTTACTTTGGTTTCTTTTATTATTAAGTAGGTTGAGCGCCCTTTTATATGTTGGGAAACAGTTGTATTTCCTTTCCTGTGAACTGCCTTTTTTCCCTCTTGCTTATTTTTCTATTGGATTATTTCATTGATTTGTAAAACTCTAGTATATAAGGGCATTAGTTATTTGTGAGTGACATAAGTTGTAATTTTTTTTCTATTTGTCATTTGTATTTAATATTAATGGCTTTTTTATATGCAGAAAATTTACATTTTTGTTCAGCTAAATGTGTGATTTCTTTTGTAGTTTGAATTTTGCAACTCACTTGGAAAGGCTTCCCTTTTCTGAGATTATAAATGTATTTATTTCATGTTTTATGTTAGTACTTTTAAAATAGCTTTATATTTAAATCTTTGATCTATTTTAAATTTATTTTGTGTAAGATATGAGTTAGAAATAAATCCTAATTTTTTCTATATATCTACCAAGTTGTCTGAAAACCGTTCATTAAATAATCCATCTTCCCCATATTCATTTGAAATACTATACCATTTTTAAAATATTACATTCCTTTTGTATTAGATTGAATTCAGGATTTTGTCATTTCCCTTCTATTGACCTATTTTTCCAATGCATGAATGTGCATAATGCATAAATATCATACGTTCTTAATGACTATAGTGTTATAAATTATTTTAGTATATGGACAGCTAGTCTTGCCTCTGCCCCTGCTGTTAACATTACCCTGGTTATTCTTGCATTTTGATTTTGGACATATATTTAGAACTCCCCCATTTAATTTTTCTTAATGTTTTTTTTGGGGGTCATATTAAGATATTGATTAGTTCAGATAATTGATATCCTTATGTTATAAAGGGCTGCAATCCAAGAACATGGTATGATTTTCCATGTTTTCCATTTTCTGTGTCCCTCAGTGCTATTATAAACTTACTATTTTATTCTCATATATTTCTTAAGGTCATTTCTAGATATTTTATTATTTCGGTAGTACTATAAATGATATTTTTTAGCATTAGCTTTTTAATGATTGCTTACCTTTATGAATACTATTGATTTATGGATATTAATTTCACACTCATTCATCTTAATAATTTTTCTTAAAAATTATAATAGCTTTTCAGTTTGATCTTATTGACCTTTCCCAGCAAATAATTGTATTATCTACAAATAATGTTATTTTTATTTCCTCCTGTGCAGTTTTGTGTTTCATGTGCTTCTTTCTCTAAAGTTGTTTAGTACTTCTGGAATAAAGTTAAAAATTGAGGTGAAAAGGGGTATGTGTTTATTTTTTTAATCATTTGCATTAATGAGAGTTCATTTCCATTTCATTTTGCTTAATTCCTTCCTTCAAATCTTCCATTAATATCTTTTGGTGAATACTTCAGATAGAATTTTTTCTTTTTTTATTAAAATATGCAGTGTTATATTAGTTTCAGGTGTACAATATAATGATTCAATAATTCTACATTATTCAGTGCTTTTCACAATAACTTGCTCTTCTTTATCTGTTTCACTCATCCTCCCACCCACCTCCTCTCTGGCAACCACTAGTTTGTTCTCTGTATTTAAAAGTCTGGGAGCTTTTTTTGTCCTTTTTTCTTTGTTTTGTTTCTTAAATTCCACATATGAATGAAGTCATATGGTATTTGTCTTTCTCTGAGTGACTTATTTCACTTAACATTATACCTGCTAGTTTCATCCACGTTGTTGCAAATGGCAAGATCTCATTCTTTATTATGGCTGAGTAGTATTCCATTGTGTATGTATGTGTGTATGTGTATATATATATATCACATCTTCTTTATCCATTCATCAGTCAGTGGATACTTGGGTTGCTTCCATATCTTGGCTTTGTAAATAATGCTGCAATAAACATAGGGGTACGTATATCTTTTTTAATTAGTGTTTTCATTTTCTTTGGGTAAATACCCAGTAGTGAAAATAATTACTGGATCATGTAGTAATTTTATTTTTAACTTTTTGAAGAACCTCCATACTCTTTTCCACAGTGGCTCCACCAGTTAGCACTCCAACTAACAGTTCATAAGTGTTCCTTTTTCTCCACATCCTTGTCAACCCTTGTTATCATGGGTGTTTTGATTTTAGTCCTTTTGACAGGTGTAGGGGATATCTCATTGTGGTTTTGATTTACATTTCCTTGGTGATTAGTGATGTTGAGCATCTTTCCATGTGTCTATTGGCCATCTATATGTCTTTGGAAAAATGTCTATTCATATCCTCTGTCCTTTTTAAATCATATTATTTGTTTTGGGTGCTGTTGAGTATGCATAAATTATATATATATAAACCCCTTATTGGAATATCACTTGTGAATATCTTCTCCCATTATCATTTTGTTAAATGTGCAAGACTTTATTTTGGCATAGTTCCAATAATTTTCTCTTGCCTTAGGAGATGTATCTAGAGAAATGTTTCTACAGGCAGTGTCAAAGAAATTACTGCCTATGTTTTCTTCCAGGAGTTTTATGATTTCAGGTCTCACATTTAGGTCTTTAATCCACTTTTATTTTTTTAAAAGATTAATTAATTAATTAACTTATTTATTTATATTTTGGGGGAATGTAGGGGGAGAAGAAGCAGCAGATTCTCTGCTGAACAGAGAGCCCAATGTGGGACTGGATCCAAGGACTCTGGAATTAATGAGCTGAGCCAAAGGCATATGCTTAACTGACTGAGCCACCCAGGTGCCCAAAGATCTATTTATTTTAGAGAGAGAGAATGAGAGAGAGAGCATGTGTGGAGTGGATGAGAGACTTTTCTGCTTCTTAAAATTTTATGACAAACTGGTTCTAGGAAGGCTCCTTCCCTGTTTCTGGTCTTATTGTTCCAAACAAGACATTGTTGAGCTTGCACAATCGAGTGTTTATCTTATTTAGAGAACCATAGTCTGAGACATTCTCTCTTGAGCCACCCTCACCTCAGTTGGCCTTCTCTGCATTTAACAGCCCTTTATCAAAATATATAGTTCTGATTTGTATAGAAACCTAGTTTCATCAGAGATGGATTTGCATTTCTGTTTTTCTATATTATTTTGGATGGTTTCTAAGGGGAAGAAGAGAGAAATTATCGTTTTAATGTGTTATTTTATTTATTTATTTTTAAAGATTTTATTTATTTATTTGCCAGAGAGAGAGAGAGAGTGCAAGAGAGAGCACAAGCAGGGAGAACAGCAGGCAGAGGCAGAAGCAGGCTCCTTGCCTAGCAAGGAGCCCAAAGTGGTACTCGATCCCAGGACCCTGGGATCATGACCTGAGCCGAAGGCAGACACTTAACCAACTGAGCCACCCAGGCAGCCCCTAATGTGTTATTTTAAAATAAAATATCTGAACTATTCTTGAAATTCAATTTTTAATATTACTAAGTCCAATTTCACTCTTGTTCTTTAGTTTTAAATCTTGGCTGGAAACAACTTTTCAGGACTGGGTATCTGTACACCTTGGTAAATGTGAAGAAATGTTTTAAGTGAGAGATGCTGAGAGACACTTCGAAGAGGAGTGCGGGAATGGGGAGAAAGACATGTGATATAAGGAGAACAGAATAAGGGGTTGTATTATGTTATTTTCATTGTAAGATTAAGCTAGAACTTTGATGTGCATGTTTGACTTATTTAATAACAGTAGTTTTATAACTTTGTAATGTTACATAGTATGTAATATTATGTTTGTTCAGAGATCTACAAACAAGAATAAAATCTAATGGTTCTTATTTTCGGTTAAACAAAAATCAGGAATAGTGACTTTTATATTAAAAAATGACTACAAAAAGTCACTATTTAAATAATTATTGTATTGTATTTTATTTTTAATTATTGACAGAGAGAGTGAAAGAGCACAAGCAGGGGGAGCAGCAGGCAGAGGGATAGGGAGAAGCAGGCTTCCCGCTGAGCCACCCAGGCACTCCTAAGTAATAATTTTAAATGCAGTTGCCAGTGTCTTATGAGTTCAGTTCTTCAGGTGGAGAACACATATTTATCAAGAAATAATCTGATGAAATTTTCAGATTAATTTTGTTATTTTGTTATTTCCTTCACTGTTCTCTCTAAGTAAATTAGGATGTTCATTTCAAGAGAAAAATAAAATTAAGTAAAAGGCTTTTGTTGAGGCCTATCAAAGTTTTCATTCAAAGTTGAATTTGAGGGACCCCTGGGTGGCTCAGTTGGTTAAGCGGCTGCCTTGGGTTCAGGTCCTAATCTCAGGGCCTGGGATTGAGTCCCTCATTATGGGCTCCCTGCTCAGTGGGGAGCTTGTTTTTTCCTCTGCCTCTGCCCTTCCCCCATGATCATGCACACACTCTGTCTCTCAAATTAAAAGAAAAAAGGTTGAATTTGAATTATCCTTTGCTTAGTTCTAGACTAAAATCCTAGGCATGCAGGGGTAAGTTTTACCTTAATTTCTGCTTTTTTAGTATAGCTGCCTAATCTTTTCAAATATATAAAAGCAGCTTGCTGGTGGCTAAGACTTTTAAAAATTAAAACAAAATGTGTTTGATAGAAGTACTTATCAGGAATTAGTTGGAAATGCAAGCATAGAATTCTACACCTATTAATTGATCAAGATAAATTACATTTATTCCAAAGAATTCCCCAATTCCCCAATTACTTATTGGCCTCCAGACTTTAAATACTGTGTGCTGAATGGAGTAAAAAGAAGTAAAAATTTATGATGACAAGAAATTATACTTGGGATTTGTTAATAATTTCATCTTGATAAAAAAAGTATATTATAAAATATATGACACGCTCCCTTCCAAAGTATTAATAAATTATTTTATAAAGCAGCAATTCATTATGTACAAAGAACTGGAAGAAAGAGCATACGAGTTAGAAAGAACATGGAATTTGAATTCAGCCATATCTATGTTCAAAATCCGAAATCCTCCTTCACTTTTATAGGAAATGTGACCTTGGCCAAGTTATTCAACTTAAGAATCTCCTCATCTTTGAATTAGTAATGCAAGCACCTATATAACAATATTGTGAGGAAGGGTACATGCTTTAGACCACCTCAGTTTGAAAGCAAGGTTTAGGCAAGGGAGGGAGCCAAACAGCAATCATATGTCCTAATTCAGATGATCATTGGACACAGTGTTACAGGGGCTTATAGTAATCAATTTCCCATTTGTCTTTGCCATTTTATCTTATTTCTCTATTGGTTCAAAACTTTTATGAAGAAAGAGGTGATATATAGAAAGCTCAACAGTAAAAATCAAAACAGTAAGTTAAAAGAATAGACTAAGGAGGGTCTAATCCTAATTCTACCTCTTACCACTTGGGCAAATTACTTAGCATCTGTTAAGTGGGAATTAACAATAGTAGTTATTTTCTTGCAGTTTACGTACAGGAGCAAATAGTCATAATTTACTAATCTATTTGTTCTCCATGAAAATAGGGAAAATCATTAATTGTACTGTGCACCTTAAAATAGCTTTAGTCTTAGGGTGCCTGGGTGGCTCGGTTGGTTAAGTGTCTGCCTTTAGCTCAGGTCATGATCCCAGGGTCCTGGTATCAAGCCCTGCATCGAGCCCCAAGTCGGGCTCCCTGCTCAGTGGGAGGCCTGTTTCTCCCTCTCCCACTTCCCCTGCTTGTGTTCCCTCTCTCGCTGTGTCTCTCTCTGTCAAATAAACGAATAAAATTAAAAAAAAATAAAAAATAAAATAAAATAGCTTTAGTCTTAAAAGGAGAATTCCACCACAGGCTTCCCAAAATAGAGTCTTGAATGGTAACCATTTGGATGGACTCTTCCTGTTTGAGGTTTGCAGCACCAGCCCAATCAAACACTTAGAGGTAGTCTTTTAAGTTAGAGCTGTTTGGGGGCCTAGGTGTCAGGGAAACTGTTCAAACAGTAGATAGCTGCTTAACCAACGATCTGATATCACCAGGAGATAAACATGAAAAATATGTGGATGAAATCTTGGCTAAGCATAGAAATGTAACTATTGAAAAAAGACTGTTACTGAGAATACAAAAGTTAGAGAGTACTAATACCCATCATAAAATATACTATTCTAAGGAACAAGAGAAAGAAATTCAGGCAAACTGACAGGTCTGCTTATTTGTATTCCATCAGAACATCTTGTGTTTGAATAGAGCTGAAGAGTCCTTTCTAAAGGAATTAATAATAAACATTGTGAATAAAGTATGCCAGAATTCTACTATGTTACAGCAACAGGAAAAGTGTAAGAAATATTCCACTTGTTAAGTATCTTTTTCATCTAAAATAATAAATACATATACCGAGTATGACAATGTACCATTTGACTAGAATTCAGAACTAAAGGCCAGATAATGCCCTTTAGTTTCTGCTGGTAATATGGCCTTCACAATTATTCAGTTCTCATTTAACAGAAATAAACCCAGTTGAATCCTCCACTGAGCATCTAAATCATATGCCCTATGGATTGGATAGCAAGTAAAGTCTAGGAAACAAAAAAACTTGCCTTTTCATTTTGACCTGTATATTCAGAATAGAAATACTTTATCAGTGTTATGTATTGTAAATATCTCCTTTCAATGCACAGTTTGTTTTTTTCATTCTTTTAGAGGTATTTTAAAAAAGATTTATTGATTTGAGAGAGAGTGAGAGAGCTTGCTCCCAAGCGCAAGTGGGGAGAGGGTCAGAGAGAGAAAGAATCCTTAAGCAGTCTTCTCACTGATTGTGGAGCCTGACAGAGTGCTTGATCCTAGGATCCTGAGATCATGATCTGAGCCAAAATGAAGAGCTGGCGACTTAACTGACTGAGCCACACCGGTGCCCCTTTTAATGGTATTTTTAGTGAACAAAAATTTTCTATTAAAAAAAGTTCTTAAATTTAATGATGTTCAATTTGTCATTCTTTTCTTAATGATTTATGCTGTTTTATATGCTGTTTAAGAAATTGTTGCCTCCTGGGACTCATGGGTAGCTCAGTTTAAGCGTCTACCTTTGGCTCAGACATGATCTCAGGGTCCCCAGGATCAAGCCCTGCATCCAGGTCTCTGCTCAGTGCATCAGGCTCTCTGTTCAGCAGGGAGTCTATTTCTCCCTCTGACTCTCCCTCTGTGCTCACTCTCTCTCTTTCTCTCTCTTAAATAAATAAATAATAAAATCTTAAAAAAAATAACTTTAAAGATTGTTGCCTTTTTAAGGCAAAGGATAGGAGAATGCCAATATGAATTCACCTAAAGCATAATTTTGTCTCATATAATGACATAAAAATCAAAGGCATTACCATTTAATCAATCTTATTGGTACTACAACATCCCAATTTTATTTAAAAATTATTAATGTAATAATAAGTCATAAATTCTATGAGCTTACTAGAAGCAATATGTACATACTAATAAACTCCTAATGCGCACAGATTAGCCTAAAATTTCTTGTAAAAGACTCCATTCTTAGACTGATCCAACTTTTAGAAGGTTTTTTATATATAGTGACTGAAACTCTTCCTCTCTGAGATGTCTACTTATTTGCACTGGTGTTCTTCATATAGTGTCTAATTTTTCCTCTATATGCCAGTTCTCCAGATACTTAGAGATAGCTCTCATCTGCCTATGAGGATATCGCTTTTAAAGGGCATCACGTGGGTGAAAGAGCACTTGGTTTTGAGGTGATAGAGGAAGGGAGCCAGCAGCCACTGAAACCATGGATCTGAGGCTTGGAAGTGATTTCAGGAATCTGAGTGGGACTCTGGGCCTCATCTAACTTAGGATGTGTGAACATTGAGCATGACTATTTAGACAATGTTTTTTGGGAGGTTTACCACTTTATAGTGAGGGTCAAATGGTACAGGGACAGTTAGGAATGCAAAATTACTGAACTCATATGGGAGAGTTTATAGAGGGTAGTATTAGTGGCTAGAGTCAATTGAGTTAAGGCCTGACAAAAGGTCTGTGTATTTGTTGATTTTTAATTCTTTGTTGTAGGTATACAATTTCAGTAAAGTGAAGGGGTCAAAAATCATATATCGGGGAGTTGATAAACTAGCATAGTTAGTATGGATAAAGTAAATTTTTAGTGGTAACAGAAAATTATTGAAGGCTATCTAAAAGTGATGTGAGGGCTATTAGCTTACTGGTAAGAGCAAAAACATTGAGTTTTGTCATTTGGAGAAACTTGTGCTTAAACATTGAAAAAGTGATACTTAAATTGTAGAAAAAGATTGGCAGTGATAAGAAGTGTTATATTCACTTGAGAGCTCTGTCTACTTTGTGGAAGTTTGCCACTTAACATTTTGCCAATTTTATGAGTAGTTGTACATAGAAACCTGAGCTAATTTCTGCAGTACTTCTGATTATTCACATAGTGCTTTGCTGCCCTTAGAGATCAAGTTGGCTGGAAGTTCTCTTAAGTATCTTCTGGGCCTTTTTAAAACACAGGTAAATAAGAGACGGCTTCCTGGAAAAAGAAGAGGTAATTAAAGAGGTTCAAGAAAACATGAGAAGATATTCAGAATCCAGGAAGACTAGAACTTAGTCTTGAAAAAAAAAGAAACTTTAAATCAGAAGAGAATGGAAAGCTAGAAAAAATAGGATAAAGAAAGAGTTTCAGAGGTCCTAATTATGTCTACAATGGCAAACATATCCTAATATATAAATGTATCAAAATGTTGTACATCTTAAATTTTCACAATGTTGTATGTCAAATATATTTGAATAAAAGAAAAGAAAGAAAAAGAAAGCTACAGAGATATAGAAAGGAGGAAGAATGGGGGAAGGTAATTAACATTTAATAATATAATCTTTTTGCAAACTAAGGAGGCTTGAGAGTTGAGAGTAAAAAGTCTCAGTTATATTTAGTTTTGTTAAGAGTAAATAATATACAAAACTTGCCATGGTCATTTTAAGGATCATGATAATCATTCTGTTATGAATAGAAGGAATTAGGTAAAAGTTTTATTACTCAATAAAGATACATTTATACTATGGATTTGTGTAGGAAAATACCAAAGCACACACATATTAAATAATAACAATATTATTCTTTTTAAAATCTGGACCCTAAGCACGAAAGAATTCCATTGTCTGCCTGCTAACCTGAATTAGTATTTTCTCTAATGCAGAAACTAATCCAAGGTTGATTGTTGTTTGATGTATTCCAGAGAGGGTCAAATTTCCTCTCATTGGGAAATATTAATATCCCCAAATATGGTGAGGTTCCTAGAAGTATTCTTCTTTTTGTCAGTCACTTCACTTAAACTTGGAGACTTTCTGAAACATCATTAGTCCAGATCAGTCCCCCCAAGAGGCTTGAATCTTCCTTAAAACTTGATAGGATCTCCTTTCTTTCTAAAACATCTCACATCTAGAAATCTTTGTAAATTCATTTGGTTTCTAGTTCTTCTAAACAAATATCTTTTCAAATTTATACTACCTCTTGCAAGAATCAGGATAATTTTCATTATTTTGCTGTATAGTTAAAGGGTATCTTTCAGTTGTTAAAAGAGTTCAGGTGTTAACCTGAGAGCCCAGTTCATGACCAGAATTTTCCAAGATTTTAGGAACACTCTGGTTTATTTCATGTAGGTCTGTGTTAGATCATGGAGTTGGTTTATAGGTAAAATAATCTTCTATCTTCAGTGACATTTGAAAATCAGTATAATGTTTGCTAATGTTTTTCTCAAATGTGGAAGGATACTGCTTCACTTCTCCTTAGATGTTAGTGCTTTCCCTAATCCTAATTTGCCCTTCTGGGCGCTGGCTCTTCCCCAGGCCTGTCCCAGAGGAGAGTCCCATGCTTGCAGAGGAACGAGAAGTTTTGTCACTATACTATGCTACCTACTAGATAGCATTATCCCAGATAAATATACACCTGGGATTCTAAGCACTTAGTTTGTGACTCTTTGCCAAGAATCCAGTCAAGCATATAACAGACTAATGGAGTGTCTTCTACATCTTGAAACTATGTGCTAGTCATATAGTGGAGGAGATGCCAGACAAATCATTACTTTCTTGAAATTAATAGACAATAAGCAAGGGCATTTTAAAGGGAGAGGGTGCTATGAAGACAAAGAACAGGGTGGTGGGATAGAGAATGAGCAGGAGAGATTATGTTAGATTTGGAAATCAGAGAAGACTATTCTTTGAAATTATTGAAACCCGAATGATCAGGAGCCAGTCCTGTGAATATCTGAGAGAAGAATCTTCTGGGCAGAAGGAAAGTGAGTAACCTAATGTGGGATCGAGTTGATATGTTCTAAGAACAGGAAGAGGCAAGTGTGGGTGTAGGACCAAAGGGAAAGATATGAGAAAGTTAGACAGGTGAGCAGAAACTAGTTCACATAGAATATGAGAAATTGAGATTTTATTTTAGGTATAATTGAAAACCACTATAGGATTTTGAGCAAGAAAACTTCCTGGCCTAATTTTGATTATACAAATGTTCATTCTGAATATTAGGTGGAGAATAAGGGAAATAGCTTATCCAGAATGATGAATTAAAAGACTGCCCATAGTCTATGTGAAGAATTATGAAGGCTTGTGCTAGAAAGTTGGTGGCAGAGTTAAGAGAAAGCGGTAGATTCAGAATTTATTTGGAAATTAGACTTGACTGATTTGCTAATTGGTTGGCTATAGAGAATGAAGAAAAAGATACAACTCTATGTTGATTCCTGGAGTTTTGGCTCAAGAAACTGAGAGGATGATGGTAAGATTTATGGATACAACTAAAGCATATATTCCTAGAGACAAGAATTCCAGGATGACTTTCTGATTATCCCGGGTTCTGATTCTGGTAACTCTAAAGTATTATTCTAGGAGTCATCTCAGGACTCATAGACAGCCTGCTCCTCTGGCTTCTCCAATTATTTGGACAGGACCTAATTCTCTGTATTACATTTCTTTATCTTTTACATGCTAGAGTGGTTTCTCTTTCTTGCAACTGAACTCTGTTAGTGTGAGCCTGGAGAATATCAAGAATATAGTTTCACTAAAGACAAAAGAAAGAAGTGTTAGGCAATACAATTGTCAACTCTGTTGAATTATGGAATGCTGCCGAGAGATCAAGTAAAATGAATAAAAGGAGTGATCTCTGGATTTAACATGGAAGTAATTAGAGCTGATGGCAACTATAGTTCAGTAGAATGTTAGAATAAAGTCCAAATGGATGAGGTTGAGAGGAGCAAATAGGAAATGAGGGAGTAACAGTAGAACTATATAGATGAATCTTTTAAGAGGTTTGGTGTGACATGGAGTAGAGAACTGTTATCGTCACTACAGGGGAGCAAAGGAGTCAAGGAAGGATGTGTTTGGAGTGGAGATACCTTACATATTACTTATCTTGCTTTGGTTGCAAGTTGTAGAAATTTCAATTCAAATTGACTTATGCAGTGAAAAATGTGAATGGTTCATGTAAGTCTTGAATTGGGGGCTCTAACTGCATTTTTCTGCACTTCTCAGTTCTGCAGTTCTCTACATTTTTCTTTGTGCACAATTTCAGTTTTTACTAAAAGAGTGAAATAATAACAACACCGTGGCCTTCATGTATTTACAGAATGTATACCAGAGTGAGTGGAAAACACAAAAGCCCTGACATTCACTCTGATTAGACCAATATAAATCAATCGATGACCAGAGGAATTTATGAGCTAATTGGCTAGGGTCTAGGTGACTGTATAGGGGAATACTGTTACCTGGATTGCTTATACCCTGAAGCTGAAGGTGGAGGTCAGTCTCATCCAACATTTGGCTGATGGACAATGGGGAGTGGAGGGACTGGCAAAGTTCATAAGCCAATATGCTGTCTGTGTGCTATGGGAAAGAATCTAGAGGAAGAGATCAATAATAGAACAAAGACTAGAGGTAATTTTAGACTGAAATCTCTGAGACAGTAAGAGAAGTAATCCAGTGCACAAGTGCAGGAGCTGGTGATGGGTTGGAGGAGGGTCACCTTCTCCACCGAGAAGAGAAAGGGAGAAAGTGTGGCTAGAGAAGAAAGCAGCTGGCTGCATTTAGAAGAAAGGAGTTCTCATTTGATAGCTTCTATTTTCCCAAGGAAGGCAACAAACAAGATCATCAGTTGATGGTGAGGGAGGCAGAGAGCAGAGGAATGTTGATGCGAGATGAGAAGGTATATGAAATCATCATTTTGGTGAGTGTAAAAGTGACATGTGAGGTGTCAAAAACCAAAATTCAATCGAGTAAATTTGAAAATCTAATTAGCTTTGTAAATGATTCATGAATCAGCCAGTATCCCATCTAGCAAACAGAGGGGAGATCTGAGAAATTTTACAAAATAAAGGATTTTTATAAGAAGGAGAGTGGGGCAAGAAAGTTATTAGCAAAAGAAAAGGTTTTGAGCAAAGTTACTTTTCCTTAGGGGGAAGAAGAAGGTGACTTATGCAGGTTACCTCATCTTCCTTTGAGGGATGGAGAGGGTCCATATGGCAGATTCAGTGGTGCTGATCAGAAAATTTTTGACTGACTGTTTAAGACTACATTTCTGGGGAGGTTGGCCCAGTTTGGAGTCTTGGCCTAAGTGATGACATTTTGGGCTCATGATTTTCTTTTCAACAAGGGGAGATACAGAAGAATCAGTGAATGACTGAGAATATCAAATTCCTAATTCTATTTTGGAGGATTGGAATTTTTTTCAGACACTGAGGTTAACAAACTTGAAGGAATTATTTATTACCTCTTCTTTGTTTTCTATTTTCCACACTCAGTTTCTAAAAATGATTTTCCTTAAGATTTTTCTTGTTAATAGCCATTCTTTCTCTTCTATCCCACCCTCACTCCTCTGATGTAAGCTGTCATCTTTGCACAGGAAGATTATTGTGTAAATCTCAGCAAATATTTCCCCTTCCCTTCTTGATCCAACCACACTGCTGTCAGAATAATCATCCATAAATACAATTTTTGTCATATTGTTTCCTTGTTTGTCCAAGTTTCAAAGGTCTTTAGGCTAGATCTTCCTTAAATTTTTTCCCTATGCTTTGCAATATAAAAATTTCTCATCCTGTCAGTCTAGTCTTTTCCTTTGACCAGAAATGTAATATTTCCTTCTACTTTTCTGTGTTTACTCATAGTTTCCTTGCTAGGATTTGCAAACATGATCTTTTCAGGACAATAAATTACACCCATTCTTTAGGACTCTGCTGTCCAAGAGAGCTTTCTGTGATGATGGACATATTATGTATCTGCATAGCCACATAGGGAACATAGGGAACAAGATGGGCCACTTTGGCATGAAGATTATTTTGAGTTAAAAGCAATCAAAACTCAACAGATTCAGGAAAAACTCTTTACTTCCTCCTCAACTGCCTAAATTTACATTGGAAAGGAGAACCTGTACCAGGAAAAGTGCTAGTAACAAAATGTCTTTTTACCTAAGAAACTTATTTGCATAACAGGGATACCTCTGTTTTCCAAACATCTTTGCTCACCCTCCTGCTAAGGGCTTTTCTCTCCTTTGTATCCCCAGAACTCTATTGTCTTTAGCTCAGGATGTACTACAAGCCTCATGTTGCCTGATTATCTTTGGAATTTTATGTCCGTGTGGATTCCCTGTAAATACAAAACTAAATTTGATTTTCTCCTGTTCATCTGTAATATAAAATGAATTATTAGTCCAGTTAGAAGAACCTTGGTCAAAGGAGAATTTCTACCTCCCCAACAGTCACATGAAACTAGTGAGCACTTGAAATGTGTGAGGTACATATATTTACATTTTAGTTTTACTTATATTTAATGTTACTTAAATTTAAATGTAAAGAGCCATGTGTGGCTAGTGCCTGCCACATGGACAAAACACTAGGAACTACACCTTATCCCATTACTTCTCTGAAGTCGCTTAACCAATTAAACTCTTATAGACATTTCCCCTCCTGGAAAGTTCAGCAGCTTCGATGATCTATATAGCACAGTTGTACATTTATCTCTATATTTTTCTACTTTCATGTTTTTATACTTGCCTTGTTTCTCCCCATCTTATTTTTCTCTTTTACTTATAATGTCAAGCTTATAGTATAACCCTCAATACACACTTGACTAAGGTTTTGAATTATTTATGTTGTGAGGGGATGCTTCTCCTCTACTAAGACAAGATAAAAATCAAAGATAAAAATAAAGGAACCCTCTACTAGTTCACCTTTCTAGCAGGAATGGAATCCAAAATGGCTTCTTCTCCTTGTTCTTCTTGAGTATCTTTCTCTTGAATGTCTTCTATTTTCATTTCTGCCTGGAGGAATTAAAACAGCACTATCGTTACATGCTTTGCAAAGATTGTTTTCTGATACACAGTTCAATAACAGTTTATTACTATGAGGACAGTAGTATTTTAATTGCTGCTCTGTGCCATGTTAAAATTATATTATTGTTTGACTAAAGAGTTACTCAGATAGATGACATTTTCCTGGAAGTTGTGGGGCCATTTGATTTTCACAATTTACTAATCAAACTGGTACTTTAGCAATTAAATCTAAAAGTTTTTTAATTTGAGGACATTCAACTTTTGAAGTAGGAAGTAAAGGGGCCATGTTGCCAGCCTGGAGGGAAGTTAAATGGATTACTAAGTAATTCTGTACTGCCCCTCTCCTGAAGGATTATTCTAATCTACTCACATAATACAATTTTTTTTTTTTTTTTGATGAGTTGAAAGAAATGTAGCATTCTCTTTTCCTTCCAATGGAAAGCTGGCCTTCACTTATGTAAATGATGGCCCTCTTGCTGGGGGCCCACAAGAGAGCGCCTGACACAATTGCATCAACAGAGATATAAATCCCTCTACTAGCCTGCCTTCTCTATTCATGAAGCTGCTTCAGTGTTCAGTAATGTTCATTTGCATGTTAACACTAGCAAAAAGTATGCAAAACATGAATGCTGAACTTTTCAAAGGGGGAGGAGGGAATAATGCAGCAGGGAGGCAGACAAGGGAGAAGGGAAAAGCCCAGAGCAGATAGTTTGGCTTGGTTTTGCTTTCTAGACAATGGATGTCTAGAAGCAAAATCAATTCGCCAATCTATCTTTCTTAAAAATAAAATGTAGTCAAGCCCATTTGCCTCTTGCCAGATTGAGCAACTTGATTTTTTTTCCAGGGATTTTTAAAACTTGGATTTAAACTCTTAAACTTGGGGGTAATGTATATCAATTCAAATACTATTGCTGGCTCGTATCAATCTTGCCCCCTAAAAATAAGGTTTTTATCTTTCCCACTTGTCTGTTCATGGGTACTTCCTTATTTTACACGCACACACACATCTTCTATCAAGTAAATAATATTATGTACTATAGGCCATATAGTAGCGTTCTGATAATGTCAATGTGGTTTGATTTGGCTAAATTCTGTGATATACAATGACTAACATTATTCTATTATATTTGGATGCCTCCGTATGATGTAAATACTTTTGCTTCTTTCACTTATATGTCATATAAATATAAGTGCAGTGAAACAACAAGCAAACATAAAAAGCAATGATCTATTTACTTTAATGCACAAAAACAATTTTTTTTGGCTATTGGGGGAAAAAAGTTACTTTAAGAATGATACAGCAAAAAAGGATGTTTAGTTAAATTCTGAAAAAAAAAATGGAGAAAACCGAATAACAAAGAAAGAATGCTAAAAGGACTGTAGTTGAAGAGAAATCTGACATTTAAACCTAGGCCCCTCCTGGTGCCCATGGCAACTCTTCTGACAATTTAGTAAAAAAAAAAAAAAAAAAAGACAAAAAATCCATTCTCTTCTTTGCTTTCAAGGATAATCCTTGCTTTTTATTTTTTTGTCCCTGGGAACCATGACAATTTTTTTTCTTTTTTGGGACTATGCAGGAATTTCTTTTATAATAGACCTAATAAATAATGGAAAGTTAATATCCTTATACAACTAGATGGGAAATTTGATCTTCCCAGAACACGTTTTCACACTTATATGTGACCTGGCTGCTAAGAAGCATAAGGAGGGTTAGTTGTTTTATATTTAGGATTTATGCTATTTTACAATTCTCAAGTCAAACACAGTATTAAATATAATTCATGTAAGATGAGTAACTTATTTTAATTGTTCCGTTGAACCCAGCATGTGATAATCATTCTCTCTTAATTTGAGTGAAATTCCTATGTATTCTGTCATCTGCTTATCTCTGATTATATCATCATCTAAGATAAGATAAAAATAAAAAGTGTACACTAAATCTGTTACCTTCAACTTCTATTTCAAACATAATTTCCAAATTGAGAGTCATTTTTCAAGATCCCTATTATATCAGGATGTGATTCTAATTTCAGAGGGTCTTGTGAGCCCAAACATTGCGGGGTGGAAACCACTGTTTCCAGGAAGATAAAATTACTGCCCAATGAGCCTCACTGCTATTTTATATGTAATTTGCTCAAGATTGTTTTCATTTTCTTTTAAGTGGGAAATGAGGAATGGTTATATTTCAATTGTTTGTTTGCAAACCTTACGTCTGAATTTCAGGAATGCCAGTTTGTACTTAAATATTTTTGTTATTGTTTCCACTTTTAAGATAAAAATGAATATGCTTAACAGAATTAACAGACTGAACTTTTAATGTTTCAGAGAAAATTTTCAGGAAGTTTCAATGTCTATAAAGGACCTTACTGTTTAATCTCTTCTAGAATCTTCAGATTATTTTTCAGAAAGTTGTATCATCTTTTAACAGTGAGGACGTTTATTGAGCACTTACTCTGTGTCAGGGTCATTTACATAAATTATTTCTTATCCTCCTGACACATCTATAAGGTTAAGATTTTTGTGCGTGTCTTACAAGTGCAGAAAGATAATGAAGAATTTATCCAATGTTACATAATTTGTAACAAGCAGCTGAGCTGGCATCAAACCTAAGCCTATTTAAATCCAAATCATAGTGCTGATTTTTGCCACCTGATACAGCATCTCAGAATCAGTGCAATAAATCCCATCTCTCTTCTTCGACAGAAAAATTCAGGCAGGCTTCAAATAGATTAAAAAGAAGGTTACTTTTTCTTTTCTTTTCCTCTACGTTTTGTTGTGTATTCATTTTTCAGTACAGGTGTACTGTATTTCTATTTCTGTCGAAGAGTGAAATGGAAGGACTGGAGAGAAGGGGAGAAGGGAGTCTACATCTCTGAGTTCATGCCTGGAAATGCCTGCCCAAGATGGATAGGGGAGATGGCAGCTTTCCGCATGAAAATGTCAGTGGCTGATTTGCCTCTTCATCTCTGATATCAGCTGCCTCTGACATTCTCTGGCAGAGTGTTGAAAGTTAGTCACAACTATGAACGCGAGACAAAAGGTGTCATGACAATCTGAGTACCGCAAACAGAACTGGCTTTAATAATCATATAAAAATATATACATTGTAAAATGAATGTTGTATTTTTTTGAAATGGGCATGGAAATGTGCTGCTTAGATGGTGGTTGGCTGACAGCTTCACTACTTTGTTCCTGCTAAGGCCACACTTTCTTGGGGTGCTCTCAAAGAATATGTGAGCACTATGGGCGCACTAGTGCAGGTCCATTCCTATAGAGGGACTTCTCTGATTCATGGCTTTAGCTCCCCATCAACCAGTTTGAAACATCCTTATAACTGCTCGGAGATCCTTCCTAACCAATTTTCTTTCTTTCCTCTCTTTCACTGGCATGAGACCTGTTTTTGGGGTCTGAAGGTTTTCCCTACCTATTCTACCTCCTCCTCTTTATCCTCGGTAGGTGCTCCCTCTGATAAATCTCTTCAATATTTAATTCCTTCTTGGCATCTGCTTCTCGAAAGACTCAAACTGACATATACTTCAAAGTAGTTGACCTGGAAGGCCAATCATTTATGTTGAAGATGTGTTCACATCTCAAAACACTACTCTTTCTAGATATTTATCAATATTCACCTAATGACCTAAAGAACCATAGATATTTTATAACTAAAAATGTATTAATGAATTTGAATCCTGATCTTCATCAGTATATCTGTCTTTAAAAACTGTCTACTTCTAGAAAATCAAATTTTGTATAAAAGAATTAATATTTCCTAAATGGATATACTATAGTGCTCCTGAAATTCACTATAGATTATTTATATAGTCATGAAGAGTCATGATGGGCATAATAAAGTTTCTGTAATCAAACTCATTGGTAAGCAACTCTTTAGCTCTAGAATTATTTGAACAATCTACTGAGATTTTTCCCATTTGAACTTCAGAGTCAATATCTTTGTGCCCAAGCACCACCTAAGTGCCTTCTCTATTAGGAACTATATTTTAAACTGATCCAGTTAATACCCTTAACGCTAGCCTGTTAGTCCCCAGTGTAATTTTTCTGCCAAATTCCTTTTAAATGGTATCCTTAAATCTAATGATCCTTTTCTATACTCATCAGTTATAGTCTGTCACTACCTTTACAGCTAGTTAATTGCTCAATGAGTGTCTCTTTCTCCTGAAGGGCCGGGATAGGGAGACATAAATTTTCCCATTATGAGGAATTGGTTGGCTAAGTTGTACATCAGTCCAGAGAAGCAAATATGTCCAATTTTACAGCTATAAGTTTATAAGAGTTGTACCGACATCTGATAGGTACAATAGAATGGCGTCTCTAAAGTTATACTATATGGTAATTCTAAGTTCACCATTTACTAGTCTTGTGACTTCAGGCAAGTTAAGGAATACTTTAAGTCTCAGTTTCCATCTTCCAATATCTATTCTGAATAGCATCTACTTCTAGAGTTGTTATAATGGTTGCATGATGATCTGCATAAAGTATTTAAGTAATTCTTCTGCAGAGAAAGCCCTTAATAAATGTTAATTATTATTATATGTTATAGCTCAAAGTACCTAAAAATTTAGTTTTTCAGATCCAAATTTCTTTCTTCAAAATACCTTCAAATGGACAACACATCTGATACAAATCAGGAAATTAAACTAACCTGAAAAAATGTGAATTTACTATGTTAGTTATTTATTCAAGTTCTGAATTTGCACTGAAATTTTAATTTTTTGTTCTTATTTCGAAGTATATAAACCCATAATGTGTGTATTTAACTCAATGCAGATTTCAGCTACTTTAGTAAAAGAAGATGGATGAGTGCATTATAGTATGGCAGACTGTCAGCCTAGAGATGTTTCTGTCTAAAAGCCAGATTAAAGATGAGGTGTTACCTGGAATTTCCTAGTTCTCACACCATGACATGTGCAATTTCTCTAATTATCCTAATAGTGGAATTTAAAATACAGATCTTCCTCAGCTTATGGTGTGACTACGTCCTGGTAAACCCATTGTAAGACAAAAATGCATTTAATGCACTTAACCTACCAAACATCTTAGCTTAACCTAGCCTACCTTCAACATGTTCGTAACACTTAGATTAGCCTACAACTGGGCAATATCATCAAACACAAAGCCTATTTTATAATTAAATGACTATCTCATATAATTTATTGAATACCGTACTGTAAGTAAAAAACAGAATGGCTGTACAGGGACAGAATGGTCGTGAGTGTATTTATTCCTTGTTTACTCTTGTGATGGGTGTCTGACTAGAAGCTGTGGCTCCCTTCGTCTGTCCAGCATCACTAGAGATGATCCTACCACATGTCACTCTCAAAATTCAAAGTGCAATTTCTACTGAATGTATATTGCCTTCACATCATCATAAAGTTGAAAAATTGTATCATAAATAGAGGATGGTATGTTTTCGGTACTTCTGTAACTTAGAATGAATATAATAAGAAATATAAGATTTGCTTCTCATTTGCATTGCTAATGTCTTTTAAATGTGTCTTTTTCATATTGCATTAAAATTTGGAGAGTCAAATGGTGGCTCTAGTTGATAATATATTGCATAATTGAAATTTGCTAAGAGAGTAGAATTTACACCAGAAAGAAAGAAAGAAAGAAAGAAAGGAAGGAAGACATAAATATGTGAGGCGAGGATGTGTTAATTAACTTGGTAGGAATTTTTTCACAATGTACTTCTATATCAAATGTTCATGCTGTACCTTTTAAATATATTGCAGTGTTATTTGTCAATTAGATCTCAATAAAATGCTGAAAAAAATTGGAGAGTTAAGCTTCACCATTTTCTCAAAGCAAATTCATTTTCAGACATCTGAAAGAAACAAAACAGTCTCATTATGCAAAGCTCATGAGTGGCATAAATACTGGGCTGAAAGAGCCTTCCATTGATTTGTTTATTGTAACTTCTTGGAGGCTAAAGTTGTCTTTTTGTGACAGCAACTACACAAAAGTATCAAGTACCTTTTCTTTCATCAGAACTGTTGGATAGCAGGTTGTCTACAAGTAATAGGACAACAGAGTTGGGGTGAAGAGAAGTTAAACTTTCAAAGGCACTTTAGAGCTTAGATTCCTCTTTCTCTTCCCACTTGGAAGACCCCACTTCCTTCATGTAGTCATCCCTCATCTCAGTTTCTCCTCCATTTTGTTTTCTGTCTCCATTGTTACCTAATCTTTGTGGTGGAAAATGAATCTACAAGCAGTATCAGAATATTTTTTGCTGTAGTCAGTCTGAAAGTTTTTCTGAGCCTTTATTTTTACCTCTGTGTGAAGTGGAGTTGTCCTCACAGTTCCAATGAGGAAACTGAAAAGAAGGGAATGAATTGAACAATAAATATGCAGATTAACATGATTTTTTTTGTTTTTATTTATTGTTTATTATGGAAATGTTTTTATTTATTGTTTTATTGTTTATTTATTGTTTATTTGAAACTTCAAATATAGGGAGCATAGAGAGAATTCTTATGTTCTTGTACCCAGCTTCAACAATCATCGACATGAATCACTTTTGTTTCCTTGATCTCCCTGTTATCTTTGGTTTTGATCCTGAAGTATTCTAAAGCAAAACTCAGACATCATAACATTTCACCCTGACGTACTTCAATAAAGTTATTAGCAGATAGGGACTTTTGCTTCCATTGTTAATGCAATTAGCAGGGTGGAGAATAGTCAGTATAGTATTCTTTTATCCTCTATGGCAATGTAGGGTAACTTGCTTTGTTATTAAATATTGACATTAAGAGTTTGGAACTGCTTATCATGCTAACCATACTGTTTAATGAGAAATATTTTAGAGGATTTGAAATTCTATATTGCTAAATTCCTTATAGGATAGATATGGTTTTCTTGTTTTGTAGCTATAAATACTATAGTTAGGGCCCTAGCAAATGAAATAATGCAAATGTGATATGCAGCACATCAGGCTTTTAGTTCTTCCTTAAGTCCTGAGGTCCCTGGTGTTTTCAAAAATCCTTTCAAAGCATTGAAACTTGATAGGTAAAACATTAAAAAAAAAAAAAAAGGACAGATGCTGTGCCCAGAGACACATGATGCCATTTGGAGGACTGTAGAAAAGGTTAATGTTTTACTTCTAAGGGTGGAGGAACAGAGTAGACTAAACACTAGACCCAAGGAGGATGTTACTGTCCTCTTACTTGAGGTACAGTTAGCACAACTAATTCCTAACAACTGTAGATGTAGTAACTGATTGCACAGCAGAAAACACAAATGAGGTTTTGATTACTATATTTTCTTTCTGAGATATTGAGAGACTGTATTAGCAGTCAGTAAATTGACTTTTGACCATTGTGCTCATTCTGCAAAACGAGTTTAGTACATGTGGCTTCTGAGTTGACACATGTTCGGTTTAACCATAGTGGCACTGCTGGCATTTCTGTGTCTGTTCAGGGTCATGTCATTTATTTGAGGGCAAAGGGTTTATCCCTTTTTGGTACATTCATCTATTGAGTCTCTGCTGTGGGCATGTCTTTCGCTGGCCACTTCTTGAACTCTTAATATTAGATTTGTTTTTCCTACATGTCTCTTCAAAGGATAGTTGGATGTTTATTCTGTGACTCTACTTTTCCTGTTGCCTTTTGATCATTTGTTTAGTTGTCATGAGCACTTATAGAGATATTGTTTCTTGACTGTTTTATACATTCCATATTTTACATGAGAGTCTTTCCCATAAACCTGTTAAAACTGGAATAGTAAAATCTGATGGAGGAGACATTCCACTCTCTTTTCCCTTTCTCCAAGGCTCCCTCTGAGGTCCTTGACTCTTTTGTTAAAGCATTTCAAATCAACCTTTCCTTTATAAATTCAGTAATGAGGAGCTTTTAAAAATAGTCTATTTCATTATTGAAAAACTTTGTTAGAAAGTCATTATTTTCATTGTATAAAATTTTGCCTCTGTGTTTAACTTATACCCACTCATGCTTTCCATGGGAAAACCTTTCAGATATTGGAAGACATTTATTTTATTTCAGATATTGGAAGACATTTTTATTTTATTTTTTCAGTATTCCAAGATTCATTGTTCATGCACCACACCCAGTGCTCCATGCAATACATGCCATCCTCAATACCCACCACCAGGCTCACTCAACCCCCCACCCCCCTCCCCTCCAAAACCCCCAGTTTGTTTCTCAGAGTCCGCAGTCTCTCATGTTTTGTCTCCCCCTCCGTTTTCTCCCAATTCACTCTTCCTTTCCTTCTCCCAGTGTCCTCCATATTTTTCCTTATGCTCCACACGTAAGTGAAACCTTATGATAACTGACTCTCTCTGCTTGACTTATTTCACTCAGCATAATCTCTTCCAGTCCCGTCCATGTTGATATAAAAGTTGGGTATTCATCCTTTCTGATGGAGGCATAATATTGCATTGTATATATGGACCATATCTTCTTTATCCATTCGTCTGTTGAGGGGCATCTTGGCTCTTTCCACAATTTGGCTATTGTGGCCATTGCTGCTATGAACTTTGGGGTACATGTGGCCCTTCTTTGTACTACATCTGTATCTTTGGGGTAAATACCCAGTAGTATAGCACACTTCTTAATACAGGGTTAAATCTTGGCTAGAATTCCTACAAAGTTTAGTTAGCACAAAGTGTTAGTATATATATGGGCACTCTCTTAGTCTCATAGATTAAGTGTAACTTATGTATTTTAAACATTAATAAAGTGAAAAAGTGTCCTCAATACTTTAAAAAAATAGGAGACAGAGAGAAGAACGAAATTTGAAATGTATTCCCCAGTATAAATCTCTGCGTAATGCTACCTGAGCATATTTATAATTAAAGATAGATTCCAATATAAATATCCATATGCAATATACATTTGAAAGCCTTTGAAAAGTTAAAACATGGAAGTGAATTTAGAATGCCAACAAGCAAAAAACAAACAAAAACCAAAAAAAAACCTAGAATGTTGTTCCTGTGTTAAAGATTTTTTATTTTCTAAAGATAAAAGTTTGTTAAAAAGATTTAATTACTTTTTGTTTACTTCACTTTGTTTCTGTGCAGAACTGTAAAATGGCAAAAGATGGAATCAGTTATCCCTTTTACAACTCACACATCTGCTGTCTCTCTTCTTTCCAGTTTCTGAGACTTTGGAACTTTTGAATACTTTAATATCTAACTGTCTTTATATTTTCTCATGATGCTTTCTACAGGCATTGAAACAATGATGTTTAAAAATGTTTTGTGATTGATTAGTGATGGAACACTGCCCAGCAACCAAAACACAGGTTATATTTAGCAAATCATGACTGTATTACATTTTGATTTCTAATTGAAGAAATAACTATATTTGTTTTCAATGGCAAAAGCTATGCTAAGTGAAAAAAGTTTCAAGAGTTCTAAATCTTTAACACTCTTCAATATTTGAAACATGTTTCGATAGTCTTATTTTTACAATTTTAAATGGTGTAGTTAAATGAAGACAAGATTTAATGAACCTCAAGTTTTCTTTTTTCTTCTCCTTCTTCCTTTTTTTTTTTTTTTTTAACTAAAGAGGGAACCTTAAACCACATCTCGAAATCAAGATGTGGTTCAAATGGCCACGAACATTACAATACTTGAAAAATGATGTTAACTCAATTTATCCTTTCTTTCTAAATGTTGATGTAATCAAGAAATGATTTAATGTGTTCTTATCATTAATAATAAAACAGGCCATAAGTAGAATATACTGAACCACAATCAATTCATTTTGTTTTCTTGCAAAACAGGGAGGAGAATGAAAAATAGACCTCTCCAACCTGGCTAGTAAAACAACCATCCTTCCAAACTGCAGCTTCAATTAATTCAGTACACTGGTGCTGTGAAATTGTGGTGACATTTACTAGCACATTACCTTTCTTGGGAAATCAGCTTATTTGCAATATAAAAGAGAAAAAGAAGAAAAATGGTAAAGTTGTGCTTATGGCTTTCTTTTTTCACTTGGTAAGCAAGATATTTTTCAGGTTAAATTCTCTGTAATACAAATAAATAGGTGTCTCTCATCTTCACTGACTTTTGCACACTTATACTGCTTATTTGTATACAACACCCGTATATATTGAAAATCTTGGCAGATACTTGCTTTCAAAACCAGACTTGTCAAATTTATGAACTCAGCACTCCATACTCTGTTAACATATTCATACCTTTAAAACCTCGGAGCAGGGCACCTGGGTGGGTCAGTCGTTAAGCCTCTGCCTTTGACTCAGATCTTGATCCCAGGGTCCTGGGATCGAGTTCCGTGTTGGGCTCTTTGTTGGGCGGGAAGCCTGCTTCTCTTTCTCCCACTCCCCCTGCTTGTGTTCCCTCTCTCGCTGTGTCTCTCTCTGTCAAATAAATAAATAAAAATCTTTAAAACAAAACAAAAGACCTCGGGGGAAAGATAATTAATGCTGGGTCATTGCGATTGATAATCTCTAATTTGTTAATGAGATTTGAGGACTATTTGTCTGTCTACTTTGTCTCTGTGCAGAATTATAAAATGGCATGAGAGTCAGTGACCACTTATTTCTTCCAGCTTGACCATGTTTGTCTTGAACATTTTTTCATCCTAACGGAGACTATGCCTTTTTCATTACACCATACAGTGCAGAGTGTTTAAAAATATTTCATGAAGGATTGTGGTAAAAAAAAAAAGTCTCATGGAGAAGGTAATAAAATGTCTTTGTCGAGCAAGTGATGAAAATGTTTTATACATTATATTTCATTTACAAAGAAATTGGGGCCCTAGAAATAGAAAAAGAGTAGAATTCCTCCTTTGAGCTCATCCTTTGAAAATATTTGTTATGACTTCTAGTGATATGTTTAATTTTTCTCAGTTAGATAAAGCATGTCATCTGCAGAGAAGATAAGAATTGATTAAATAGTTCTATTTAACAATATCCTTAAGTTACTTTTTCATGAACTGGAGCTATGAATAATTTGTTAATTTCTTCAGTAGACTGTAATATGATTATTCCTCAACAGTAAGCAATGCCTCACATATCACTCTCACACATAGATTTACAAAGAAACACTAAGAGGAATGTGTTTTTCAAACTCCTTAATTACTTTATAGATTTAATTTATATTCACCTTAGAATCTTTAAAAATACCACATCTTACAACTAACTTCTGAAAAATGAAGAAAACATTCTAGCTTTCTATCGAGAGAGAATCTTCCTACATAGGTTTTTCTTAAAGCTATTCCAGGAGCTGAACCAATATGTGTATTTTTAAATATGTTAGCTTTACTGCATCATAATAAAAGTAGTTTTAAATGTATTTGCAAATGTAACTTCAGTGAAAGAGATTTTCACACACTTTCCTCTTGCTGCTAAGGATATAAGTTAAAGATTTCAGAGATTTTAAATGTTAATATTTAAAAATAAGTCACCTATTCATCTGTCAATTGACATCTTGGCTCTTTCCATAGTTTGGCTATTGTGGACATTACTACTATAAACATTGGGGTGCAGGTGCCCCTTCAGATCGATACATTTGTATACTTTGGGTAAATACCTAGTAGTGCAAGTGCTGGGTCATAGGGTAGCTCTATTTTTAACTTCTCGAGGAACCTCCATACTGCCTTCCAGAGTGACTGTACCAGCTTGCATTCCCACCAACAGTGTAGGAGGGTTCCCCTTTCTCCGCATCCTTGCCAACATTTGTTGTTTCCTGATTTGTTAATTTTAGCCATTCTGACTGGTGTAATGTGGTACCTCATTGTGGTTTTGATTTGTATTTCCCTGATACCAAGTGATGTGGAACATTTTTTCATATGTCTGCTGGCCATTTGTATGTCTTCTTTGGAGAAATGTCTTTTCATGTCTTCCACTATTTCTTGACTGGATTTTTTTTTTTTTTTTTTTTTTTT
>CM052899.1:90302576-90318780 GCA_028534135.1 Potos flavus
GAGGGTCATAAGGGAAGGGAGGGAAAACCAAACGGGAAGTCATCAGAGAGGGAAAAAACCATGAGAGACTCTTAACTATAGGAAACAAACAGGGTTGCTAGAGGGGTGGGTGGTGGGGGGATGGGGTAACTGGGTGATGGGCATTAAGGAGGGCATGTGATGTGATGAACACTGAGCATTATACACAACTGATGAATTATTGAACTCTACCTCTGAAACTAATGATGTACTGTATGTTGGTTAATTGAATTTATTTTTTTATTTTTTTAAAAAGATTTTATTTATTTACTTGACAGAGAGAGAGAGAGAGATCACAAGTAGGCAGAGAGGCAGACAGAGAGATAAGGGGAAGCAGGCTCCCTGCTTAGCAGAGAGCCCGATGCAGGGCTCGATCCCAGGACCCTGAGATCATGACCTGAGCAGAAGGCAGAGGCTTTAACCCACTGAGCCACCCAGGCGCCCCGGTTAATTGAATTTAAGTGAAAAAAATAAAAGTAAGTCAACTGAGTGAAGCAAAATAAATGGAATATACAAATTCCTTAAAGGTATTAGTCCAATATTTTATTGTATTATTTTTTTTTAACTCTAATATTCTTCTTTACTTTGCAAAAAATTTCAGGGAATTTCTTTTCCATATAACTCATCCTAGTAACTTTTGAATTTTCTTCCATCGTTTGAGTGGGATATACTCATTTTGGATATTGACCTTAAAAAATAATATTGTTAATAAATTGTGCTAGATCAAGTAGATATGCCCCTGATAAAAAGTCTCCATTCTACTTTATTTCACTTGCATCTTTTCAACATAAGTAGCTCCCTGTCTACAAAGAAAAGTTTGTAATGTCTGTTAGAATGATAATATGTTTCATTATATTTTCTAGTATTTGAAGCTATTAATGTTAGTAATGTGCATCTATTATTAGCATCTTTAAATATGTCTCTCATTAAATGCTTTAAATTTCTAGATTTTGAATTGTTAGGTCAATGGCATGCAAATGTATGAGTAAGCTTCTTTAGAAAAGTTGAATCCATTTACATCAGCAGTAGGAGAGGTGAAGTATACCTGTTTGCTCAAACCCTAATTAACACTGGTGAATATTTATTTAAATATTTTCCAACTGGTAGATTAGAAACAATATTATTTTAGAGTCTATGTTTTGAGCTTATTTATATTTGTAACTTTCTCTTTTTATTATGGTATTTTCCTATTTTTCTCTTGGACATCTATTTTTTTTAAAGTTTTTATTTATTAATTTGAGAGACAGAGAGAGACAGAGAATGAGAGAGTGGCAGAGGGAGAGGGAGGGCTCAATCCCAGGACCCTGGGATCATGACCTGAGCCGAAGGCAGATGCTTAACTGGCTGAGCCACTCAGGCACCTTCGAACATCTATTTTTTACTTGACTTGGAATTTATATGAACATACACACTCAAACTCACACATGCACACACATATTAAGGACACAAATTCTTTTGTCTGTCATATATGTTGAGAATATTTTTTTCCAGATTTCTACTTGCCTTTTAATTTGATGATGTTATGTCCTATAGAGGATTTAAATTTTATACGTTATCAGAACTATAGGGTATTTAGAGATCTTGACAACCACCCTAAAATTTATCTTTATGTTCTCTTTAATGCCTGGCAAATTATATCCAAATGAAATCACAGGAACTAATAAATTCTTATGGATTCCTCATGAAACATTCCAACAATATCTATTTATGACTATGAGATATACAAAAGAAAAGATTATTACACTACTTTTTTAAAGTAAGCCTTACTGAAAAGTAATATATGTATTGTTATGTGCACACATCATTAGTGGACAAATTTTTCTAAAATAAACTATCATCCACGTTAAGAAAAAACACAGTTCACATTTTCTGAACCTTAGGATCTCCATTTGTGCCTCTTCCAGTCACTACCCCACTGGTTTATAACACCAAAGACTGGTTTTCCTCTTTTTGAACTTTACATAAATGGAATCAAACAGTGGGTAATCTTCTGTGTCAGGTTTCTTTCATTTTGCATTATGTGTGCAAAAATCACTGAGTTGCATAGGATTGTAGTTCTTTTATTTTTATTGCTGTAGAGCCTTCCTTGGGGTTACCATAACACATTTATTTATCCATTATGTAGATTAAAGATAAGTGGTAGGTTCCAGTTTTGGCTTTGTGAACAGTACTTTTAGGAACATCGTTGAACATATTTTGTAGTGAAAATATGCATACATTTGAGTGTGATATATATTAGGAGTTAAATTGCTGAGTCATAGCATTTTTGTGCATATTCAGCATTAGTAGATACTGCCAAATATTTTTTCAAAATGATGGCACCAGCTTACAATTCCTTTAGCAGCATATGAAGGATCCAATTTTCCACATCTTTCTAATTGCTTGGTGTATTCATTTTTAATTGTTGTATAACAAATTACCACAAATCTTGTTTTAAAGCAACAGACATTTATTACTTTATAGTTCCTGTAGGTCAGAAGTTGGGGTGTGGCTTAGCTGCATTCTCTGTTTAGGGACTCACAGGTTGAAATCCAGGTGTTGGACAGGCTATTTTCTCATCTAGAAGCTTTATGAGGGATGGTTCCTCTTCCAAGCTTCTTACATATCTGGAAGATTTCATTTCTTTGCAGCTATAGAATATGTAGCTTGCTCCTTCAAAACCAGCAATAGAGAGTTTCTATTCTTTAAGACCCTTTTTCAAAAAGGCTTACCTGGTTAAGTTGGGACCATCCAGAATAATTTTTTTATTAACTTAAACTGATTAGAAACCTTAATTATGTCTGCACAATCCATTCACCTTTGCCATCTTGTATTAGTTATAAGCAAGTTACAGACCCCACCTACTGATCAATCAAGAGTTGTGAATTAGGGACGCCTGGGTGGCTCAGTTGGTTAAGTGGCTGCCTTCGGCTCAGGTCACGATCCCAGTGTCCTGGGATCGAGTCCCACATCAGGCTCCTTGCTCAGCAGGGAGCCTTCTTCTCCCTCTGCCTCTGCCTGCCTCTCTGCCTACTTGTGATCTCTCTCTCACTCTCTCTCTGACAAATAAATAAATAAATTCTTAAAAAAAAAAAAAAAAGAGTTGTGAATTACACAAAGACATGGAGACCAGGATGCTGGAATCATGCTTTTGGAATTCTGCCATCCACATTTGGTCCTATTTCTCTTTTTAATTTTAGCCAGTTTGATGACATTGCATTTCGGTTTTAATTTGCATTTTCTTGATGACATGAAGTTGAGCAACTTTTCACATTTTATTGTCCATTCGAATATCCTCTTTTAGTAAGTGTCTGCCAGTCTTTGCCATTTTTCTGTAAGTTTGATGGTCTATTACTTATTGATTTATAGGGGCTCTCCAGTGTCTCAGTGACTTCTTTTACTGAATAAAAGTGCTTAATTTTAATATAACCAATCTTATTATTTTTTCCTTATGGTTAGTGTGTTTTTGTAGGCTACTTAATAAATTTTTGCCTAAGGATGCCCGGATTGCTCAGTCAGTTGAACATCTGCCTTTGCCTTAGGTCATGACCCCGGGACCCTGGGATCAAGCCCCTTGCTCAGCTCCTTGCTCAGCGGGGGGTCTGCTTCTCCCTAGCCCTCTGCCTCCTCCCCTCTGTTTGTGCTCTGTCTCTGTCTCTCAAATAAAGACATAAAATTTTCAAAAATAAATAAATAAATAATTTTTTACCTAATCCAAAGTTATACATATGGTCTCCTACATTTTCTTCTAAAAGCTTTACTTTTAGTTTCCATGTTTTGATAGTCATCAGTCTAGAACTGATTTGGGCATATAGTGTTAAGAGATTTTTACAATGTGGATATCCTCTTATGGGTGCCACAAAATCAGTAAATGGACCCTGAGTAATGGGAGTTGTAAATCATCAGCTCAGTATTCTGAGTTTCTCTGTCATCTGTTACCTTAGCTCCTCTGGTCCTCAAAGCTTCTGTAGCTCCTGAATATATTCAAACAGATAATTTTTAAATTTTATCTTGTTTCTGTAATAGTTCTAAGTGCGATTCTTTTCTTACTTCATCCTACTTTGAAGTAGTAACTTATAATAAGTTTTAAAATATAAAACCATTTGCCATTGAACTTCAAACTCTCTTCACAGTTATCAAGATCATGTCTATAAAAAAATCACAGTGAAACAAGTTATCAAAACTAATTTGGAATGTTCAAAACTAATTTGGAATGATCAAAAACATTGTGCCATACTGACATGATAGTGCAATGAGTTGGCTAGTAGAATAGAAACAAAGCAAAACATTAAGCCTCCCTATCTGGTGGTCTGGAGAAACAAATTACTGCAACATTAGCAGCTTAAAATAACATACATCCGTTACCTCATGGTTTCTGTGCATTGGGCATCCAGGAACAGCTTAACTACGTTCTCTGTGTCAGGATCTGCAATTAAGATGTCACTGGGGCTGTGTTCTCATCTGGCTTGACCAAGAAGACTCTGCTTCTGAGCTCATCTAGTTGTTGGCAGAATTCATTTCATTGTGGCTCCATGACTGAGGGCTCTGTTTCTTTCTTTCTTTCTTTCTCTCTCCCTCCCTTCCTTTCCTTCTCTTCCCTTCCCTTTCCTTTTCCTTCCTTCTTCCCTTCCTTCCTTTCTTCCTAATTTCCTTCCTCTCTTTTTTCTTCTTCTTTTTTTTTTTTTTTTTTTTTTTTGCTGGCTGTTGGCTAGAAGCTGCCCTGAAGTCCTAGAGGCCACTCACCATTCCTTGCCATGTGGCCCTGTGATTGGCAGTTCACAATATGGGTATTTGCTTCTTCGTGGCCAGCAGGATGGTCTTTCCGGTTGGCTAACAAAATGTCATCACAAGAGTGCCAGCCCACCACCTTTGCTATAGTCTGTTGTCTAGAAGCAAATCACAGGCCCCACCCAGACTTTGGGAGAGGTGCTTATACAAGACATACACATTAGGGAGTTGAGATCATGGAGCTGTCTTAGAATTTGCTTACCACAGCTCCCTAAATCATAAATATGATATTATCTTCAGTGGTGTTTACATTTAGATCACACTTCTGTCTATAATAACTTCGTGAGAATCTAGCCAAGGCCACATCCTTTTCAGCTTTCTTTCCTTGTCCTACCCTGCTTCACACATTCCACTTCTCCTGAAATATTCCTTCAGTAAATGAATTTGGTGGGGGTACTTAGATGAACTCTCTAGGAAAACTCCCAACTTTTCCTTAGCATGTTGTTGCAGTTTGAACGAAAAGAACTTATATGGTTATCTTGAAAACCTAATGAAATTAAATACCACAAGGCCGTAAAACAGAGACATTGCAATTCTGCTTGCTGGTTTTTAACACACACACAGGTATTTTTTCAAAAACTGTGGTTTTATTTTAATACAGGGAAGCATCTAGATAAGGTTACAGTTGACCCCTGAACAATGCAGGGTTACCAACCCTGTGTGGTAAAAAAAATTCATGAATAACTTTGACTACCCCCAAATTTAACTACTAATGGCCTACTGTTGACCAGAAGCCTTACTGATAACATAAATAGTTAACACATGTTTCATGTGTTGTATGTATCATATATGGTATCCCACAGTAAGCTAATTTATTTTATTTTTTAATTAATTTTTTAAAAGGTTTTATTTATTCATTTGACAAAGAGAGAGAGCACAAGTCGGCAGAGCAGCAGGCAGATGAAGAGGGAGAAGCAGGCTCCCCACTGAGCAGGGAGCCCAATCTGGGCTCCATCCCAGGACACCTGGGATCATGACCAGAGCTGAAGGCAGACACTTAACCAACTGAGCCATCCAGGCACCCCACAATAAACTAATTTAGAGAAAAGAAAGTGTTATTAAGAAAATCATAAGAGAAAATACATTTAAAGCACTGTATTGTGTTTATCAGAAAAAAATACGCGTAAATGGTCCCATGCAGTTCAAACCTGTGTTAAGAGTCAACTATATATGTATACTTAATAAAAAGGCATTATTCTGATTTATGAGTAATTTATTTGTAGAGTGTTATTTGATCCTTTGAAAGGTTTTTTTAAATTCAAGTGCCAGTTAACCCACCTTGACTTGTTCCTGTTACTTTTTGGGTCTCCAATTCTTTGGTGGATCTGGGACAGAACCTAGTGACCTGATAACTTCCTAGTCTGTACGATAAATAGTGGTGATATTTATGGTATCCACAACCTGCACGGTGTGGCCACCAGGCCCTCACAACAGCCATGGCCAGTGAACAGCTGATACCCCTGTTCTGGTGATAAACAGCTGATATTTGTCCTAGTTGTAGACATACATATCAAGTTATTTTTCTACCCAAGTGTAATTTTACTTTAAAATCATTAGGGAGCCCTCTATTTTAAATAACGTTAAAGAAAATTTTTTGTTGAGGCAAACGATTGATTTTTTAAAAAAGGAAACAATAATATTAATCATTTACTTAAATGCCAATTTTCATGTGTCAGGTTTGCTTAAAGCAAGAAAACTTTTTGTTAATTTATACATATATGTAATACAGCTAATGAACCAGAGATAAAATTTAAACCATACCCGATGATCTTGAGTCTGCCTTAATTTTCTTTTTCTTGCCAATGTGTGTATCCTTAGGATAAGCCTACGTAAATGATTTAGACTTGGAATCTAAACGTTCTAGTTCTTATTAGATATTTTATATTTTCATGATATAGTCTCTGTATATATTTCTGTAAATAGACACATCAACCACTTGTTTATCCAAACCTGAAACCTGGAAATCAACTTTCACTTTACTTCTCCATCTCCTTCATCTTTTGCCAGATTATTTGTCACTAGGTTCTACTAATTCTAATATCCAAACATTGCTCTGTCCTCTTATTATAATAACCTCCCCCTTGACTTCAGTAAAAGATCTTATCATTACTGATTAGACTATTGCTACAACTTCATTTGCTGGTCTCTAGTCCCTCCATCCCTTTACAATTTTTTTTTGTTTAACATACAAAGTGACTATGCTACTTACTTAAGACACTCAAAAAGCGCCATTCTATTCAGAATATGTTAAAGACCAAAATCTTTATGTGACATATAAGACTCTTTATAGTCTGGTCTCTGCCACTCATTTATATGCATGCTTTGTTCCATGTTAATGGCCTTTTGTTCATTAGACATTTCACACATTCTCATTTCTCTATGCCTTAGCATATTCAGTTATTTCTGGCTGTAATTTCTTTCTTCTGTTCCTTTACCAAGTGAGGTACTGCTTATCCATTATGACACCATTTAAAGGTTAACTCCTGAGTGAGTTCTTTGTCATCACTGAGCAGAGTTAGGGGCTTCTTTAAGCTTTCCTTGCACATTGTGAAAACCTCTCTTATAGTGCAGGACTACAAATTCCTTTAAGACCTGGACTGAATTTTCTTTATATTACCAGCTCTAGCCTAGCAAATTGCTTGTCACACAACATTCAATAAGTTATTTGAGTTTTAAATAAATGAATAACTATTTAAATCACTAAGCTGTTTCACAACTCTAATTTTTTAACACTTTAAGAAATGGATGAACTTCTTCATCACTTTAAATCTATTACAGGTCCTTATGATACAATACCTGACAAGTACTAAATTATCAATAAATTTTTGAATGAATTAATGAATTACTCAATGTGGTTCCAGAGCAGTGTAAGCAAAAGAAGTCTGTTAGAGTTCTTCTTTTGTAACTATTTCTGTTGTACAATTCCTTCTGGATTTAATAACTTTTAAGAAGCTTATACAATTTTTATAAAATTATGTTTTATTGATTCAACTACTGTTTCTTTAAAATTTCTTTTTACTTGAATGTAATTTCAGTTTCAATTTCTCTATGCATTATGTTCTGCTTATACTACAAGTGTAGGTACCATCTGTCACCGTACAATGCTGTTACAATATCCTCGACTATATTCCCTATGCTGTACCTTTTATTCCGATGACCTATTCATTACATAACTGGAAGCCTGTATCTCTCACTCCCCTTTTTGCCCATTTTCCTCCCCCTTCCCTCTGGCAACCCTTAGTTCTCTGTATTTATACGTCTGATTCCACTTTTTGTTTGTTTATTCATTCATTTTGTTTTTTAGATTCCACATATGAGTGAAATCATATGGTATTTGTCTTTTTCGGTCTGACTTATTTCATTAGCATAACACCCTCTAAGTTCATCCATGTTGTTACAAATGCTTTCATCATTTCTTATGGCTGTGTAATATCCCATTTGTGTGTGTGTTTGTGTGTGTGTGTGTGTGTGTGTGTGTGTGTGTGTATACCACATCTTCCTTATCCATTTATTTATCTCACGGACATGTAAGTTGCTTTCATATCTTGACTATTGTAAATAATGCTGCAATAACCACAGGGGGGCATATAACTTTTTGAATTAGTGTTTTCATTTTCTTTGGGCAAATGCCCAGTGGTGGAATTATTAGGTCATATGATATTTCTGTTTTTAATTTTTTGAGGAAACTCTATACTATTTTCCACACAATTACTGTTTCTTTTAAACAATTGGCTACTGACCTCAAGCAAATATACTATTTTAATGTCAAAAGCTGTTCCTGTTCAACTCTTGTTCTTTTCCAATTTTTATCTTTTGAAGATTAACAGATTTCAAATAAAGATGTATACTTTTTATCCCAACTTGAAGTAAACATAATTATCACAATGAATATTACAATATGCCTTTTGATTTAGAAATATGTCCTCTTAATTGGTAAACTATGGCCAACATTATCAAAGACCACTAAATAATAGTACCCCCCCTCAGAAAAAAGAAAGAAATATAATAATTTGTGTGCGAAGGACTCTCTCCTGAAAATGTCATGTCACTCTTTGATGTTTCCTTACGTACTTTAACATTTATGGCTTTATGTATTGTTTGCAATGTTTTCTGATAGATGCCATCTTTATCGTAAAGATAATAATTTAATCTTGACTCCCAAATGTTATCAATGTATTAGGAAAACTTGGATAGGATGGTAACTATTTTGAAAGGCTGTATTATAAGTTATAAATGTATTAGAAGATAAATCAAGGACAAAGAGTGTCAAGAAGAAAGAAAGTAATTTTGGTCGTAGGAATCATGGAGGCAATGTTGAAATCCTACATTTGGAGATAAACAGGTTTTCATGGCTGAAGGTACACTGTGACTGCCCAGAGGACAAAAATATTTTCTGCTAACGAAGGTTCTCTGTCTCCATCACCCTCAATCCACCATTCAGGTGATGTACATCTTCCTCTTACTCTGACCTCTACCCTCTGGTAGAAGTTCTGCTTTTTCCAAAGAAAATGCTGGAAAATATCAGAGAAAGAAAATATCTATGATGTGGCTCTTCTTACAGAGAAGCTACGTAACAAAAAAATGAGAAACAATGGAGAGTGGAGAGAGAGAAAGACATAGGCTGAAGCAGGAAGTGTTATTGGGGTTTGATATGTAAGAAACTCCAGACCAATTGTAAGTACAAGTGAACTGGGCATTAGTGGGAAGAGAAGTTGAGATGGGCTCTTAGAGATTAGAAATTTGGTCCCCTCTAATATTCCTAAACACATGCAAGTAGAGTGGGTTTCCATTAAAATTTATTCTTGGTTGTTGGAGTAAACTTCCATAAGTATGGTTCTGTATACACCTTTGCATGAGAGCCTGGCTTAATTATTAAGTTTACACGTTCATAGACCTATAGAGATACTTGGTGTATTTCAGGTAATGACAGATGGTTTAGTTTCACTGGAACTGTGGAATTATGAAAATGTACAGTGAAAATTATGGCTGGAAAAATAGTGTGTGTTCATGTGTGTTTACTTGGGGAAGGGGACTAATCAGCATGTGGTGGGCCCTGAATATCAGGAGGCTGAGATTGGGTTTCATTAGGAGGCAATAGAAAGCCACTGAAGAACTTTGTTCAGATAGTGTGTCAAACATTGTTATGGCTAGGAAACATTTATATGGCAGTTATGTGCACATGAAGTGGAAGATAAATGTTGGGGCTTTTGAAATACTGTGACAGAAATAGCCAAACTTTTTTTTATTGTTTTTAATTCCAGTGTACTTATCATGCAGTGTTATATTAGTTTCAGGTGTGTATCCAAGCTTTTTTTGATTGTGCATCTCATTCATTAAAAAATTGGAACGCATCTTGTTCTATATGTTTGTTTAAAAATTATATACATATTAATATCTTGTAGACATTATAAAATACTAACAAAAATAGAAATGCAAATGCCATAGTGTATTATCATGTTATCCTTTTGAGTATATTCAGACCACTTTGAAAACTACTGGTACAGAGAAAAGATGATAAGGACTTTTATTATAATCGTGGAGGCGGAAATGGCCAGGTTGGGAATGATATAAAGGTTGTGATACTTGGCCAACTGGATTTGGGCATAAAGGAAACAGTTGGAAAAGATGACTTTCACATTTCAGACTTCTTAAACAGGTAGAATAATAGTTTAAGTAATAGAAACATGTAATTTGGTTTAAGCAAGTTGTTTTGAGGGAAATGTAATAAAATTGATTCCAACAACATTAATTTGGACTGCTGGTGAATAATAAGATAGAACAATCTGACAGAAAATTAGAATTTCAGCATTGGAAGCTAAAAGCAAAACTGTGGTTGGAAATGCAAATCTGTAAATTCTCACAATAAATGTGACAGGTAGAGCTAGAGTAAAATGTTAAGTGAAGAAAAAAATAACTGAGGGAGGAAGGCCAAGCTGTGAAGACAGTTTGCATTTGTGTAGCAGGTTTAGGTTTAAGGGTATAAGTAAGCAGAGAAGGAATGGTGTAAAGAACCAGGGGAGAAGACAAGACTCCAAGGGAAGAGAGATTTTTAACAGGACTGGTTTGTTCAACAATAGCAAGGATTTCTGGGAAATCTATAAACAAGAAACTAAGAGAAATTTACTGAATTAGGGGTTAGAAGGTGATTTGGGTGTGATTAAAAAGCTGTAATCTTTCATTAATCAAGAAGCAGAAGATATGTCAAAAGTCTGAAGATCGTACTGACTTAATTTTCTGAAAAGCAAAAGAAAATTCTATTAAATGCAGAGCTGAAAAAGAACACATTTCTAGAAAATAATTATTAAACGTTACCCTTAATTATTAAACATTACCCATCTTTAAATAATAAGGAAATTTAAATAAAAATTTAACCTATAGTATGTCATTCTAACTACATTTGTATCTTAATTGTTCTCTTTTTGTATGTTAAATTGTTCAAAGAATACAAAGAGGTATAAGTTTATATATGTTTTATTTAATTTATATGTTTATATGTTAATTTTCTGTATTTTATTAGGCATTATGATGATTATTTTAATGGATGTATGATAATTCATCTAAAGACATACTATAATTCTTCCTGGATCTTGAAGTGATTTTCTATGCATGAGAGTCAAGCGGGGTTGCAGAGGGGAAATGTTAATTTTGCTTGTTTTCTTTGGATACATTGAGATTTGGTTTCTTTTTTTTTTCTTTTTGGTTTTTATCGCCTAGATTTTTTTTTTTTTATTGTGTTATGTTAGTCACCATACAGTACATCATTAGAAATTTGGTTTCTACCTCAAGCTTTCAGTATTTGTTTTCTCTGCTGGAAGTATTTATTTTCTAGTTGCACTGGATGAAATAACATTTTTCCCTAAAGTCCTTCATGATTTATATCTTTATTTGATTGAAACTGCTTTGAGAACTTTATAATCACATTCTGAAATTTTGTTTAAAAACAACATGATCCATTTAAAATTTTTTTAAAAGATCTTTTTAAAATCTTTCAAAAGATGTTTCTTGATCCACCCCTGTGTTTTTGCATATGTGGAAAAGTACTTCGTATTAGTGTTCTCCATGCTGTTTAATTTTGAGATGGACATCAAATTATATGCCCAGAAACAAAATTTCATAGACTCTTAAAATTGTGATAGAACTTGTAGGCTCATTTACTTTTTTTGACTTAGAAACTAGTCATATGAGAATCTATTATCAATAAAGATCAACAAAGGAGAGATTCTCTCTAAAAATATTGTGTTTCTGGGGCATCTGGGTGGCTCAGTCCATTAAGCGTCTGCCTTCATCTCAGGTCATGATCCCAGGGTCTTGGGATCGAGCCCCACATTGGGCTCCCCACTCAGTGGATAGCCTGCTTCTCCCTCTCCCTCTGACCTTCCCCCACTCGTGCTCATGTGTGCTCTCTCTCTCTCTCAAATAAATAAACAAAACAAAACAAAAGAAAAATATTGGTGTTCCCATTCAAAATATTGGTAAAAATATATCAATATTTTTGCATGAACTTTTAAAGCTTATGTTACTTATGATTTCTATAACATATCAAATTGACCACACTGATAAACTCACGAGACTCATGATGCATGATTTAAGAGCACATAAGAATGACTTTACAGGGGCACCTGGGTGGCTCAGTTGGTTGAGTGGTGCACTCTTGATTTCAGCTCAGGTCATGATCTTGGGGTCCTGAAATTCAGCTCCACATTGGCTCTGCACTGGGTGTGGAGCCTGCTTGGGATTCTCTCTCTTCATCTCCCTCTGCCTCTACCCACCCTCGCCTGACTGCTCATGCTCTCTCTCTCTCTCTCTCTCTTTCAAAAAAAAAAAAAAAGGAATGACATTACTTTCAGAAAACTGACAAAACTCTTTTCATTATAACTCAAAACAGTTTACCATTGTTTGATCTTCGGGGGGTAATTTTCCCAGTTTGTTGATGTGTATTGTATGTAAGAAAACCATTAACTAGTAAAAAATATATCATATCTATCACTTTTTTTTTGGATCCATTGGTCCTGTCCCTTTGTTATAGAGGTAGAACACATAGAATGCCATTCATTACCTAAGCATTGTGTGTGTATGTATGTGTTTTTATGTGTACAACAACAACTTAAAAAGAGATGTTAGAGAAGGCAGTAAATCTATAGTTTCTGCCTTTAAAGGACTTACAAATTCATTTGGAGTTAAGACACATATGTATAAGAAGATTGCACTGGTACAAGTTGCATGGTCTGGTAAAAATCATATGAATGCTTGATGCACTGAGTAGAACAGAGTGGCTTGGAGATCAAGGGAAGGCTTTGCAGAAGTGAGTATGGTCCTAGTTTTGAAAAAGATGTATGCACACAAACATATAGGAAACAGGATCAGGAGGAGACAGTGAAGAATGAAGAGAGAAACGGGGAAGAGGAGATGCTGAGGGCAATACTGTGTATTTGCTGTGTTCTAGACTCTATTTTCCATGCTTTATAGATTTCTCTCATTTAAGTATGGGACAAATAAGAGGTAAATGTATCTTTATTTAACAAGTCATGTGATTTTTCCCAATCAGAGTATTAGAGGTGTGTGTGTGTGGGTGTGTGTATGTGTGTTCCAAGTAGCTTATAGTTGACTTTTCTTCTGTTTTTTTTTTTTTGCAGATTGAGGCTCAGAGGTTTAAAACTCATAGTTTAAAACTCTGGATTTTAGGACTCTACAACTTAACAGAGATACCTTAGATATCTAAATGCTTTCACTCAATCTCATTACATAGGTATACTTTTACTTAAATTTTGTAAGATGATCATGTCATGTAATAGAACATCAAAAGTGTTCCCCCTTTAATTTAGGAGGAAATGGAGATATTAGGATGACATTCTCTAAATTATGCAGTAGGGCAGTGGGAAAGCCTATAAGAATACCTTTTAATTTTAGAAAATTCTCCAAAAATTCTACTTAAAACATATTTTAAAGAGTTTTTAGATTTGCGGTTGCTATATCATATTGTGCCTTCAGCGGAAAAGTACTCTTGACTGTTAATTAATATTATGCTTCATTATTGCCTTACAGAGAATGTTGGATGCAAGGTCAGTTGAGCAATGTGATTTTCTAACTCTCCCATAATGTCCCTGATACTAAAGAACGTCAAGTGAAGGAGGCACAAACTGCAGTTGTCATTAAAGGACTGAAACCAGTCAGTGCATTTTAAATGGACAAAAAAGTCATGTAAAATTGAAAAGACATTTTTAAATTGTTTTGAGGAGTAGATAATATTAAAAAGAGGTAAAGAGCGCAAAGGCAGACACAAAAGCGCTAAGGAGAGAATGAGATGATTGTGTAGAATCTCAAGAAGTTTACCGAAAAGCTGGATCTTCTTCATTTTGCCGGCAGAAAGCACTCTTTGAGTTAATAGTAGAGAAGGCCTTTGAATATTCTTTTGCATTAATTTCCGCTGGATATGGAGATCTCTATTAGACTTTCTTTTTGCTATTTTAGAACTAATGGAGAAAGTACTTCTCTTCTCTTCTAGTCCTAATATCTCTATCAATAGGTGAAGCTATCTACCTCTATAATCTGCAAAATGCCTTATAGTTGACAGTCAAGTTTTCAATAATGAATTATCTATCCTGGGAACTTGTGTACTTAGATTTCATTTTGCTTACTTTATGTATAGTTTTCACTTTGTCATTTAGGTAAATCTCACCTAAATATTGTTATTTCTTCTAAAAGTCTTCTCTCCAGTCTAGTATTAACCTAATTTTATATTAGCTTTCAAAAAAAAATGAATCTTCTTTCCATTTTAAACTTTAAGTTATAATTCCAATGGCTTTTCTACTTGTAATGCTCTCTTCCATTATTACTAAGAGTCTCAAGAACCTTGTTTTCTTGATATTCCAAAGCAAAAGTTTTGAAAAACTCTTCAAATGATTATATAAAAAAATTATAACTTTTGGTAATGGAAAAATTATCAAAGCTTCTGAAAGGATTTCTACGTATATTCTTTCAGAAATGAAAATAGTAACTTACTGATGTTTTCATTAAAAAAAAATCATGAGGGTCAAACATTGGTCTGCTTTCTGTTCCTTGCACTTGTACTGGGATAAAAGCATTTATTTAAAATCTTTTATCAATACTCAGCTGTTTACTGTTGTGTCCTGTGTAACCTCATGTATGTACCTAAGTAGAAAAACCTTTTAATTTGATTTTTGGGGGCCCTTAAAAGGATAGATGCATCTTTTCTATTTAACTAATTTCTTACCTAAAATGTTAGCATAATAAAATACAAATCAAATTTTTAATTTTTTCCTTATAGACAATACTTATTATGAAAGTTACAAACCTGATATAGGGATAATTACTTTTATAAATACATGAAATAAAGATATTTAAATAAGACATGCTACCAAAATATTAATCACAAGATGGTCACGGTGACTTGTCTCTTGATTACCCCAAGGCATATTGGCTCACTTTTGACCATCCTAGTAATTTTCTAAAAGAATCATGTTTGATTTTTCAGTTAAATGGCTGTGTAGGCTGTATCTCTTGTGATTTTATCACGGATGACTTCCCGTCTGATTTCTTCATGTTCTTGACATAATAGGTGCTGCTTAGATATTTCACTTATCTGTAGCTTCCTTGTGGGTCGTTGGGGACATGGGTAGTGAAGAAAATTTCTCACTTCGGAGGTCTTTCTCTTCATGGATAATGTAATTCTATCTTCTCAAGTAGCAGTTTCACTGAAAGTGACAGGTTTCTTCTTTGTTCCTTGTTACTTACATGTCTTTTCAAATTTCTAAGAAGTATAATTTCTATTACAGGGTCACTGACTAGGTCACTATTGTTCCTGAAGTAGAAATTACATCAGTGGAGTGGGAAGTTAGACTTTTCTTGTGGTTCCTACCTCTTAATTAATTTAGTTTCAAAGAGCATTTAGCAAATACCAAGTTATGTGCTGTATATAGGTCCAGTGGTCTTCAAAATTCAGAGTGAGATCAGCTCAGTCTCAAAGTCCTATCCCTAGTTCAATAGAAGACCCAGAAGCTGGTGGCTGACATTTCAACTCTTCATGATAACTGACTAATCTTCACACTGATCATCACCCTTGTAAAAAATTAGCTGTTGTTGGTGTATATTTTGCTTAATTAATAAGGATTTAATTATGTAAATTCTTTAGGCAGTTGGTCAGATGAAAGAAATAAGGTAAAGTCAAAAAGATGACTCTTTTATTAAAGATAACCTGCTAACAGAGGGGATCAGGAAGGAGACAAACCATAAGAGACTCCTAAACTCATGAAACAAACCGAGGGTGGCTGGGGGGTAGGGGCGGGTAGGGACAGGGTGGCTGGGTTATGGACATTGAGGAGGGTATGTGCTATGGTAAGTGCTGTGAAATGTGTAAGCCTGAGGATCCACAGACATGTACCCTGGGGCAAATAATACATTA
>CM052899.1:90319280-90373015 GCA_028534135.1 Potos flavus
GAGACTCCTAAACTCATGAAACAAACCGAGGGTGGCTGGGGGGTAGGGGCGGGTAGGGACAGGGTGGCTGGGTTATGGACATTGAGGAGGGTATGTGCTATGGTAAGTGCTGTGAAATGTGTAAGCCTGAGGATCCACAGACATGTACCCTGGGGCAAATAATACATTATGTGTTAATTAAAAAATAAAAAAATAATAAAAAATTAAAAAAAAAAGATAACCTGCTAATAATATACTTAACTTTTATCTGTGATTCAGTTTTGGGGCCTTGAACATATTAGGTTTGCAAAATGTATTTCTTTTATTACTCAGCTTATAGGTTAAAAATCAAAGTCATAAATGGTGATGACCAGAAGATTTCTCTATTTTAAAAAACAAAATCATGACAATGGACAGAAAGAGTCGTATAGTTACGAATATCCACTGAAAGTGGACAATGGTTATATAGTATATTGCAAATTGTTATTTACGATATTCTGAGACTGCACACCATTTCAAACTAAAGGTCCCGAACTGATTAATGTTGGAGGTTAAATGTCGATTCCATACTTCCTTCCTGCTTCGTTATTTCCTGTTTACTATTCTCTGTAGACTCATATTTAAATACTTTTCACGTCTTTCTAAAAGAGAGAATGGTTAATTTTGTGTATCAGCTTGACTGAGCCACAAGGTGCCTAGACATTTGATAAACCATTTTTCTGGGTGTGTCTGTGAGGATGATTCTGGATGAAAGTAACATTTGGATTGGTGGACTGGATAAAGCAGATTGCCCACTCCTGAATAGAACGAAGAGGCTGAGTTAGAGTGAAGTTACTCTTTCTGGCCGTCTTTCAGTGGGCACCATCCAGTCTTCACCTGCCTTTGGATTTAGGCTCATACTGGAAATTACCCAATTCCCTCTCCTGATTCTTAGGCCTTAAGATTCAGACTGGAACTATATCACTGGTTTTTTGAGTTTTCAGCTTTCCAGCTGCAATTCCTGGGACTTCTCGGCCTCCATAACCACATGAGCCAACTCTTTTTAATAATATATATATTATTAATATATTATATATTTAAAATTCATAAAAATATCATATATGTGCATATATATAATAGCATGTGTTATATTATTTTATATATATTTTAATATATAAAATATTATTTTATATATATATATATATGTTTTTCTCCTATTGGCTCTGTTTCTCTTGAGAACCTAGACTGATACATAATCATTGCCTTCCTAAGCAGTTTAGTCAGAGTACAATTGGGTAAACCTAAACCCAAACCCTTCTTTCCCCCTTCACCCATCCACGCATCTTTTATCTCCAGGTTTCCCTCAGTAAAAACAGTCAAAGGTCAAGAGAAGGGTTAAAGACATACAACATCCTCATGGGCAGTCCTGGTCCCTCATCTATACTTCATATGATTACTGGAACATTCTGTTAACATTTGGAATGTACACAACTAATCATATTTTCACCCTTTTCTTTCCTCTTTCTAAATTTATTGTTTAACAAGGATATATAAACGTCTTTAGAAGATATAAAATGGTAATATATAGGTGAGCCTCATAATCTATGGATTTTATATTTGCAAATTTACCTACTTACTAAAATTTATTTATGACCCCAAATTGAAATACTCGAGGCACTTTCTTGGTCATTTGCAGAAAACGTACAGAAACGCGGAGAGTGGCGAATATTTTGAGCCATGCAATGCACATGTTCCCGGCTGAGGCTGAACAAACTGACCCTCTGCCTTCTTGTTCCTGCTCTTTCATTACAAACAAGTGTTCTTTTGTGATCTTTTTAGTGTCATATTTTTTGCATTTTTGTGTTTTTCTTTGATTCTACTGTATAAAATAACCCCCAAGCGTAGTTCTGAAGTGCTCTCTCGTGTCTCTAAGTATAAGAAAGCTCTGATGTGCCATATGGGGAATGTGAATGCGTTACCTAGGTTTCATTCAGGCATGAGTTGTAGTGCTGCTGGCCATGAGCTCAATGTTACTCAATAATATATATTAAATGAGTGTTTTAAACAGAAACACACGAAACAACATTATGTATTGTTTGCTTGATGAAAATGTTGTGAGCAGGGACTCATAGGAACCTAACTATTTATTTCCCCTAAAAGCAATGGTTCAGAGTTCATGAATTCAGTGTTCATGGCAATTATATAGAACATAATTACCATGAATAATGAGAATTTGCTGTATGTGGTTAAGAATAATAAGAAAAAATAGTTAATTTTTCCCCGGATTCTCATTGCAATCCTTAGGCTGGTTATCTTGGATTTAACTTCTAGGCTACAGTTTCTCCATTTCTTTAATAAAAATGATAATTCCTTGAACTACCGTCTGAAAACTGTTGTTTTAAAGATTAAATGAAGTAATCTGTGTAAGATTGCTTTGTAAACTGAAATGCTAAAACAGGAGCAGTAAGCACAATTTATTAAGAAGCGGAAACCATGCTAGGGATTTCATAATTACTACTGTTTACAAATGTTTAATAATACAACAATTCTTTCTTGATTTAATAAGACTAGAAATTGCATTGTTCAGCTGTTAAAACAGTTTACATCTGAAATTTAAATTTCATTTTAACTAGAAGCACTGTCTCTTTATGTTTTTCAACTTGTTAAAATATATTACATTGTACAGGAATAAAACTGAACATTAAAGAATACTGTGGGCTTGCATGTATTTGTATCCTTTGTTTTCTCTGGGCCATCTCTGCCTAATTTACTAACACATAAATCTTTCCTATTCTCAGTGCTGCAAAGCCAATTTAGCAGAGGAAGAATGAAGCTGAATTCTGTTCTGCCTCATGCATCACTAACAAAATTGCTAGGCCAGTTAAGTTTTGATTGCAGAATACTTATTTTTGGTGACAGATGTTGCTGATGTAAGAACCCAGGCGATCACAGCTTGAATTAGTCCTGGGTTGAGGTTGGAAAAAAAAAACAAAACTGAAATGGAAAGTTTAAACAGAAGAAAATATGCAACATCAAGATGGCATTTTTAGCGTTACATTTCTGATAATATTTGTGTAGTGACTAGGATGTGACTACATATACATGTAGACGATGACTTTTAGGCAAAAGATGGATACAGCCTTTTATTAAATCACATTCTTAAAATTCTTAAAAGTGAGATTATGGAAATTAAAAGAAGTTAATTTGCTACATCCCAAGCACCTGTTTGGTTCAAAACAGAGGTTAGAGTCGAGACTAGTGATTAGAAATCAGGTGGTTTCTGAGGGGAAGGGACAACTTTATGTGCCCCTATGCTTAAAGCTATCAAAATGCTTATCACATCATATTATAATTGTTTTTCTTATCTTTGTGTCCCAGTCATCCACAGATGACCGTGAGCATGTTTGTATGTAATAGATTTTCAATAAGTGCTGGACGAAAAAAATCTGCATAAGATAAAATTCTCCATCTCTGCACTGAATGCCCTCACACGAGAGGAAAAGAGGCATTGGGATTCTTGTCTCCTTGGCAAGACCCTGCTCAGTTCTATGCAGAGAGGTTTTTGTGGCCTCCAAATGAATCACTGAGGAAGATGTGTCAGAGGGAGGCACTGAAAAGACCATGGCACTATTTTTTTTGCTATAATCCCACCTTCTCTCTTTAAAAATAGTGAAATATAAAGTTGTCCAGACCCATAGAATGCATAACACTGAGAGTCAACGGTAATGTAGACTATAGACACTGGGTGAATAGGATATGTTAATATCGATCCATCCATTGTAATAAATGCATTCTCTGGTGAGGATGCAAATAAGACGGGAAGCTGTGCAGGTGTGTGGGGGGAGAGGTTTATGGGAACTATGTGTATTTTCTGCTCCTCATTGCTGTGAACATAAAACTGCTCTAAAAAAAAATAAAGCTTATTAAAAAATAGCAAAAGGTTATTGACCAAAATGGATCCTCCATTCTTAGTCTGCAGTTCTTGACATATGAAAAGGTCACTAGAAATCCTGTTTCTGATTCCGATTCAATTCCAAGGGTGAACCAAAGGTGGACTCCTTCAAAGCAAATTAATGAAGGAGAAAACTCAGTGAGTAAGTTAGGTTGATTGTTTTATTTGTCCCGATAGTACGTTAGCTTTTTGTGCACTAAAAGGAAGATTCAGTTTTAATATGAGTTGCTCATGTTTAAATATAAATAAAAATTCAATCCTTATTTTTTTAGATATATTAGCAGAGAGTGTGATATAAAATATCCGGTAAACCATACTTTCATTTTACAAAGTGTGCTTTGAGTAGTCATTCATACTTGGGCATTCCGAGACTCTATGGCATGTAGCTGTGCCAGCACCTTCTGTCGCTTTCTCTTGGTAGAGGGCATTCACCTATTTGTTCCTGTAAATCCAAGTAAATGATTAGTGAATCATGAACAAAAAAGCACGAGTTGTTTCTCTGCCAAAGACAATTTTCTGCTATGCGTAACATTTTTCAATAAATATTTTCCTCTTGCTGAGATATGGGACAATTTCCTTGTAAATTTTGCTTGGAAGTGAACTTTTAAACATAGGGAATAAAAATACACACACATAGACTCCTGAGTGCAGATAATAGTCACAATGATGAAACCTGACTTTCGGATTAAACAGATAGAGTAGTGACAGCTGTCACACTCCTTGGTGATTGCTCAGGCTTTAGGTCATTTCAGGCTGGCAAAATCTCTGATTCGAAATAACACTTCTTACCTAATGAATGGCTAAGTCCCAAATGTCTGACAACGCCACATCTCTTTCATTTCCTTCAGAGTGTGAGAGAGGAATAATGTGTAATTTAGTAATGTGAAAAGCTGACACATAGCTGTCAGATGTTTCAGCTCAGCCTCTTTTCTGCAGGAAGCACAATGTTGAGTTGGTTCTAGCTTCCACATGAGATTACTGATTTTATGTTGCCAGAGAGGCTGGTGACCTCAGCTCAGTAAGGCAGATTCTTCCTGTGCAGGTAGAATGGCAACTCCTATTATCCAGGTGTAATTACTCATGGACCAAATGTTTTGTACTTATTTCTTGTTTCCTATTGTGAGATGCTATTGATATAAATCCAAAGTCAAGGTTTATTTTCTGGGGCCTGATTAAAAGCTAGGATTTAGATTCACAATTAATTCCAGGATCATATGCTTGTGGATCGCTGATAATTTTCGTAATGTCAATATACATCATTGTATACTGGAGAAACCAAATATATTTATGAAAGCTGCCGCTGATAGCAACTATTTAATTGAATTGAACTAATATGGTAGTGTGTCTTGGAAAAAGAGCATTGGGAAAGTGTTTGCATATTTAAATGGATGGACAAGCCAGTAACAAATACTGTATTACAACAATGTGTATAATTTATTCTGTTATTTTCAATTACAAAAAAAAAACCCTGTTCACTGCACAAAATACTCTGCCTTTGCTAGCTTTGTGTGCACACACGTGTGTATACAGCCTACAACCCTATTTAGCTTCTCTTGCCTATCCATTCATTTGTAAAAGCTGCTAATTCACCAACAAAGTGAATACAATCTACATACCAAATGAGTTAGAGGTTAGAAAGCAGTGGATTGCTGACATCAAGTAACTTATTAGCAATGTTTTACATAGCTTTGTTCTTCAATGGATTGTGTAGGTTCATTCTTTGTTGTATTGACAGAAAGAAATTAAGAAGCGAATGATTGTTAAATATTTGATATAAACAGCAACAGCAAGATGGAGGTATTTAAAAAGTAACTCAAATTAGTGCCGCCGGGTAGTTGAGGTGCAAGCTTCTCTATCATCTAGTATCATCATCTACTATATATCTAGTATATATATATCATCTAGTATATATCTTCTCTATCATCTATATCAGGAGAAGAGAAATGTCAGACATTTGTTATTTCTTTTTCGGATTTCCATTCCAGCTTTTCTTCCTCTCTTTAAGAGAGTGGATTTAACTAGAAGTACTTGCTTTAGTTAACTGGAAATTTAAGAAATCCAGAAATAAATATTTTTAAACTGGTATCCAGATGTCAAAAACATAGAAGTAATTATGAACACCTGAAGGGAAAATATAATTAAAAATACAACCTTTTCCTCGTCCAGAAAAACTGTCCGCAAAGGTAGAAGAGAAAGAAAACAATTTAATTATGGACGAAGCATTAAACCAGACTGTGATGTGCAGCAAGGGTGATCTGCAAAGACGTTATAGACAGAAAGAAATTTCACCTTTTTATATGGCCAAGCAAATACAATCCATTGCATATGCATTATCAAGATAAACAATACCTAGTCCTCAAGTGAAAGGACTTGACAGTACCATTTGTCATACATAGTTCATCCTAGATTCACCTTGTAAATGGGGTGACCATCTGTGTTAGCTAAGTGGCTTTATTCCAATGAAAAAGAAATCTCTCCTACTTTCCAACAAAGGGAAGTTTTGGAACTTGGATCACAGTGACCACTGAGGTAGGCTTCTACATCCACAGTAACTGGGGGAGACTATCTCTCTTGATTTTTACATTTCAAAGAGATAGTTTCCAACTCCTTGAGAAAAGCATTCCTGGTTCTTAATGCTGGCAACAATCTTATTTAGCTTTTAAAGAGATTTATATGTATTTCAAAAAGACAGACATTACAGGTTTTCTAAGTTAAGTGCTTTAAGAAAAGTGGGGGAAGAGATAGTCTCTTCCTTTGTTTTCATCAGGGAGAATTAAACCTATTACTTTTTAGTTAGTATCTGCCCTTATAAATATATATTACTATATAAAAGTAGTAGTATACTTTTCTAATGATTTCCATTACTTTTTCTACCTTTCTCTGGGCAAGTTGCAGCTATCTAAATATCCACCAAATTTATGGTAAAACACAATGGGTGGCCATCATTTAATATCAAGGTTATTATGAGGCACTCATTGAAAGGTACCGTAGGAGAGGAAAACTTTCTCTTCCTCCCTTTTAGGTTCTTTGGCTGGCCTAATAATTAAACTGACATAAGACAGATTAATGAGAAAAAATAAATTTAATTTTGTATGTATAGGAGCCCCAAATATAAAGCTCAAAGTAGTGACCAAAGCTGGCAGTTTTTTAACTTTTTTGACAAGAAAACAATAAATCTGTGAGGAACTGACAAGACAGAGGGATTTGGACTTGGGATAGTAAATTAATGAAGAAGAAACAAGATTTGTTTATAGAGACTTCTCAGCCCTAAATTCTCTCTCTTGTTATGAGAATGCCTTCTACTCTCCAAGTATAGGGAGGGTGCCTTTCACTTGGGAGATGTATTTCCTGCCTTTCAGGGGTAGTGCAAAGGAGGGTTAAAGTATCTTTACTCTGGCTGTTTCTTTAATTCGTTAAATAATCAAATTGCCAAGTAGTACACTCTAGGGTGGCATGCTCTATTCCCCCTCAGTATGGATCACATGTCCAGTATTTAATATACATAGCTCTAATTGTTTTAAGTCTTGAGGACAAACCCATCCTCCTTTGATCATTTCCTTCTTTTTTTTTTTTTTTTTGCATTGGGTCTAAATCAATAGTCATACTACTGTAATAGTCAATTACATCTCTATGCAATCACCTTTGTTTATCTATACTGGAATTAGAGAACTTGTCATTCTGAATTTAATAGAGTAATAGACTATCTTTTGCAGTCACTATTTGTAAATGCCAGATTTCTGCTAATTGAATGTTTTTACTTTTCTGTATTATCTTTCCAATCAAACTAATTAGCAACACATTTTTACTTGAAACTTAGGGCTTGGGTACCTGGATGCATCTTAATTACTTTTACTTTGTTATTGTCAAAAGTTGTCAATTAATATTGTCAATTAATATTCATTAATAAATATGGTCTCAGTTTTACTCTGTCATTAACAATTAGATTGGACTTTTAAATCCAGTTCCTGTTCATACTGGGAGTGTGATTTACAGCAGATTGGAAATGTGGGGAACCATTAACGGGTATACATAAAGAAAGAGAAATGCAATAAAAAAAAATAACATGTTTGTTTTCTAATAAAATGTGATTCTTTAAGTAATTGAAATAACCATACTTAGGTGATGTGTTACCTTGAAGAAACTATTAATCTCAGTGAATCCCAGGTTTATTATCTGTAAAATGGGAATCATAATTCCTGTATTGTAAAATTATAATGATGATAAATTTAGATAATGTATATAGGGGCTAAGAAGAGATTTTGGCAAGGTGCATGGTGACTAAAAAGGCTACCAGCATAGGGCTATGCCCTCTACTTATGACTTTGAGCCTTCCCATCAACTTCAGGCCATGTTCCATCAATTTTCCCTCCTTTTGTTCAGATCAACGTATTTCCCTGTAGTATCTTTCCTTTAGTCTTCATGTATATTTACATCACCTCCGTCAAAAACTAATTATACATGCATATATAGATGTAGATATAGATATAGATAGATACAGATACATAGCAACTTAACCTGATCTATTTTTAAAAATCAACATTAGAGGGGCGCCTGGGTGGCTCAGTGGGTTAAGGCCTCTGCCTTCGGCTCAGGTCGTGATCTTGGCGTCCTGGGATCGAGCCCCGCATCGCATCCGGCTCTCTGCTCAGCCGGGAACCTGCTTCCCCCTCCCTCTCTGCCTACTTGTGATCTCTCTCTCTCTCTGTCAAATAAATAAGATCTTTAAAAAAAAAAAAAATCAACATTAGTAAAGTATGATTTTTGCGTAATAAAATATACTCATTTTAAGCAAAGCTTAGTTTTGGTGAAAAACATATGTATACATACATATATACATGTATACACACACACATATATATATACATACACACACACATACATATATATACACCACCACATTCAAGACTTACCACAATAATCGTCTCATGCCTATCTTTAGTCAATACCCATCTCAACTCCTGCCAGAGGAAATCCCAGATATCTTCTTTCTGTATTTGTAGATTAGTCCTGCATTTTTAAAATTTCATATATTTATATTTATCATATAAATGAAATCACATAATATATACTGTTTTGTGTTTGCTATCTTTTTTAGTATAACAGTTTTGAGATTTATCTCTGCTGTTGTGTGTTGTGTATGGTCTCTTATTACTGAGTACAATTCCATTATATTGTTATATCATAACTTGTTTATCCATTCACTTGTCATTGGATAGTTGGGTGTATTTGGATGTTTTCAGGTTGGGGCATTATAAACAATGCTGCTATAAATATTATACGAGTGTGTGGATTTATGTTTTATTTCTTTTGGGTAAATATTTAAGAGTAGATTGTTAGATCATAAGATTATATATGTTTAACTTATAAGAAACTGTCAAAATGTTTCCCAAAGTTGTAACATTTATGTTCTTATCAGTGTTTGAAAGTTCCAGGTTCCTCACCATCACTTGGTGTTGTCAATCTTGTAAATTTCAGTCATTCTAATTGATGTGGACTAAAAATACGTTGTGGTTTTATCTTGCCCCCCTGCCCCCACTTTCCAGTTTTTCTGAGACTTGGAATTTGTTGCTTTATTTTTTTCTGGGGCATAAACCACTCATCTCTCACCTAGTTTGGATATTAGTTGTCTCTGGAGGATGAGAGAAGGGATCTGGGTAACCTAACTTCTTTTATAGACTCTGAGCTGAGGCTGCCCCCATTCATCCTGCCTCTCTGTGGCTTCTGTGCCCCAAATTCTGGGCCCTCTTAGGGAGATTTCTGCAGCCCAGACAGCTGCTTCATCTGGCCATTCTCCTCAATGGGTACTTAAGTCACAGCTTTCTTTGTCCTCTGTCTGTTACCGCTCATCCATCTGCTTTCTGTTATCCAAAACTTTGTTGACAACTCTCAGCTGTGGCCCTCTTCTTTCTAGTTTTCTTTGTTCTTATGGGCTTGTTAACTAAAAAAAAAAAAAATCTTTAATTTATTTAGATGAAGCAGAAAAAAAGCACAGTAGGTTCTCCTCCACATTTATAGTCTCTTAACTTGTCACCTTTCTCATGTCTTTCTTCACTATTCCACATAGAAGTTGTCAATGACGATACTAATAATCTCTTTAAGCTTAATTTTAGGTGATTTAATCTGTCTCGACCAAACCTCTTTTCCTTCACCAAAACTCTTTTTGTCCTTTTTATTAGTGTCCCAACTCTGTATGCTTTCCTCAAACTTCTCTTTCATTCCATTTTTGTCTTATGGGCTGGTTCCCCTTTCTCCAATCCTTGAATTATATGAACAGGCCTGTATTGGGGAGACGTCAGCATATTTTTATTTCCAGTTACTCTATGATACAAGTTATTTCAGTAAAACTCCATGAGGATTTGGCAACACCACTCTTCAATAGCAGCCTAATTCTCTTAGGGAAGAGAGTTATTGCTCTATGTGTGTTGTTGCTTGAGCTCTGCAAGATAAAATGTAGAAGGGAGCTTCATGATAATTCTAAGGTTCTCTGGTTTCTTTGATTCCAAGAAACTGTCTCGTATATATAATGTGTTGACAGTGAGAAAATTGACCATTTCAAGCAAGATCTAAACCTGGGGATAAAAAAAAAAAAGGCAAAATGAGTCATTTTTCATTTCCTTTCAGAATAGCACACTTTTAAAGCTCTCCTGAGCTAGAAAGAGAAGGTCCAGATCATGAAAATCTCACAAGATTCTGCTTAATTTTGCTGTAACCTAAAACTACTCTAAAAAATAGTTTATTAAAAAAATAAAGAATCTCACAAGAATGGCACTAGAACTGAAAATATGTTTTAGGGAATAATGAAGCAATTAAATTCTCAGTCAACTTTAAAAATGTCTAGCGTGACAGAAAAAAAATTGATTGTCTTAAAATCCATTTTGTGAATTTTCTTTAGTTAGCAAGCTGGGAGGTTTAGATGGATATAAAACAAATCTAAAGTAATCTCAAATCTTTGGTTTTGGGTCTGGATTGCTCTGCAATGTATTTGTTTGATTTGCTAATTTCAGAGAAATTATTATTATTATTTTAATTTTTGACTACAACCAGTCCCTTTTTATTGGTATGTTATTAAGACATTGAATCCTAAGATGCTAGTTAATTTGTATTTGTAGTAAGCTTTTCTTACGGATACGAAGTGTAAAATGCACTTGCTATTCAACATTTATTACCATAGATGTCAAATAACCAGGTCATATCAAGCTACCTTGTACTTAGGAAGAACAAATTGTTCTACAGAAAATGAAGGAAGCTTAGAAAGCTTGACAAACTGGAGATGGTATGTGGAAGCTTTCACCTTTAGGTTACTGATGTGAATCTTAGGTAATGGTGTGTAAAGCTTATTAGAAACCAAATGATGGTCTCTGACTTATGTTCTTTCAAAAAGGAGGGCTTAAAAAAGCTATGCTAAAATTATTTTAATAATAATATACCATACTTAGCATGAAACCTCTGGTTATTGGAATTTGCAGTAATGTTGTTTTCTATAGGATATAGGATATACTCCAATTTTTATGTAGCTACCTTTCTGTATAAGGCATTCTTTTCCACAAAATACGAAACTTCATAATTAAAGAGAATAACTTTATGCTTTGTCTAGCAGAATTGATTTTCTTGATGAGGGATCACTTCCTGCGAGGATTTCTCTTTATGTTGTGGTTTTTCTACTTAACACCTGCAGGGAGTTTAAGAATGATCTCATGTTTAAAGAAAATGATCTCATTTTATTTATAAAATATTTTCTTGTACCTATGTATATATTTTTGACATGAATAAATAAATGAAGTGTTTTACATAAATTCATCTTTCAATTAACTCTTCATAAATATTCTTGTTTTCCCAAGCACAGTATAGTAGGCATAGCTACAGTGGCAAACTGTATTTTTTATTACTTTTTATTTAATTTTTATTTTTTATAATAAATGAATCTGAGCATATTAAATAGTAATGATGAATAAGCATTTATTGGGATATAAATCCCCGTTGATCAGAACATGTCTAGAAATGCTTCCAGATAGATTGAAGCTTAATCTTGTTAGAATACCTATTATCTAAAGGTAAATCAGAGGTAGAGGTGATGTAGTGTGGGGAAAAGGAGAGGATGAGAAAATCCTGCCCAGACTTCACTTCTCATTACCATCTTGCATCTACTTCACATCTATCTTGTTTATTAGCCTCTATTTCAGTTTCTTATCTCCTTTTTTTAAAAAAAGATTTTATTTATTAAATTTTCAGAGAGAGAGAGAGAGAACACAAGCAGGGGGAGCAGCAGGCAGAGGGAAAGCAGGCTCCCTGCTAAGCAAGAAGCCTGATGTGGGGCTTGATCCCAGGACCCTGGGATCGTGACCTGAGTGGAAGGCAGGTGCTTAATCAACTGAGCCACCCAGGCATCCCATTATCTCCTTCTTAAGGTAAATTGTGTCATCCTTATCCTTAAGTATCCTCTGTAAACCTCTTCTAATTGGGCCTCATGTCCCAAGATACAGGAGCTTCTAACACCTGTTACCTTTGGCCTTCATAGCCAACCGAAGCTATTAAATATGCTCAATGTCCCCACCTTGGGCCTTCTTTAGTATTTCCCTCTCTCTCTCTCTCTTTTTCTTGTTCTTTCAGCTTCTTTCTGTAGTATTTGACAGTTTTATTACTGCACTTTTAATCTGTAACATCCAACACTTCTCCTCTCTACTACTTCTCTACTTCATTAAGGAATCCTTTTCCATCAACTTAGGCTTCCCCCCCACACATCCTTTAAATGTAGGTGTTGAAAAAGATACTGTTCTTGTTTCTCTTTCTTTCTTTATTATTCTCTTTTTAAAAAAGATTTTATTTATTTATTTGTCAGAGAGAGAGATGGCATAAGCAGGGGGAGCAGCAGGCTCCCTGCTGAGCAAGGACCACCCCCCACCATTGTGGGACTCGAGGAGCCCAGGACCCTGGAATCATGACCTGAGCTGAAGGCAGATGCTCAGCTGACTGAGCCACCCAGGTACCCTTAAGTAAAAAGTTTCTGAAAGCCTACACTATATTAAGTACTGTGTTACAAGAAATAGAAGATATGGTCCTGCCTCAAAGAGTCACAACCCAGGGAGGAAAACAGGCAAGACATTAAAGCATTAAAATATAGTGTAATACTGTGCCATCTAGAAGAGGAGCTATATTTCAGTATGGGAATCCAGGAGGAGGATTTATCCCTTCTGTTTCCAATGGATTCCTGTAAAGGTAACACCTAGTGATACCGTGATTTATAATAAGAAATATATCCTTGGTCTTCATCCTGTTTCTGGCACAGAGCTCCTAAAACCGCTAGCATTTCCTGTGATGAGAGCCAAAAAGGTGTTTTGATATGTTAATGAGGTGGCTTTTGGAAAGCTCCTAAGTTTAGAGGCTGGTTGCCTGTGAAGCCAACCATGTGATTGGAGGGTTGGAACTTTTAATCCTACACCCCTGACTTCTGGGGAGGAGAGAAAGGCTGGAGCTTGAGTTCAATCACCATTGGTGAATGAGTTAGTTGATCATGTCTATGTAATAAAGCCTTTATATAAACCCAAAGGAAGGGTTTGGAAGAGCTTCTGAGTTGGTGAACTCCTGGAGATTTGGTGAGCGTGGCCATGCTCAGAGTGAGCATAGAAGCTCTGTGCTTCTTCCCATGTACCTTGCCCATGCATCTCTTTCATCTGGCTGTTTCCAAGTTATCTCCTACTAGTAATCTAGTAAGTAAAATGTTACTTGGAGTTCTTTGAGCTGCACTAGCAAATTAATTGAACCAGAGGAGGGGGTCCTGGGAACCTCTGATCAATAGCTGGTAATTTCCTTTGGCATCTGAAGTGCAGGGGGTGGGGTAAGGAATAGTCTTATAGAACTAAGCCTTTAACCTGTGGATCTGATGACATCTCTGGGTAGATAGTGTCAGAATTTAGTTAAATTATTGGATACCCAGGGACACCTCCCACCACCACAACTAGAATTTGGAGTGGAATCCTAATTGAGTGATCCTAAGTTTTAATTAGTACTAGAATTCTTTTATACCTGAAACTGGTTTTGAAGGCCTGAGAGGAGTTACCAGGTGGAAACAGAGTAGGGGTGGAACGAGGGAAACGTTCCAGGCAGAGGAAACAGTTTCTGCACAGGTTCTGTGGGCTTGTGTGAAAGTATGATATCCGTTGATCTGTTGAACTAGAGTGGATTAAAATCATTGGAACCTAGGTTAAGTCTGAGGAAGAGAAGAAAAATGTGAGTAGAGTTAGAAAGAAGCAAGTTTGTAAAAATCCTTGTATGACATCCTAAAATTTATTTGCCAGGTTGTAATGGTTACCCCTTGACCTTGATCTGAGGAACATTTCTTTCTTTTTTGTGAAAACACACTCTCCAATTTAATAAGGAAAGTCCCACTAAATAAATGGAATTTGCTGAATATAGTGCTTTTCTGGAGGCCGATTTCATGAAATTGCTGAGCTCTTCTAATAATAACCAAGTCATTACTTATTTAATTCTTTTGATCCACCATCCCCTCAACACGTACATGTTCAGGATAAAAAAGGTAGCAATAATATCTCACATACCATTTGAACCACTTTGCGGAATCAAATTTATATAAACAAAAGTAAAAGGATTTAAGTGTATATGCACAGGAATGATAAATGTCCTGTTGAGGGTAGCAAAAAAGAAACCGAGAAACTCTGAATGTCCATAAATAGCAGGATGCTTGAATAAGTGTGATGCATCTTTTTTATGGTCTATTATGCAACTGTTAAAAAAATATCCAATATTAGATCCACTAATTTAAGGGATTACCGTGGTGTTTCGTTAAATGAGAAGAGAATGAACTTGTGATGGCCTTGTTATTATGCTGCCTCCCTTCCTCAAGTTTTGGGCCATGCTCACAGTGAGCATGGACGCTCAGAAACAATGTGAACTGTATTTCCATTCTTGTTTTGGTTGACATTTTTCCCCCCATGTTGGATCTCATTTCTCTTTGAACGATGACCTTCTCCACATCGGCAACTTGTACTGGTTATGTATTGTTTCTTACTGATGTTAGGATTGTGAAACTATTTCCAAAAGAGCATGGTTTCTTCACTTTTAATTTCTCTGCATTCATTTAGTTTTTAAAGTGCACTTTTCTCCCCCTTCCATCTCATCAAATTTCAACTACCACACTCCTATTTCTCTAGATGATATATTATTTGCATCTGCACAGATCCACATAATGCTAAAACCCTGGAGGTGTGATTATCCTGAAGCACAAATTAACATTTGCATCAGCTGTCTGCAAGAGTGGTGAAAAATGCTTTTTTAGTGTTGCTGCCCTGGAAGGAGTTTAATAAATTTTCCTGTATATAGGTGGGGAAGAATAATTTCTGCCTTAACTACCACCTGTAAGATTTTCCTGTTATTCAAAGGCCTTTCCTTTTGACTGTCTTCACTTTTTCATTACCCTATGTTCCAGAATGAGAAATTAAAATTATTTTACTTTGTGTTTTTGCTGTTTCCATCTTTAAGTGGGCATCATTAAATATTTTAGGGAAATCATTCAAATTAACTAGCAATTAAAAGAGCCTGTTTTCTAAAATCATGCATAGTATTAATGATCTTTTAGATGTAATTTTCTAAATTTTTCTTACCTTTAAACTTTCCTACAGAATGTTGTATATGTGGCCTTGAGCCTGTAAGCATTTAGATAGGAAAATGTCTTTAAGACACAGTATTCAGATTGTGGCTCTGCCAAACCTCTGGATTTCTTCATTCTGCTTTCTCCTCACACTTTTGGTCATCTTACGGCTCTTGTCAACTAATCATACACTAAATAAGACCACAGGAAAGAGCTTAAACTCAAATGGTCTGTTATTTTTTCATGCCTTTAAAAAGTAGGTTAATGGTATAAGAAAGGTTGAAATAATATGCTAAAATATTTTAAAGTGTCTGCAATTTTAAATCACTCATGTTTCTACTCTTCCCTTCCTCCTGCATGATTCACTCAATCAATTCAGTTAGTTATATTTTCCATTTTGTTAATTTTTTTCCTCAGAGGACTGATTTCTTTATAGCCTTGGACCTGTTGATCTGCTGTAATGTGCATGGTCTTTAGCCATTTCTGAGAAATCTGTAGCCAGATGAATCTTTGTTTTTCTTCTATGATCGATTTAATGAAAATTATGAAAAGGCTTTCAGTAGCACTATAATTTGAGATTTCATTATTGTTATAAAGTATTCGAGTGCCAATCTTTTCATATGGTCATTGATAATTGGGGTTTTACCTATTTTATAATGAGAATAGAAGTCTTCAAAAACAGACATATTTGAGTCTAATTACAGAATGGTATAACTATTGGTAATGGCTGATTCATTTTTTCAGTTTAATTTAAAATCTAGAGCTTTTCTTTGCTTCCCCAAATAATTTTACTTATGATCAAAAGCATAATAAGAAGTAGACATGGATCAATTGTGAAGAAAACTGGAAGTCTCATTCTCATCACTCTATATTATTAATAATATAGAAGAGTCAGATGAGGGAATAGGCATGGCCATGGGCCACGTTGTACATAGCCATTATTTGGTCAAATTTCTTTGGGATTTGTATATATTCTGTCTCAACTCTCAGAGCCAATGCTAAGTAAAGGGAGGGCAAGTCAAAAAGCTCTGATCCCAAGTTACCTTACTTAGGCACCAGAGACATCTTTTCCCATCCACATTATCTTTCAGGAAGCAATACCTGGTTGAAATGGTAAACAGTGGAACATGCGTCCCTCTAAGGATCAAAATGAAATCTGTAAAATAGTATGTTATGGGATCTTGTTAATATGTATTAAGCGTTTTATATGAATCAAGCTCTCATCATGGTAGAGGAAACAGACATAAAGAGAATTATTATGCCATGTAGTACATGCCATGGTAGAGGCGTTGGTTCAGGGTGATAGGCAAGCACACAAACAGCACACAGATCGGCCTAGGAAAATCAATAAAGGCCTCTTGGAGAAGACAAAGTCTGATTTGTCTGATTTGTCTTTAAAATTCATGAGGGGGTGCCAGGGTGGCTCAGTGGGTTAAGTGTCTAACTCTTGGTTTCAGCTCAGGTTAGGATCTCAGGGTCTTGAGATCAAGTACCGATCGGACTCTTTGCTCAGTGGGGAGTTTGCTGGAGATTACTGTCCCTTTCTGTCTCCCTCTGCCCCTCCCCTGGCTCGTGTTCTTTCTCTCTCTCTCGTTAAAAAAAAATAAAATAAAATAAAAATAAATAAATAAATAAATAAATAAATGAATAAATAAAAATAAAATAAAAAAAAATATATATATGTATATATATACATATATATATATATCTTAAAAAAATAAAATTGGTTAGAAATTAGCCAGATGCAAAGTTAGAGGAAGACAGAGGGAACACCCAGCAAGGAATGGAGGCTAAAATAATAATAATTAAAAAAAGAAGAAGAGTTCCAACATTTATTTAATGTTTGCCATTGGTCAGGCACTACTTTAAGTGATGAATGCGTTGAACTATTTGATCTTCCCAACAAATATATTAAGCAGCTATTACTTTTCTAATTCTATGTGTGAAAAGCTGAAGCACTGAATGTTTAAGTAAATTACCCGATGTTACATGGCCAGTAAGTGACACATCCATATTGTTTGACTCCAGAGTCCATATTTTAAGCACTATACTATATAGCATTTTGCTATAGTTTACAAATGGTTGTAGTGAACTATAAGTGAGTTAAAATTACTGAATAAAAATCCCAATTTGGGAAATCAGAAGACACAGTTAGAGAGACTGATGGGTGCTAGGTATTGACTTCACAAGTCTTGAGAAGATTAGGTCTTTTCAACTCTTTGGTGAGGGGCTGGTTAAAATTTCCAAAATGATGTGGACTGATATGTTTACAAAATATAAAACCACATGCATGGATATCAAAGCAATCTTAAATTACTTTAAAGATTCTAAATTCTTACTCTCAATTTCTGTATTTCCCTAATAATGAATTGGTAGCAAGCAATTGGTGGAACACCATTTTGATTATCATTGGTATATAAGTTTTACTTTATGTTTTGTGGTGGAATTAAAAGTTTCTCTAACCATTCAGATGATCAGGTAGCATTTTATTTTTATTTTATTTTTATTTCTTTAAAAAGATTTTATTTATTTGTTTGAGAGACAGAGAGAGAACAAACAGGGGAAAAAGAAGCAGGGTCTCTGCTGAGCAAGGACAACCCCTCCCCCATGCGGGACTCAATCCCAGGACCCTGGGAGCATGACCCAAGCCAAAGGCAGACACTTAACTGACTGAGCTGCCCAGGCATCCCAGTTTAGCATTTTAGATATTTGTGTTTCTGTGAAAAATGGATTTGAGGCTGGCAAGACTGATTATAATGAGCTCAATTATGTATCAGTGACAGTGGGCTAGGCAAGAGATTACTAGAACCTAGACCAAGACTGGAAAAAACAATGAAAAGTGAGATGGATGGTTTTGAGAAACATTTAGGAAATACAACTGACCTGGCCCCATGAACATGATTCTCCCATCCACAGTTCCACTAGAATAGCTCTTTGTGATTGCTTGCTTTGTTTTCCTCCTAAATTTAATTTTTTAAGGTATTGATCGCAGAAGCTGCCATCTATGTACTTCTTAAATCAAAAACTTTTTTTTGTTTTTGTTTTTTTTTTGGGGTTTTTTTTTTTTTGCTTCAAAATATATTAGGTGTTTTGTTGAAGTGAGGTCCCTTTTAGACCCTGGTTTCATGTGGTAGCAAGACTGGCTGGGCTGAAGAAGGCAGGATGACCTGGATGGCTGAAAGAAAATGAGGTGTCATTCTTTCATTGAACTGGTACCTTGTACAGAAATATGGGGACAATGTTAAGAGTTAGTGGCTTGAAGAATGAGTTTTTAGGGAAAGGTCAGGTCCCCCAAGAAGCTGAGTCTAGGATTCTTTAAGCAGTTCAAGAAATGAGCAAGGTGTCTGTCTGAGCAGAGGGCCAGCAAACAATGTAGAAACCCACAGTAGGTATTGGGATGAGGTTCTAGGTGGTAGATGGTCTGTAGCAGGGACGTAGGGGATGGGTGTTGACACCCTCTAGAAAGTCAGTGTTTCAGGCTTGGGCCTTGAGACTCCAATAAAGGACTTATTTGTAATAGAAAAGGCTTCTGGGAATTCATTCTTGTGGACTTGAGTTTGAGGTCAAGGGAATGATCATTTTTGGAATGTGCCTAGCACTTCAACAAATGTTTTACATATATAATCTTTCAGTCTCATTCTCACAGCAAATCTGCCATGTGGGTAATACCCTTGTTTTGAGAAAATGGAGAGTAAAACATGTTATGAAATGTGCCTAAATATGTGTAGTTATGAGGTGGTGAAGCTTGTTTTGGACTCCCATGCTTGCTTTTTTTCCAGGACACCGTGATCCTTCCAGCTATAATTATCCTTGGTTTCAAGGTGGTGAGCCATTGACCTTAAAGTTTCCTTACATGATGAGAGTACGGAGGTCAGTGTACATGACTGGGGAAGACATTCTTTGGATTTCATAAATCTCCAGAACTTTTTTCACTACAGTTCTCTTCCTAATGGAGAAATTCCAAGGGAAATTATTGGAAATTCAGAAATTTTAGTCTCTTAACAAATCTTTATTGATCTTCTATGTGTCAATTAGTAAATGAAACACAAAATTCCACAATTCTAATGAAGAAAAGATAGATAATAAAGTAATGCATAAATAATATAGTATGAGGTAAGAAGTTAATGATAGAAATCAGGATGTGAAGCCTCAGAATTATAATTTTTAAATAGGGTTCTCCTGGTAAGCATCATTTAGCTGTTGATACTAAGTAATAAAAAAAAAAAAAAAAAAGTTAGGTCATCCCTATATTCAAAGACTATCTGCTACTCCCATAAAGCTGTGTTCAAAGTCTTATTGCACTTTTTTAAGAAGGCCAAATGTTTGGGGATTTTTCTTTCAGCCATTGCTACCTCTGCCTATTTTAGCCTTGTCCAGCATCAACACTAATGACCAGACCTGTATAGTCCCAGCCCTGCTGTTGGGGTTGAATTGATGGGACAAGATCATGTAATCTTTTGGGAACTCTTTTCTACTGGCAAGTCAGTTCTGAAAACAACTAGTGCCTCACTAGGCAAAATGAAATTTTAGGAGATTATGTGAATATTATGCTATATTCTTCCTAATTAAATCCATCCTGCTTGGCCTGGCCACATGATTTGGCTTCTATTCAATGCTCTGAGGGATGGATTTATCTGATTTCTATTCTGTCACCCATATGATGCAAAGAACCACATGAGCTGAGAAGCACCTGTCACTATTTATAACCATGTTCCTTTGGTATTTGCTTGATTCCTTTAAGAGTAAACAAACATTTTGTGAATTTAATGTTGTATATACACTTGGAAAGATTTTTTTTCCCCTTGTACCATAATGTTGTCAGCTGTATTTATGAATTCTGGTGACCTTGGCGAGTATATTTTTCCCCTTTGGCACCCATCAGGAATAGAAAGACTCCAAGAAAATATCATATTCATGAGGGACGGTTTGAACGTAACCAAACAGACAGATGTTTCAAAAACATGCTTTTCTTAATCAAATATGATCTGTGGTGCACAGAATATCACAGAGTTTGATAAAAGCCCAAACTACAGAAGCCTCATTGAGCTGAAATACAAGTGTGCCATGGCTTGTTAACAGAGTTTAACAGCTTGTGTACTCTTTCACCCTGTTACATCCCTAATAGAGCAATAAAAATGTATGAGGGATAAAAAATGTTCTGATTTGTGAAACACAAAATCTCTACTGTGAATTAGAACAGTTTTTGGAGCTACTACATTTTTATATGTAATTTAAAGTGCACCTAACTAGCAATTTGTAGAGAGCTAATGTACATGCATGCAAGTTTTATTTAAATATGTGTGTCTATTTACCATTCACCATCATTAATACATATGCACACATTTTTAAAATCAAGGATAAGATTTGGTTTCTAAATGAATTTTTTAGTAAAATGACTGACTGTTAAATACACACACACACACACACACACACAGAAAACAACCAAAAACATTCAGAGAAGAGTTTTAAATAAATTAAATCTTTTGTTAACATGTCTCATTATTTAGCCACTGCTTGTGAGAATGAAGTGATATGTATTATTAAGGATGAAAATCCTTTCCAAATGTTGGCACTATTATCAAACTCTTTTTTTAATTTTTTTTTAAAGATTTTATTTATTATTTGACAGAGAGAAAGAGATCACAAGTAAGCAGAGAGGCAGGCAGAGGGAGAGAGGGAAGCAAGCTCTCCACCAAGAAGAGAGCCCAATGCGGAGCTCAATCCCAGGACTCTGAGATCATGACCTGAGCCGAAGGCGGAGGCTTAACCCACTGAGCCACCCAGGTGCCCCCTATTATCAAACTCTTAAAAATAAATGCAGCTCATAAAAATTTGTATCATGATCTTAGAGTAGTTATTGCATTTCCGCAAATGTTTCCCCTGCATTAGGTCTGTCAAAGTAATAAAGAACAGAAAGTTACTGCTTAATTCTTTTCCTTAAAGTGGAATGAATGGACTTTAGAGGCTGACTAACTTCCTGCTGTGGAGTGATCCATTATAACTATACAGGTCAAAATTGATTTTTGTAATCATTGAAGAGTTATAAATAAAACAGTAGATAAATATCCACAAAACAAAATACCTTTCCCTCTCTTGTTTTCCTTTTATTTCTTGTATTCACCAACCTAGGAAAAACCTTAATAGATAATTCATATTTTTTCCAAATTACAATTTTATTTTATAATTATTATTGTAATCACACAATGTGTGTAATAACCTTTCTTTTTTCTAAATAGTGGGGTTTTTAGAAATTATTACAGTTCAAGTTTATGTATTTTGATCTCGAAAGAATCAGAGATCTATGTTAAAAATATATTTTTTGGTGGGGTTCCTGGCAGGCTCAGTCAGTGGAGCATGCAACTCTTGATCTTGGTATTATTAAGTTCGAGCCCCACGATGAGTGTAGAGATTACTTAAAAATAAAATCTTGTGTGTATATATATATGTTTTGGAGACTTTCACTTCCCTAACTACAATCCACTTACCTTTTTCTTATAGCTACTACTGTAAATTTCATGGTGGACGATGATTATTTCACTACTCTATAAATTTAAAATTTTAGAAATGAATATTTTCATCAACTTGTTATTTTCCATGATTATTAGCATAATGGATGGTCACTGGAAAACAAAAGTAAAACAAAACTGCAAAATAGGAGGATCCATTCTCAAATAAAACTAGATCTATCCACTTAGGAATAACAACTGTTAAAGATTTTTATATATACATCCAGACTTTTTCTAATATACCTCCATATGTTAGGTATATATATATTACTATCAATATAATTCTATTTATTGATATATTCAATGACATGTGTTTATTATATATGTATTTACATGTAAACATATGTACCTATATAATCCAAAAAGGTTTTATAACATAAAAATAATTTTATAACCAATCTTTGCTTATGGGAATTAGGAATAAGCAATAGAACTTGAGTCTTTATGGGTAGGTAGAGAAGACAGCCGTGACATTAAACTTTTACTTTATTCTTTTACGGAAAATTCTTCCCCTGTATACAGAGTAAAACAAAAATAAAGAAAAATCATTATATTTAAATAAACTCTAATGTCTGTACTCCCAGCTTTACCCATTCTTCAATTCATATACTATCTCTATATTAAAGCCTACTTTATTTCTTCTTTTTCCTTGAAATATTACAGGGCTATACCTTCCTTTTCATTATATCACATCAATATTTATGATGGTTGAGGACATAGTAGGTAAATGCTTAATAATTAATTGGTAATATATCTGATACCTTCTAGGATGGGCAACTGTATTCATATAAACATGAAGTCTTCAGGAGCAAAACATTTCCTTTACTTGTGAATGTCATGAGCATTTAATGAATGAAATGCATATTTCAATCCTTTTATGACATTGCAGGTTATTTCAGAATATCTTCTAAAACTGTATAGAAGAAATTTTTTTTTTTTTTTAAATTCTGCTTTTTAGGATGTGAAGGGAGATGAGACCTATAAATCTTTGTTCTCAATATTTTTATTTTAACTTATTATTTTTTTAAATTATAGGCATCCAAAAATAAATAATGCAGAATCTTAATAAATCAGAAGTAGTGCTTTTTAAAAATTATTACATTGTTATTTCACAGAATAACGTAGATACTGAAAATTTAATTTTCATGACAAACTAAATAAACATAAAACTAAAAAAATTCTATTACATTAATCCATATGCATTACGTCCATGTGTAGCAAGCACTGAAGTCTTTTCTTTAAAAATATTTTTATTTTAATTTTCAATAGACTTTATTTTTTAGGTTCACAGAAAAATGGGTAGCAAGTACTGAGATTTCCTATATTCTCCACTTCTCTACATACACACCCTCTCCTGCTATTAAAGTCTCACACCAGAGACTTCTGGTGTTATAGTCTGCAGTTCAATTCTGCTGTTACAGTCAATGAACTACATTTGCACATCATTATCACTCAGTTCGTCGTTTATATTAGTGTTCACTCTTGGTGGTGTATGTGGGTTTGGACAAATGTATAATTACAAGTATTTACCATTATAGTATTGTACAGAGTCCTTACACTGTCTTCAAATTATCTGTGCTCTGCCTATCCATTCCTCTCTTCCCTACCCCCTGGCAATCACTGATCTTTTTACTATCTCCATAGTTTTGCCTTTTCCAGAATGTCCTAGAGTTGAAATCATATAGTATGTCGCCTTTTCAGATTGCCTTCTTTCACTTAGTAACATGCATTTAAGGTTTCTCAATTTCTTTTTATGGCTTGATAGTTCATTTCTTTTTGGGAACTGAATAATATTCCTATTCCATTGTCTGGATGTACTACAGTTAATTTACCCATTCATTAACTGAGAGACATCTTGGTTGCTTTCAAGTTTTGACAATTATGAATAAAGCTGCTGTGAACATCTGTGCACAGGTTTTTGTGTGGACATAAGTGTTTAGCTTGTTTGGGTAAATAACAAGCAGCACAACTGCTGGATAATAGGATATGAGTATGTTTTATTTTATAAGAAACCACCAAACTATCTTTCAAAATAGCTATTTTTGCATTCCCATCAGCAATGAATAAGAGTTCCTATTGCTCCATATCTGGGCAGCATATTGTCAATGTTCCAATTTTGGCTGTTCCAATAGATGTTTAGTGGTATGTCCTTGTTTTAATTTGTAATTCCCTAATGATTTATAATGCTAAACAACTTTTCATATACTTATTTGCCACCTGTATATCATCTTTGATAAAGGTCAACCCTTTAGGCTATTTTTTAATTGGGTTTTTCTTATTGTTGAATTTTAAGAGTGCTTTTATATTTAGGATAATGGTCTTGTAAGATATATCTTCTGCAAATATTTTCTCTGTGTCTTCTCCAATTGTCTGTTTCATACCGTTTGAGTTTTGAAATTGTATCTTTCAAGGAATTCATCTGTATCATCTAAGTTATAAAATTTTAGGGCCAGGGTTGTTTGTTATAGTCTTTTATTATTCCTTTAATGTCCGTGGGATCTGTACTGATGTCCCCTCTTTCATTTCTGTTATGAGTAATTTTTATTTTACCTCTTTTCTTCTCAGTTAGCCTAGTTAGAAGCTTATCAATTTTATCGATCTTTCAAAGAACTAGCTTTTGCTTTTGTTGGTTTTCTCTAAATTTACTGTTTTCAATTTCTGAAAATTTCAATTTCAATTTCTGTTTTTGATTTCTTCTGTAATTTTCATTTTTATTTTATGTATCGTCTGATTTAGTTTGCTCTTCTTTTTGTGGCTTCCAAAAGTGAAAGCTTAGATTACTGATTTTAGAACTGTATTTTTTAAAATAAATGCATTCAGTGCTCTAAATTGCCCTCTAAACCCCACTTTCCCTGTATCCCACAAATTTTGATGAGTTGTATTTCTATTTTCATTCAAAACATTTAAAAATTTTTCTTGAGATTTGTTCTTTGACTCCTATATTATTTACAAATATTTAACCTCCCAAGTATTTTGGGATTTTACAACTATGTTCAGGTACTGATTTCTAGTTTAATTCTTAATGATCTAAGATTGAACATTGTATGATTTCTTTCATGTTTGTAAAGGGGTGTTTTATGGCCCAAAATACAGTCTAGATGAATGTTTTATGTGAACTTGAGAAGAATATGTATTCTGCTGTTATTGAATGAAACAGTTGATAGATATATTCAGTTGATTGGTGGTGCTGTTGAGTTCATCTACGTCTTTACTGATTTTCTGCCTGCTGCTCTGTCCATTTCTGATAGAGGGGCGTTGACGTCTTCAACTACAGTAGTGGCTCCATCTAATTCTCCTTACGGTTTATCAATTTTTGCTTTAAATATTTTGACACTCTTGTTAGATACAAACACATTAATGATTGCTATATCTTCGTGGAGGATTGACCTGTTTATTGCAGTGTAATACTCCTTTTTAGCCCCAACGACTTTACTTGCTCTGAAGTCTGCTTTGACTGAAATTAATATAGCAACTCCTGTTTTCTTGTGATTAGTGCAAACATGGTACATCTTTCTTCATGAGTTTATTTTTAATTTGTTTCCTTATTAAAACGGGTTTCTTAAAAAAAGTTAAAGTGGGTTTCTTGTACACAATATATAGTTGGGTTTTTGTTTTTGTTTTTTCATCCATTCTGACAGTGTCTTTTAATTGACATATTTTCAACCATTGATGTTTAAAGCGAATAGTGGTATAGTTGAAGTAATATCTACTATATCTATTACCATTTTCTATTTGTTCATACTTTTGTCTTCCACTCTTTTATGCCATATGTGGTTTAATTTTAGCATTTTATGTGAACTCATTTTCTCTCCTTTTTTTAGCATATCAATTATACTTAAAATTTTTTTTAAGTGGTTGGCCTAGAATTTACAATACACATTTACAACTAATCCAAGCCCACTTTCAAATAACACTATACCACCTCATGATAGTGAATGTCTTATAATAATAAAATATTCCTAATTCCTCCCTTCTAACCTTTATATTGTTGCTATCACTCATTTCTCGTATGTATAAGCATATATAGATACATATGCATGTGGAGTGATACTGTGTTTCTATTATTTTGAACAAATGTTCAATCAATTATCTGTTAGATCATTTATGAATAAGAAAGATAACAGTTTTAATTTTAATTAAAAGTTTTAATTTTATCTTTACCTAGTCCTTCTCCAATTATGTGGATCCTGGTTTCTGATTGATATAATTTTCTGCCTCTATGAGGAAGTTTTGACATTTCTTTCAAGACAAGTTTACTGGAAACAAATTCCCTCAATGTCTGTTTGTCTGAGAAAGTCTTTGTTTCTTTTTTGTTGAAGGATAATTTTGTAGGGTACAGAATTCTAGATTTGTGTTTGTTGGTTTTCTCTATGCTTTAAATGTTTCACTCTATTCTTTCTTGCATGGTTTCTTTTTTATTATTATTATTTTTTATTATGTTATTTAGTCACCATACAGTACATCATTAGTTTTTGATGTAGTGTTCCAAGATCAATTGTTTACATATAATACCCAGTGTTCCATGCAATAAGTGCCCTCCTTACTGAAAAAAAAGTCAGATGTAATTATCTTTGCTCTTCTATAAGGAAGATATATTTGTCCTCTGCCTTCTTTCAAGATTTTTTCTTATACATTGTCCATCTATTCTTGAATGCTGTCTAATTTATCCATTAGACCTTAGTATATTAATCGTAGTTGATTTAAATTCCTGGTTTGATGATTCCAAAATCCTTGCTAGATTTGGTACTGGTTCTGATGCTTGCTCTGCCTCTTAATACTCTATTTTTACCTTTTAGTATGCCTTGTAATTTTGTTCTGACAGTCAGAAATGATGTACTGGATAAAAGTACCTGGCACTGGTTCCTGTGGATGTTTCTATTTTAGTAAATTGTGATTGTTGGTACAGGTAAACCTTGGAGTGATTGTGTGTTTGGCTCCAGAAGAGTGCAATAAAACAAATATTGCAATACAGTGAGTCAAATGAATTTTTTAGTTTGGTTTCCCAGTGCATATGAAAGTTATGTTTCCACTATATAGGAACCAATATGTATGCTAACCATTATCTGACCTTTCAGGAAAATGATTGCTGAAGGCTGGGAAAGCTGTGTCAATTTCTTAAGATAAGACATGAAGTCTGCTGCATCAACTGTAACTCTTCCTTCATAAATGGTTTCTCTGTTGCATGTGATGCTGTTTGATAGCATTCTTTCAAAACAAGAGTCAGTCCTCTCAAACCATGCTACTGCTTTGTCAATTCAGTTTACATAATAGTCTGATCCTTTGTTGTCATTTCAAAAATTTTCATAGTGTCTTCATCAGGAGTAGATTCTGTCTCAAGAAACCACTTTCTTTGCTGCAAAGCAACTCCTCATCTGCTCCAGTTTTGTCATGAGATTTCAGCAATTAACTGTTCTCTTCAGGCTCCACTTCTAATTCTAGTTCTCTTGCCATTCCCACCACATCTGCAGTTACTTCCTCCACTGAAATCTTAAACCTCTTAAAGTCATCCATGAAGGTTGGAAGCAACTGCTTCCAAATTCCCATACATGGTGAAATTTTGACCTCTTCTCATGAATCACAAATGTTCTCAATGACATCTAGAATGGTGAGTCCTCTCCAGAGGGTTTCAGTTGACTTTGTCCAGATCTATCAGAGGATCTCTATATACGTACGGCAGCTAAAATCCTATAAAATGTATTTCTTAAATAATAATTTTGACCTGGGAGTCAAAATGACTCCTTGACCCATGGACTGCAGAATGGATGTTGTGTTAGCTAGCAAGCATGAAAACAATATTCATATCATTGTACATAGCAGTCAGAACCCTTAGGTGACCAGGTGCATTGTCAATGAGCACTAATCTTTTGAAAAGAATCTTTTTTCCCTTGAGCACTTGATCTCAACAGTGGGATTAAAATATTCAGTAAACTAGGTTGTTGGCAGATGTGCTGTCATCCAGGCTTTGTTGTTCCATTAATAGATAACAGACAGAGTAGGTTTATCATAATTCTTAGGGGCCCTAGGAATTTTGGAATGGTACATGAGCATTGGCTTCAGCTTAAAGACACCAGCTGCATTAGTCGCCAACAAAAGATTCAGCCTGTCGTTTGAAGCTTTGAAGCCAGGCATTGACTTCTCTCTAGCTATGAAAGTTCTAGATGTCATATTCTTCCAATAGAAAGCTGTTTCACTTACATGGAAAATCTGTTGTGCAGTGTAGCCACCTTCATGTATTATCTTAACTAATCCTTCTAGATAACTTGCTGCAGCATTTACCTTAGCCCTTGCTGCTTCACTTTGCACTTTATGTTGTGAACTAACCCCTGTTAGCTTCCAACTTTCTTTTGCATCTTCCTCACCCCTCTCAGCCCTCACAAAATTGAGAATTAGGGCTTCACTCTGGGATATCCTTTGTCTTAAGAGAATGCTGCGCTGGTTTGGTCTTCTATGCAGACCATTGAAACTTTCTCCATATCAGCAGTAAGTCTGTTTCATTGTCTCATCATTTGTGTGTTTACTGGAGTGGTATTTTTAATTTTCTTTGAGAACTTTTCCTTTGGATTCACAACTTGGCTAACTGTTTGGTGCCAGGGGCCTGGCTTTCAGTTTTTCTCTGGTATCAGCATGTCTTCCTCACTAAGCTTAATCATTTCTAGGTTTAGATTTAAAGGGAGAGACCTGTGACTCTTTCTTTCATTTGAACACTTAGAGGCCTTTGTAGGGTTATTAATTGGCCTAATTTTAATATTGTTATGCCTCAGGGAATAGAGAGGCCCAAAGAGTCAGAGAGAGACAGAGAAATGACTAGTCAGTGGAGCACATAACATTTATTGATTAAGTTTGCTATTCTCATGAGTGTGGTTTGTAGCGCCTCAAAACAATTTCAATAGTAATATCAAAGATTGCTGATCACCATAACAAATAAAATAATAATGAAAAAATTTAAAATATTGTGAGAATTGCCAAAATTTGATACAAAGTCGTGAAGTGCAAATGCCATTGGAAAAAATGTGCTGATAGCCTTGCTCAGTGTTGCCACAAAATTTCAATTTGTAAAACCAAAAATCACAACTTCTATGAACTGCATTTAAGTAAAGGCACTCTTGTATTCACCTCTCTGTTTCCCCAATGTATCTTTCTAGATATATAGCAAGATAAAATGTAATTTATAATTACAAAAAATGTCATTTTATTGATCTAAGCATATAAGAAACTATTTTGCTAATGCCTCTTGGTTACTTTAATTTCCTAAAGGCTTCTTATAGACAATGGTCTTTAACAAGGTCATTATTTTCCACATCAATCTAACTTTTTATATGGGTTGTGTATATTTCATTTCTTTTTATAGCCCAATAGTAACAAAAAGTAGCATACATTAAAGAAAGAAACTATGATTTTAAGAAAATTTTATTTTGTACAGTATCTGTGGATCCTTCATTGGACAAAAATAGATCATTTCATGAACTCTTTGTATTACAGTAATATCTGGACATATGATTTGCATCTGTTTTTATTTTGTGAATTCTATTCTCTGATGAAGCAGGATGTGAACTGTTGTTTTTAAATTCTATTGGGCGGGCTATTTTTTCAGAATATAAGAAAAGAAAGATCAAGAATCATTGCATTTGCTTAAATTTTCTGTAGCTGAAGGATTTTTATTAATGATATTTTCCACTGATTGTTTCAAGATTCCTGTCACTAGTGCTCTAAGCAATTCAACAAGTATTTCCTGAATGAGGCACGTTCTCAGCATGAAATTTTTTTTAAATGAGAAAAAGAAATCTCTAAATAGTGTTTAATGATATGCTTTTGCAAGCATCATTTCCCTTCCCAAAAAGAGCCATGCGAAATATAATATTCCATTTATAGAAAAAAAATAGTGCTGTGATGCCATAGTTCACTATAACTCTTACTCTCCTATATTAAAGATATTTCTAAGAAATATCTTTCAACAGATATGATTAGGGAAGACCTTTTCTCTCTTTGGAAACTAGGCATATTTTGTTATTTTTGAATATAGGATTTGTCTTGCTGTCCCCTTCATTTTTAATTTTTTTTCCCTTATGGACTTGATTGCCAGGAAGTTAAGAATGAAATTGAAGATTAATTACCGTCATAGGCAGAATAATAGTTCCCCATGTAGGTCTACGTCCTAATCACTGAAACCTATGAATATGTTAGGTTATATAGTTAAAGGAAAATAAGGCTACAGATGGAATTAAGTTTGCAAATCAGCTGATTTTAGGATAGTTATATTATCCTGCATTACCTGGGGTGGGAGGTGGTTATATATCACAAGGGTATTTAAAAGTGAAAAAGGGAATAGGAAGAGAGAACTAGAAAGATGGCAGCTTGAGGAGACTTGGCCTGAATTGCTGCCTTGAATGTGAAGGAAAACAAATGGCCTCTGGGAGATAGAAAATGCAAGGAAACAGTTCTCTGGGAACCTCCATTATAGCTAATTATCAAACTTGAGGAGGTGGTTGTAGAACCCCTGATTTGTAGCCAAGTGAGAGAGAAGTGTGGGTGATCTGGAGATCCACTACTTATGGTTGACATCTGAGCTGGAGGGGGCAGTGTTGTAATTTGGTATAATGGCTCACAGATACCAGGGAAATACTAATGTTTACTGGTTTATTATAAAGGATACAATAAAAAATACCGATGAACAGCCGGATGAAGATGTACATAGGGCAAGGTCCAGGAAGGTGCTGAGCACAAGAGCTTCTGTCCCTGTGGAGTTAGAGAGCACCACCTTCTAGCAAGGTGAACCTGGAAGTTCTCCAAACCCCATAGTTTTTTGTGGAGTCTTTATTACAGACACATGACTGATTACTAACTCAATCCCCAGTCTTTCTTCCCTTCTTGGAGGATAGGGTACGGAGCTGAAAGTTTTAAGCTTCAAATTATGGTTGGTCTTTCTGGTTCCTGGCCTTCATCCTGAAACTACCTGGGGCCCCCAGTCATCAGACTCTTCTCTTTAGCATACACAAAAGACACGCTGGAGATTCCAATAGTCTTAGAAGCTCTTTTGTCAGGAACCAAGTTCAGAGACCAAATATTAGAACAAAAGATGGCTCCTGTACCCCTAGCACTCAGGTGATTAGAAGGATTTTAGGAGCTCTGTGTCAGGAACTGGGAAAAGACATATATATGTATATATTATTTCATACACACTTTTTAATTTATGTGATCAATAGTCTATTGCTAATATCCCATATAAAGGACATTGAGAAATGGCTAGCATTTTAGACAAGTTGATTTAAGGGGAAATAATTAAATACCCATTACTAAAATGCTCTTATTTTAATGGCAAAATCATTCCAATAAACAATTTATATATTCTGCCCACAAATATTGGTAAAAACATAATATTGATTTTTTTGGTGATATTATTTATAATCCGTACAAAATAGAGTATGATTAAGGACTAGAGGATATTGCAAAAAAGATACTTCCCTGTTCATTTAAAGATGTTAAGACTTCAGTCTCAGACTTGATTTAAAGTCACATCACTGAGATTGGAGGTATAGTAACTAACGAAGGGCTAATTCATTTTGTAATGTTTTGATCTTTGCCGTCAAGAACAGTATCGACCAATAACATCCTTATTTCATATTTTTAAAGAGCAGTAAAAATGATATAATCAAAAATCCTCACTATTTTTTACTAGAACAATGTTTTCTGGTTTTCCTTATCTGCTATTGCTTCAGGATAATATATTTTCAGAGGTTTTGGTTTATATCATGAAATTTTTAATAATCATGGAGAACATAAAGGGGAGTAACAGGACATGAAGTTAGGGAGATGAGGACTCAATCATTTGAGATTTATAAGAAGTTATAAGAACTTTGGCTTTTATTCTGAAAGCATTGTGAAGTCATTGGGAAGTTTGGGAAGAAGAGTGACAGCATCTTAAGTTTTACAAAGATCATTCTGCCTGCTGTGTTGAAACAGGCTATAAGAGTGCAAGATGTAAACAGGGTGAGTGGTTGTGGCTTAGGATGAGATGATAAGGAGTAATCTTATTTTAGATGTATTTTCAAGGTAAAACTTGCATTTTGGGTGGATTTGCTCCTGAGGTATGAGAGAAGAATCAGGGATGATTCCAAGGAGTCTGAACTAAGCAGTTGGATAGATGAAGTGGTCGTTTACTAACAGAAGCATTTTTTTTTTTTTCCTTCTTCAGGGTGGTAGGAATAGAAGGGGTTTCAATTGTCTATCAGACATTCAATGGAGATGGAGATAGATGTATGAATTTGGAGTTTAGGAGATAGACCAGAATTAAAAGTATGTGTTTGTAAGCCATTAATCTATAGATATATTTTAAGCCATGATTCTGAATGAAGTGACCAAGGGAGTTGTAAATGCAGGTGAAGAAGGGAGGCAGTTACCAAAGACGGATTTAAGGTTAAGAGAAGAATTTTATTTTTGGTTTGCAGTCTGATTAGTATAATTCACTAGGAAATGGAAAAAAAAATGATCATGACATAATAGTGGCAACTGCTGGAATATGGGAAAGAGTGGAATCTAGATTTCAGAGAGAAGTCTTAACATTATATAGGAGCAAGATATTTTACTTGTTATACAGCAAAACTAACAGTTGGTATTTTCTGTCCTTTTAAATTATAACCATTCTGATGGTGTACAGAGGCATCTAATTTTGCTTTCGGTTTGTATGTCTCTGATGTTTAAGCAGTTGAACACTTTTCCCTATGTTATTTTTTGGTTTTTCTTTTTTCTAACGAAAAAATTCATTAAAAAATGCATAAAAACTTAAAGGCAAATGAGTAAGGGGATAAACAGAACACCAGGCGCTAAATGACAACACGAGAGGATCTAACATAGGTGTAACTGAAGTTCCAGAAGAAGTGAGAGAGAACCAGGCCGTTTGACCACACAGTAGCTAAAAGTTTTCCAAAATTTTTAAAAGGTATCAACCCCGTTATCCAAAAAACTTAGTGAACCTGGAGAAAGATGACTACAAATTTAATCACTTAGAGGTATCATTGTAAAACATGTGAAAATGAAATCTAGAGAAAAGAGAGAAGATACGAGATGCAGCTGAGAAAGAACTCTGCTTTATCACAAAAGCAATATGTATGTACTTCTCATCAGAAGGAACCCATTAGTAGTGTACAACACACTCCAGAGGCTATTGCTTGAGGTTCCAGAGGAATCCTGTATTCACAATGAAACATGACAATAGAGCTTTGACCAATGATTTCTGCAGAAATCAGTACAGAGAGCCAAACACAACCTCTGAAACACTTGGTTTAGAATAATCAGGACTTGGACAATGACTGCCAGCCTGTTTCCAACTCAGGACCAATCAGGGCACCAAATAGCTACCTAACCAATCACAGATGATGCCTCACTTTGAGTCATTCTGCCTCCATCTTTTCCATGCCAACAGTCTTCAATCAAAGTATAAACCCCTCCTTTTTGTTCTTTAAAATTTCCCAACTTCCCTGCCTGCCTTTGAGTTTGTGCCAAATGCAAGCTGTAGTAGTTTCCTATTGCTATGGCAACAAATTTCCACAAATTTAACAACTTGACACAGATTTATTATTTTACAGTTGTGGTAGTTAGAAGTCCGAAATGAGTCTTATGGGGCTAAAGTCAAGATATTGGCAGAGCAGTGGTTCTTCTAAAGGTTCTAGGGGAAAATCTGATCCTTGTCTTTTCTGGGCTGTCTACATTTCTTGACTTGTGGCTGCATCATTTTGACCTTTGCTTCTGTTGTCACATCTCTTCTGACTCTCTTGCCATTCTCTTTTAAGAACCCTTATGATTATCCAAGGTAATTTCCTCATCTCAAGATCATTCTTAAGTTAATCATATCTGCATAGTCCCTTTAGTAAGGGACTTTTTTGGTGAGATAATGTATTTTGTAAGGTAACATATTCACAGGTTCCAGGGATTAAAACATAAACATTTGTGATGAGTAATTGTATATGTCAACTTAGCTGCACCTTGGGGTATCCCAACATGTGGTCAAACATTATTGTGTCTGGGAGAAATTTTGGATGAAACTAACACTTAATCAGCAGACCGAGTAAAGCAGATTGTCCTCCCTAATGTGTCGGACTCTCATCATCCAATCAACTGGAGATCTAAATAGAACAGAAAGACTGTGTAAAAGGAAATTTCTCACAGCTGTTTGCTGACTGGAACATCAATCTTCTGTCCTCAAACTAGAACTTACACCATTTCAGGCTCTCCTGAGTCTCCAGCTTGCCAAGTTTAGATCTTGGAACTCCTCAGCCAATTCCTTATAACAATCTTTTGATTACCAAGAAAGCCAATTGCTTATGATTGTCTCTTTATATATACTATGATAAATATTTATATTTATCCAAGAATATCTAAATATATATCTCCTATTGTGTTTGTTTGTCTTGGAGAATCTTAACTAATACAAGATCTTTGGGGGCATCATTATTTGGCCTACCGCACAAGTGATGGTAGCTGACTCCCTTGCTATGCAAATAAACTCTGCAAATAACCTCTGCTTGTTACCATTTGATGGTCTTTATTTTTACACTGCAAATAAAATTTCTTCATCATATTGAGAGTCTCATTCAAAGTGTGTTAAAACAGGTTTGGCAGCATCAAAAGTACTGCTTTATACAGATTAAGGCAGAAAATACAGAAAGTACACTAAGCCAACTTTATAATGTCTCTCTAAGCAGCTGTACCAAACACTGGAAGGGGCAAGCCTGCCCCATTAGCCATGAGCATTTACCACAGAAGTCAAGGGGCACATGAAAGGGGAACTGATTCTGATATCTGGAAAGTTGCAAATGACTGCCAGCACCGAAGAATTACTGATCAAAACAAGAACCACACAGAGAGATGAGTTTCCTTTTTGTTTTTCTTTGACATAGTAAATTTTTATAAAATTGTTTATATAGTTTAAATATCCAATTCTATTTATAAAGGTCTAGGGTGTATGTATGTTATATACACACTATATAATGTATATAGTGTCAGTTGTATATACTTGTATGTATACATCTATATATATACACATAATTCTTGTTGTTCTTGGTAGTTATATTCTATTAAGTTGCAATGAACACTGAATTAGTTCATATGAAACTATTGCTCCTAGGGGAAATAGAAAGTTGTGTTCCTGTGAGCATCTGGTCACGTTTTCATTAACCAAGCAAGACATAACCTTGTTTTATGTCTTTTATATATATATATATATATATGAACATAAACCTCATATAAATAAATATGTATAATACATAAGCCTTATTTAACATATATTTCTTATGGACAATTACTTGCATGAGCTTTAAATTATTTGAAGCTGAGGTCCTTGTAAAACAAGCCATTCTCATCAGCATTGAAAATTTGCTCTTCCACATAACTTTTTCTACATAACACTTAGCAAATATTAAAAAAAAAAAAATCTTCCGTAGCTTTCTGATCTGCAGAACCTGCCTTGTCTGCGAGTTTAACATTTTTTACACCATATCACCTTTTGAAATATGTGAGCTAGCCCTCACTAGCTGAGGATTTAACATGTTCCTGGATAACATAACTGTCATTTTCTTTAGTTTTGAGCCTCACAACGATACTGCCCACTATGCTTTACTATTATTATTGAATATTATCATTATTATCATCATCATTATTATTATTCAGTTGTCACCTCATGAATCCACAAATTTAGCTGTTTTTCCATAGCTTTATCACATACTATAGATGTTCCTTTGCACTTTCTGGAACATTTTACATATTGATGGGCACATTATTTCTTTTTTTGAATGTACTGTATTGTTGATTCCTTAATATTGAACTCATGGGTAACAGCACTATAATTCATCTCAGAATAAAGCTTATTCAACACACATGATTTTTTGTTTCTGTAAGGTATCATAGTCTTGCACTTAGGGACACTAGACAGTACTCTATCACTATGCTGGTGGGGGATTTAAAAAAATCAAGAAAAAGTACAAAAACCACAAAAAAAAGTAGCAATAAAGAGACCACAAAAAAAACCCCAAAACACTTATTTACATATGAGAGCTGAAACAATATGACATAGTGTTGTTTGATCTCAGCAGGTAACATGCAGGTCAGGCGAATCAAATTTTTCACAGCTCTGTACATATCTATGATAGGGAAATTCCCTCTGCTTCTTGCCCAAGGGATTTCCTGTTGCAGAACTGTCGTGCTAGTAGAACGTAAATGCCTCTAAGACTTGAGGGTGAGTGTACAAATGCAGGTCCACATACTATGGTCTAAATATTTCAGTTATGTAAGTAAACTTAAATCTGTTCTCTTCCTCAACAAATGTGCCTTTTAAGAAATAAAAAGCAAATGATGTGAACACTACACTGTGGTCCCTGGCTTTCAAGAAAATGTTGGAAAGTGCTTGATAATTTGAAAGTACCTCCAAATTGCAAAAAGGGAAGAGATTAGAAACAGGGAAACAGGGCCCTGGCACCACCAGGAGTTATGTTTCACTGTCTAAGAATTTACTGCAATCATATTTTTATCGTTATAAAATAACTGTTTTGCCTTTACCTTGAGCACTTCCACTGTCCAGAATCCTCCATTCTGAATTGGTGTCTATATTGGCGGTGACACAAATTTGCTCAGCTTTGGGGTGTAGTTGCTGTTGTTTTGAGGACATAGCATAAGAGATGCCAGGTAGTGATTCCCTAAGGCCTGAACGTTATCCTTTTGATGATTGATATTTAGGGTTATAGTGTGGGGTGCCAGCACTGACTGCCACAATCTGGGTAACCCAGGCATCCATAGTTCTCTAATAATTTTGGTGTCGATAAGGCACAGGTCCCAGGTTGAGGTCTCTCTTGCACTACTGCCCTCCCCCTCTGCAGAGGATGTGGAGCACAACTTAGTGGCACATTGTATATTCAGTGGGTGCTCCTGTTGAAACCAAGATCTGCATGTTCAGTCAGGTCTTCTTTCTTCCTCTTTATCCCCTGGCGGCTTTGTTGGGAGCCTTGCTGTCTTCTTTTATTCCAGCTCTCAGGGGAGCACCCCATTCTCACAGTTATTCACCCAGGATTATATCTATGTTAATTTGTTTTCCGCTTACTTTCTAAACTCTAAAAACGAAGAGGTATGTCTAGATTTTGTTTTAGATGTTCATGAATATTTCATGAGTTATAGGCATTTCTCAAAATAGGTTTCAGCCAGTTGAATGGCTGATCTGCCCAGGGAAGGCTTTTAGCAGGTTGTATTGCTGCCACTTGCCATCCAAAGTGGCTTTTGTTCTCTGAGCCTGCAAAAAATGGTCTCCTGTTGCATGGGAATTTCCCTCAAATAGTGTAAAAATAACGTACTCTACAATAAAATCATGTACTGTAGTCAGTTCCTGAATCCAATGTTACTCTCTTCTCCATCTAGTCAATTCTATATAGGTAAATATTCAGATGGTGCAATGCCAACATTAAGACTTGCTGCACTGGTACCAAACATTTGGAGAAATCCGTTGGTACACTTTGTGGCCTTAATACGAGTGTACTGTGTTTGGTCTCAGACTCACTGTAACTCAGTCAGTATCATTTCTGGATGAAATTGCCTAAATTTTAGTACCTTTCTATTTCTTCAGTGATGTATTGATATACATTCCTGAAAACAGAAATGCATATAATACAAGGGAAAGGAAAAATGATATCAATTATGCTGAGTTAAAAGGAAGTGTTTTTAAACATTTATCATGTTTTTTGTTTTATTTTTATTTATTTATTTTATTATGTTCAGTTAGCCAACATATAGTACATCATTAGTTTTTGATGCAGTGTTCAATGATTCATTAGTTGCATATAACACCCAGTGCTCATCACAACACATGCCCTCCTTAATACCCATCACCTGGTTACCTCACTGATTTCTTCCCATTCAGTTTCCCCTCCCTTCCCCTGTGGTTATCCACACTATTCCTTATGTTCCACATATGAGTGAAACCATATGATTATTGTCTTTCTCTGCTTGACTTATTTCACTTAGTATAATCTCCTCCAGTTCCATCTATGCCAGTGCAAATGGTAGGTATTCATCCTTTCCGAAGGCTGAGTAGTATTCCATTCTATATATGGACCACATCTTCTTTATCCATTCATCTGTTAAAGGACATCCGGCTCCTTCCACAGTTTGGCTATTGTGGATATTGCTGCTATGAATATTGGGGTGCACGTGCCCCTGCTTTTCAGTACGTCCGCATCTTTGGGTAATTACCTAGAGTGTAATTGCTGGGTCATAGGGTAGCTCTATTTTTAACGTCCTGGGGAACCTCCATACTGTTTTCCAGAGTGGCTGTACCAGCTTACATTCCCACCAACAGTGTAAGAGGGTTCCCCTTTCTCCACATCCTTGCCAACATTTGTTGTTCCCTGTCTTGTTAATTTTTGCCTTTCTAACTGGTGTAAGGTGGTATCTCAATGTGATTTTGATTTGTATTTCCCTGATGGCTAGTGATATTGAACATTTTTTCATGTGTCTGTTAGCCATTTGTATGTCTTCTTTGGAGAAGTGTCTGTTCATGTCTTCTGCCCATTTCTTGACTGGATTATTTGTTTTTTGGGTTTGAGTTTGATAAATCCTTTATAGATCTTAGATATCCGACCTTTGTCTGAAATGTCATTTGCAAATATTTTCTCCCATTCCATGGGTTGCCTCTTAGTTTTGCTGACTGTTTCCTTTGCTGTGCAGAAGCTTTTTATCTTGATGAAGTCTGAAAAGTTCATTTTTGCTTTTGTTTCCTTTGCCTTTAGAGACATGTCTTGAAAGAAGTTGCTGTGGCCATTGTCAAAGAGGTTACTGCCTATGTTCTCCTCTAGGATTTTGATGGATTTCTGTCTCACATTGAGGTATTTCATCCATTTTGAGTTTATCTTTGTGTATGGTATAAAGGAATGGTCTAGTTTCATTCTTTTGCATGTGGCTGTACAGTTTTCCCAGTACCATTTATTGAAGAGACCGCCTTTTTTCCATTGGATGTTCTTTTCTGCTTTGTCGAAGGTTATTTGACCATAGAGCTGAGGGCCATTTCTGGGGTCTCTATTCTGTTCCATTGATCTATGTGTCTGTTTTTGTGCCAATACAATGCTGTCTTGATCTCAGCTTTGTAATGTAGCTTGAAGTCAAGCATCGAGATGCCCCCAGCTTTGGTTTTCTTTTCCAACATCCCCCTGGTGATTCAGGGTCTTTTCTGATTTTTTTGTTTTAAATGACATTCAATTAGAAAGCATTATGTAGGAATTAACCTACAGAAACACAATTTTTATGAAACCATTCAAAGAAAAAGTGATTATTACAAGCTTAACTGATATTTGCCACTTTAAAAGTCAAATTAATCTGTTGGCTCTTAGAAATAGTAAGTACACTATCATTATTTGTATTAGTCATTCAATTTCTTGACCCCTATCCACATTACAGAAAATATTTCTAAGAACGAGGCGATGATTCAGAAGAGTAAAACAAAAAGTAATAAATCTACATTCACATTTTGGAGGACACTGGTAATGACAGCTGAACCCTCTCTGTATCTGTATTTTATTTATAATAATTGTCAGGATGCTATGACTTTCTACTCAGTACTACTCAGAGCAAATAGGAAACATCTGATGAAGACATAACATAAATATCAAGTAATTGCATGGTTTTTAAAATAAATGATGCAGCTTTACATGTCAGGTGAAGATGGGGATATTTGGCTGCTGATAAGACATTTTTCCTATTTCTGTTGCTAGATAATTCTTCCAAAAATGGCTCAGGTGATGAGATTGACTGTCTTTTACAGGCTGGTCATTATCTTCTTCCTTAGGATACAAATAAGCTTGGACAATATGATTAGAATTATGGTAATTTTCAACTTGAGTGACTTGTGGCCCAAAATTGCAATTACAGACATCTTTCTTGAGAATTTGAATGTTTCCTTGTAAAACTTTGCTTTAGGCTGAATCTTGATTAGGAAGGTTTTATTTACTAAGTTCATTATTCATTCTTAGGACAAAATCTTTCCAGTTAGTCAAAATATAGAGGATATACTCCAGTTAAAAACTTTTTCATTTCAAACATATAGAAAGATTATGATACTTAAAATTATACTTTTCACAGTATAAAGATCTAGAATATAATTTTGATACTCAGTATTTTAAAAATTTCGATGGCTTTATTGAGTAATGATTACTACACAATAAGCTGTACATAAAGTATACAACTTTAAATATTTGGAAATATATATACACCTGTATATATGTACCTCAATAAAGAAAATAAACATACCATCATCCCCCAAAATTTTCTTCTTTTCCTATATAATCCCTCTGTCTCATCCTAGCCTTTCCCAGGCATCCACTCGTCTGCTGTCACTATAGAGTTAATTAACATTTTCTAGAAATTTATATAAATATGATTGTGCAACATATACTTTTTTTATTGATCTAGCTTCTTTAATTCAGCCTGATTATTTTGAAGTTCATCGATGCTATTGAAGTATGTCTTCTTATTACTATTGTATGAATATACACAAACGTTTTGTTCATTCATCCTGTTTATGAGCATTCGAGTTGTTTCTAGTTTTTGACTGTTACTAATAAAACTTTAATCATGAAACTTTATTTATTTATTTTTTTTTTTAATCATGAAACTTTAAACAGAAATATGTCAGCAAAAACATTAAAACAAAATGGAATAAGTATTTCAATTAAAAGGTGAAAATTATCAGACAATATTAAAGAACTATGAACTACTTATAAGGGGCATATCTCAAATACAAAAGAACATAAAATTTGGCATGTTTTCATTTCTCTTGAGGAACTATTAGAAGCGAAATGGCCAGCTCATGTGGTAGGTAGTTGTACACTTGAATTTTTAAGATACTGACAAATTATTTTACAATATGGTTACACCATTTTACATTCCCATCACTGGTGTATGAGAGTCCCAGTTGATCTATATCCTTGCCAGTGTTTGGAATGATCAGTCCTTTTTAATTTCTGCTATTTTAATAGATGCATAGTGGTACACCACTGTAGTTTTAATTTGCATTTATATAATGAATTATGATGTAGAGTATCTTTTAATGTACTTGGTATCTGTATTGCCCTTTTTTTTTTTTTTTTTTTTTAGTTGAGTTGTTTGTTTTCTTATTATGGAATCACCGAGTATTCCTTAAAAATTGCCAATACAAGTTCTTTGGTAGGTATAGGATTTGTAAATATTGTGTCCAGTCTGTGGCTTGTTCTTTCATTCTCTTAACAGTATCTTTCAAAGAACGTAAATTCTGAATTTTGACAAAGTATAACATTTTTTAAATGAATTGTACTTTTCTTTTCTTCAAGAAGTTTATGGTTGTAGGTTGTATGTCCATGATCCACTTTGAGTTCATTTTTTATATAGTGTGAGGTATGGATTAAAGTTTATTTTATGTTTTTGCACATGGATTTTTTTTTTCCAGCACTGTTTGTTGAAAACGCTATTCTTCCATTGAATGGCTTCTGCCAAAAAATCAATGGTTAATATGTTTGAGTCTATTTGTAAAAGCCCTTTTCTGTTCAGGTCTCTCTTATTTGTTTAATACTATTGTATTGATTACTGTAGTTTTATAATAAGTCTTGAAATAAGGTAGAATGAATCCTCCAGATTTTTTGTTGTGTTTGAAAGTTATGTTCTTCACTGCTCTTTGTTCTTGGCATTTACATATGAATTTTAGAATCAGCTTGTCATTTCTACAAAAAACCAAACCAAACAAACCTGCAGAGATTGTGATTGGAATTGCTTTAAATTTTTAGTTCAATTTTGAGGACAGTGACATCTTAACAAAATTTAGTCTTTTCTTCAGGGACATCATATATCTTGCAATTTATTTTGTTCTTTAATTTCTCTCAGCAAAGTTTTGTAGTTTTCATGCACATACATAGCTTTTGTCAGAATTATCTCTAGGTATTTTGTCACTTTTGATGCTTTGTAAATAATCATTTTAAAATTTCAGTTTCTGATTTGTTAATAATTTATGGATATACAATAATTTTTTATATTGATCTTGTATTTTATCACTTTCTAAATTAGCTTATTCGTTCTAGTAATATTTTTGTAGATTCTGTTACATGTTCTATACAGACAGCCACGTTATCTAAGAGTAAAAAGTTCTATTTCTTTCCAAACTGTCTGCCTTTTATTTCATTTTTTGCCTCATTGTACTGATTAAGACCTCTAGTACAATGCTGAATGGAATTAGTGATAGTAGAGTAGATGTCTTGTTCCAGATCTTAAGGGGGAAAGCATTTAGTCTTCAGGATTAAGTATGCTGTTAACTGTAGGCTTTTTTTTTTTTTTTTAAGATTTTATTTACTTATTTGAGAGAGAGAGAGAGAGCACAACCAGGGGGAGGAGTAGAGGGAGAGGAAGCAGACTCCCTGCTGATCAGGGAGCTCGATGCCACACAGGGCTCAATCCCAGGACTCCTGAATCATGACCTGAGCTGAAGGCAGATGTTTAATCTATCCAGTCGCCCCGACTATAGGCTTTTTATAAATACCATTTATTGAGTTGAGAAGTTCCCTTCTATTCTTGGAGTTTTTATAAGAAATAGATATAGAAAAAGCATTTGATAAAATGTGACATCAATTGACATGATCACGTAATTTTCCTTCTATAGTGTGTTGATGAATTACATTGCTTATTTTCAGTGTTAAATCAAACTTGTATTTCGAAATAAACCTTTTATCCTTTCAGGTCTTGCTTTAAGCCTTGTTAGGGTAGTTCAGAACAATATTTGGTCTAATTATCCCCCTACTGAGACAAAACTATTCTGAGTATTCCTACTTAAGTTGACCAATTAAATTTTTTACTCAGGCTGGTAAGAATAGGAAATATTTTTAGTTTAGTACAATCTTCAAGGAATGTTCTTTGCTCCCTCTTCTCCTTTCCAGTGGCTCTTTTCCATGCTAAATTAATTTTTTAAAATGCATGTGCTGAGTGCTACTTAGCTAAAGACTTGGGAAGGGGCCTTTGTAGATGTCTGAGGTTACCTCCTCTCTGGCACTCTATCCTATGAACTCAAGCTACTTTGACTCCTCAGATATCCATCTTTATCTTTTCTATGCCTGGTTCCTCCTCCTTGTACCATAAAGTATAAATTTTCTTAAGGCAGTAAATTCAGGCAATCTTAGTATTCACTTCTATTGTTTCCCTTCTCTCAGGGGTCTTTGTCCTTATTGCCTAATGTCATTTCCTTGAGGGTTGTTTTTTTTTGTAGTTTGTCTTTTTTTCTTTTTTTTCTTAATTTGTTTCAGGTAGGAGGGTAAATCTGGTTTCTGATATCCTGACCTGAAGAAAAAGTCTCTATTACTATTTTAAAGTAGGGGTAACCTGTGTGGCTTAGTAGGTTAAGCATCTGCCTTTGGCTCAGGTCATGATCCCAGGGTCCTGGGATGGAACCTGTGTTGGGTTCCCTGCTCAGTGGGGAATCTGCTTCTCCCTCTCTCTCTGCCTCTCCCTCTGCCCTTGCCCTGCTTATGCACACACACTCTCTCTCTCTCAAATAAATAAATAGAATTTTTAAAAATATATTTTGAAATGGGGCACCTGGGTGGCTCAGTTGTTTAAGTGTCTGCCTTCAGCTTGGGTCATGATCCCAGAGTCCTGGGATCGAGTCTGACATAGGACTCTCTGCCCAGTGTGGAGTCTGCTTCTTCCTCTCCTGCTCTCCCTGCTTGTTCTCTCTTCCCTCTCTCTCTCTCTCTCTCCCTCTCTCCCTTTTTCTCTCCCTAAAAAAAATTATATATATATGTATATTTTAAAGTATACCTTTTCTCCATCCTCGAAATCTATTACTCTATGAATTAAAGTCTACTACTTTTTGATAAGGGTGGTTAATTTTTAATTTAATTTGCCTCAATTTTTAACTTTCAAAGTTCTAGACTTCTTTTTTTTTAAGTTCACAAAGACTGAATTATGCTTTCATAACAATGAGTACTTATATGATTTGAAACAGGCAAATATCGATTTTGAAACCTATGACATCCTGCATTTCATATGCTGGTTGTCTTCACAGCATTAATTGTTCCATTTCCCTTGAAGAGTTTTATTATGCCCATTTGCTCATTCACTAACTATATGATGAGCTTGAGGAATAAAGTGATAAATTAGCTACCAGTCTTTGTCCTGTAGTAGAAGGCCATGCTATTAACAAGTGACTGTAGTAAAATGCTAATTTTCAAGTAGTTAAATGCAACTTCTCTGTTAGTTATTGCAGTGTTTTGATGTTCAAATATAAAATGCAGTTACATCCAATGAAACCTAAGCCTTGGTAAGGTCATAGTCTATGAGAATGCTGGTCACTCCTTTTATCTTCACTGAGCTCCAATATGGTAACTGAAATAATTACCTATATCTAACATTATTTTATATATTTTCTCCCTTCAGTCTTCATATAATTCTATAATCAACATTAATTTTGGGGGGAACAAGTCAGGAGATGAATGTAAATATATTCTTATTTACAACAAATAAAACAATATATGGAGAGTTTTATTTATTTCTTTCTTTATTTTTTAAAGATTTTATTTATTTATATGACAGAGAGAGAGAGAGATCACAAGTAGGCAGAGAGGCAGGCAGAGAGAGAGAGGGAGAAGCAGGCTCCCCGCTGAGCAGAGAGCCTGATGCGGGGCTCGATCCCAGGACCCTGAGATCATGACCTGAGCTGAAGGCAGAGGCTTTAACCCACTGAACCACCCAGGTGCCCCTATATGGGGAGTTTTAAAGTATGGAATAACTTTAAGAAGATGGGAATTTTTTAAAGAGCAAGCTGAGAATTATTGAATGCATACTTTCGGATATTAAAGATATCCATTTTATAGAAAATTTTGGTATAAATATATTTAATAAGTAAAAGGATATTTAGTAGTATTCTTATATCAACTTCCAGGTCGCATTAAAAAGGAACTTGTTCTAACTCTTATTAGAATGGTTAATGGATTAGCCTCTAATCTGGTATGATCTCTATTTATTGAAGTTTTTCTGATTCTTTTTTGTCATCTATGTCTTATGAATTAGTTTGCTTCAGAGTCCTTACTAAAAAAATCACAGAAAATCCTCAGTCTTAAGCACTTATTTTCAAGCTAAATATTTAAGTACCCAATAATTTCAACTGCCCTGTGTGGAAGTCTTTCTTTTACCCTCCTAGGCTCTGAAAACTGATGGCCATCCAATCTTTTTACGTAGTAGCACTTTTATGAATCTTTTCACTGTTTTTGCTTGACCTTTCAATTCTTTCTTTCATTTGAACAACTACACTGCAGCCTGTGTCTTCTTGCAGTAAGCAGCATTCTCTCCTGGCTAAAATACCTGTTCTTTCCAGCACATGGTGGCAAAGATAACTTTGCCCCTTTTGTGGGGTAAAAATTACTTATTTGGTATAATAAATGCTAAAAACAGATCCTCCATTTTATTCTCCATGACTCATTCTGTTTAATGCAAATTAGCAGTGCAGGGATGATTTATTAACAATTTCAGGGCCTCCAGAATGTAATTTACATGGTCACTCAGGGCGGAGAAGAGAAGGGGGAGGACTGCCTATTGCACAGATACAAGAAAGTTAGGGCCTTTGACACTAGTCTTTTTAAGTCATTTACTGGGTTATTTTAGAAAGTCAAATTCACTGAATTTTCCTCATTTGGAAAATAGATGACATAATAAATTCTCTTTAAGATACATTAGGCCTGAGAGCTGGAAAGAAAGATGGACTACATAAAATAACATGTACATTTAAGGCAAACAATGTCATAAAATTAGGTTGTAATTAGGCTGGTCAAAGATTAAAATTTCAGACACCTAAAATGTAAATCATATGGAAACAAAACTTTATACCTGTTTCTCACTGTAATGCTCTGTATTTATGACACATTCTCTATGGATAAAATTGCAGTTTTACAAAAAAATCTGTTTAAGTTATAATTAACCAGAAGTAAATACTAGTGAAAGGACAGAATAGATTCTCATAGGGTTCTGCTCAAGAACAAGCACAGTGATGGTTTTCCAATATGTGCAAGTGACTTAAGTAAAAATATGCACAGACCATTCTTTATTCCTGCCTGATCAGAAATAATCTTTTTTACTTTCTTCTAGAGGTAATATCTCTTTGAGGGATGTTCTGTTTCAATTTATTATCTTCAACAGTTAACACGGTGCATTGTACCTAGAAGATGCCTATAAATATCTGTGAGACAAATTAATTAAATTCAGAAATTAGCACACTTCTCATGGAGATTTTGTGGGTACGAATTTCTCTTCAAAGTGTTTCTATCTAGTCATCGTGTAATGGAATGAAAAATGCTTCTGGAAGAAGATACTCTCAACCACAGATTTCCTCAAAGGTGAAGGCATGTGAAGGCCATCTTTCATCAGCCGTCCAATAATCAGTGAAGTGTTAACATTACACTCTTCTAAGTGTAATCACCCCAGATTTCTTACATAATTTTCTGAGAAATATATTTAATATTGTTTGAATATATTATATTTTGACACCATAGGAAAGAAAAGATGCTTCTCTAATTATAGGCCCTAAGTGAATTGTATTATTTAATAGCCACCTTTGAATCAATTAAAAATTAAAGAAACAAGGAGCTTTATTTAGCACTTAATCTTTTTGAGAAAAGCCTAAAATTGTTCTGTTCTGTATATGGGGGGACAAAATGACAGAGGAAAGAGAATTGCAGAAAATGCCATTTGATTTTTGTCTGCATATGATAAAGGGGGATATAATAGTCTGGATAATTGTCATTAAATATAAGCATAATGGAGAGGAGATTTAGCATGGGAACTCTAGGGGTAGTCAGTGGTGAACTAACTCACTGTGAGCAAGTTATTCATTTATTTTTTCCTCAGTTTTCTCATCTAAAATGAGGGTAATGGAAGTAACAATATCTATCTTATAGGACTTTTCTTTACTTGGAAAATGTTTAAAATGGACAGGTAAACAGTAAGTGCTTGTCAGATAATAGCTATTATTATTTCCTATATGAAAAATCCATTAATTTTCAGTTGAATTTCTCTCCAAATTGGATTTGAATATAAAGTCTTCACTTTTTGGATTATGGGCTTTAGAGCACTCATTCTCAAAAACTGCATTGCTCATTGGATAGAAACTCCTGGGTGGTTGAAAATAATGTATTTATGCCTTGCATCCCACTCTCAGAGATTCTGATTTAACTGGAATGGGGAGTGGCCTTAACACTGTGAGTAAATCAAAACTCCCTACATGATTGTAGTGTGCATCAAAGTGTGAAAACAGTACTATAGAATGCCCTTTCTTTAGTTACAGGGAACAAAAACCAAGTCAGTGATTAAAAAAAAAAAAAAAAAAAAAAAGATTTGTTCTTAGTGTTTGGAATAACACCATAGGAAAAGTCAACTTCAGGAACTCAATTACATCTTGCTTCTAAATTCTGCCTTATTTATGTCATCTGCTCCCAAATTGCCAAATTGAAATATCATGTTTCCAGAAGGTTTAAGTCCTAATAAGATACTCCTTTTACTCCTGAAGTATAATGCCAGCCTGAGTGGGTTTTCTGTTCCTTATAGTTGCTTCTTAATGTTATCACCACGACTTTCCCAACTGTATTAATTTCTATTGCTATGTAATAAATTATTACAAATGTAGCTGCTTAGGACAGCACCCATTTAATTTATTACCTCCCAGTTCTGTAAGTCAAAAGTCTGGACATGGAGTTGCTGGGTTATGTGCCTAAGCTGTCATACTGCTAAAAACAAGTTCTCAAACAACAAGGTTTTAACTGTAGGCTCTGGAGAGAAATTCATTTCCAAGTTCATTCTTGCTGCTGGCAGAGTTTGGTTCCTTGTGTTTGTAGAATTGAGGTTCCCCTTTTCTTGCTGGCTGTCAGCCAGGGTGCTCTCTTAGCTCCTACAGATTACCTGCAGTTTTCTTTCCTCCAGGCCAGCAGTAAATAATTTTTCTGACTTCCAATCATAATTCTCTGTGACCAGACCAAACAAACAAACAAGCAAAAACCAAAAAAACCTCTTTGAATTTAAAAGATTCAATTCATCAGCTATTTCAGATGTCTGTTGTCTAAGTCTTGCCTTATGATACTCTCAGTTGCCTGAGGTTCGTGCTGTTGTCCTGGATCCCCACTTCCCAACCTTCAACTCCTACTCTGTGATTCCAATTACATTTTCCCAAGGCAACAATTAGATAATTTGATAAAAGAACCTGCTTGGTCCACTGATGGATTGAGAATAGAAAAAGTCTTTTTTTTTTTTTTTTAAGATTTTATTTATTTGACAGAGATCACAAGTAGGCAGAGAGGCAGGCAGAGAGAGAGGGGGAAGCAGGCTCCCTGCTGAGCAGAGAGCCCGATGTGGGGCTTGATCCCAGGACCTTGAGATCATGACCTGAGCCAAAGGCAGAGGCTTAACCCACTGAGCCACCCAGGTGCCCCGAGAATAGAAAAAGTCTTAATAGACTTTCTTTTTATCCTCCGCATGGGATAAGTTTCCTTATTTAAAATGTCCACTCACAGTCTACTTTTATGGTTGGAATACGGTGGGCCCTCTGAGAAAGAGCTTTATTACCAGAGGGAAGACCATTTCTTGTTACAGGAAATATGCTGAAAAAAACCCCATTTTTTTTTTAAACATCATTTTGAAAGCATTCCAAGTGAAACAGATCATGAACATTCTGCTCCCCAAGGTAGAAGCTGTAAATAAAGATGAAAATTTCTTATGCTGGAAAATGACACCGATTAAATATGGAATAAGGATGTTTATGTGAGTATTTTGGCCCAGTTATAAACATTTTTCTTTTCCCCAGCATAGATCTGGCTATTAATTTTCCCTACAAGCTGAAAGTCTTACTGTTGCATAGTGTTAACAATACAGGTAAAAAATAGGGTTTGTGAGTTTACTACTGTGGGCCCAGTGGTCACTTATTTCAAACTTGATTTCTGATATGACTTTGTAATTTGGTCCTTATATATTTTCAGCTAAAGAAGACCATATTAAATGCTTTTGACTACTCTAAAACCTATAGGTCTTTTGTAGAAATTTGCTATAATTAATACCACATCTTGGGGTGCCTGGGTGGCTCAGTCATTAAGCGACTACCTTCAGCTCAGGTCATGATCCCAGGGTCCTGGGATCAAGCCCCGCATCAGACTCCCTGCTCAGCCAGAAGCCTGCTTCTCCCTCTCCCACTCCCTCTGCTTGTGTTCACTCTCTCACTGTGTTTCTCTCTGTCAAATAAATAAAATCTTAAAAGAAAAAAAACACATCCTTCTGCAAAAACATTTTCTCCTATGACATAGATAAGTAGAATAAATAACTTTCTTCCTCATACAGTCAATACCCATAAAGTGCCAAATGCTGGTGTCTGCTAAGCTATACACCTCTAGATATATCCTTGGTCTTTGCGATCATTCAATTCTTAGAATCAATTTTAGGTCAGTCAGCCACAAGGTCTTACCTTTTCTTTCTAGACATTGAAGCAGAATCTTAAGCAATGCACACATCCCTGATATCCCCATAAAAAATTAACCAATCATGTTTCTTTGTTTAGTTTGCCAAAGGGTATACAATCTTTAGAACATCTAAGCTTAGGATGTAGGTACTAAAGGAAGAGCTTGCTAAGCATGTTGACATTTCTACTCCTCAGATTCCTTTTGTGGATCCCAATATTTCTTCCTTTACATACTTTCAAAAAAGTAATTGTTTTCTATCTGTCTTTAAAGCTTAATAAATATTTTGACTTACAACCCCTTCAGTTTTACTATTTGAATTATTTGGATTAAGATTTTTACTGAAAAGTTATTTGTAGCAAGTAAAGGTAAAAGAGAAATATTGTATGTCCCCTTTATCCATTTAATTTTTACTTATTTGTATTTCCAATGATTTGTAGCTCTTCCTACAAGAGAAATTTTCTTTTTTAAATTTTATTATTTTATGTTAGTACTAGAATTACTTGAGATTAAGAAAATTCTCAGTTTATCTTGTAGATTTATTATAACAAACATTTAAAGACTAAAAGAAAGAAACAAAGAAAATGCTTCAAGGCCAGTAATGTAGTACTAGGGTTGTCTGCTTCAATCATTTGAATATTTTCAAGAAGATAATATAGAAATCTGGGAGAGAGCTGGCTATGAAGATCTAAGTATAGAAACAATGTATATGATAAGAGGAGGGTCACATTCAGAAGATGGGGAAGAATATGACTGAGACTTCTAAAAGAAAATCATGTTTGCAAGCAATTATAAAACTGTGTTACTGAAACTACCAATTATTTCCATTTCAGACACTAACTTGAAATTTGAAGGCCTAAATTAAAGTAAATGTCTCTAAGTTTTAGTTTTCCTTATTTAAGAAAAATGAGAATCATTTGGTTTGTTTTTATGAAGTACTATCATGATACCTTCTCACTTGAAAAGCACTGACCTATAGAAATACAGGCTATGTGACCACAGTTGGAATTGTTGGAAATATGGGGCACTTGTCTGGTGAGGAACTGGTGGGGAGGTATTTGAGGGTTTCCTAAAAATGCAAAAGGATCCACAAACACAGGATCTGTCGGGCAAAGCAGATGTTCAAATACTAGAGTGATAGTCTAAATGACAAAGTCAGAGGTCAAAGGCAGGAATGAGCCATCTGGGAGAAGCTGGGCTGGGATGGGGCAGAATTGGAGCTGATAGCAAAGCAGAAAGGGAGAAAATTTAGACAAACACCACAAACATCAAAGGATGTTTGCCTTCGTTAGCTAGACGGAGACTTGGAACCAGACTACGTAGGTTGAAATCCTGGCTCTCCTATTTACTATATCTGTGATATTGGTTAGGTTAATTAGCATTTTTAAGTATTTCATTTCTCACATATAAAATGGGAAAATTATAGTAATAATCATCTTGTAGTATTGTAAGAATTAAATGAATCAATACATGTAAAGTGCATAAAATATTAGTGTATACCTAATAGGTGTTACTTTTATAATTGTTTTTGTTTTTATTAAAGTGAATGAAATTAAATCAAATAGTTAATATTCTGGGAACTACGCCTTTCTAAATATTTCCACCATCCCTATGATATATTTGTTACCCCTCTTTGAAAGATGAAGAAACTAAGTTTTAGACAGGAAAAAATGATCTCTACAAGTTTTCACAGTTAAAAAAAAAAAAAAGATATGGGATGAAGATTAAGGTACCTCTGACTTCCCAGATGATATGATTTTATTTTCACTACTTCACAACTATGTATAACATGAAAAGTCTCAGTAAAGGCTATGTAATTTTAGATGAAAAGTAAAGTGATTCTGCTAAATAAGGAGGAAAGAGATGAGCTGGTTTTTCTTTGACAGAATTTGGTGCATTTTAATTGGGTCTTGACTATGCATGCATGTTACATACCTAGGTAAAAAGTTAGGTAAAAAGAAAGTAAAATTTAAAAAGCAAAGAATAGTTTAAAAAAAATCACATTGTAGGTATTTCTTGCAGGTCATCATGGAGGTGTGGTGATGACTGATATGTTAAAGTAACTGAGTTACTTCGTATGACTAGAACATTGAATGAAGTCAGCAATTGGAAGAATATCTAGGCAGGTGTTTGGGGCTACATTACAAATGGTCTTGAATTCTATAGTGAAGATTTTCATCTATATACTGTAGATACTGGGGAAATGGGTAAGAATTTTTTCAATGGAAGATGAAAATAATAAAATATGTACTGAGAGAACTCTGGTAGCAAGGCAAAGGGTATTTTTGTTGTGAGAGAAAGTGGGCAAAGGGTATCATCAGACTCTAAAACTAGTCATGATAATGAGCTTTTTCTTTTCTTTTTTTTTTTAAGCTTTTATTTATTTATTTGACAGAGAGAGAGAGAGAGAGAGAGATCACAAGTAGGCAGAGAGGCAGGCAGAGAGAGAGAGGGGGAAGCAGGCTCCCTGCTGAGCAGAGAGCCCGATGTGGGGCTTGATCCCAGGACCCTGGGATCATGATCTGAGCCGAAGGCAGCCGCTTAACCAACTGAGCCACCCAGGCGCCCCAATAATGAGCTTTTTCATTAGGATAAAGGAAATAGGATGGAATCCTTAGATAAGTAATTAAAGAAAATAAGACTCAAAAGCTTTAATATTAGAAGCTTAGAGACCATCGTGAATTGTAGGTTTTATGGCTGTGGCAACTGAGTGAAAGATGATTCATTATTATATGGGAAGACAGGTGGAAAGCAGGCTTTAGAGGGAAAATGAACTCGTTTTTGAACAGGCTAAGTTGGAGGTATAGTAAGATAAGTTTCATAAGGCAGTCTTTGGAAACCTATGTCTCTGATACTCAGAAGACTGGCTGGGACTAAAGATGTAGACTTGAGTTCTGACTGTGTAATTAATAGCTGAATTCATGTGAACCGTAAGATTACTCTGCCTATGAAGATAGATGGAAGAGAATATGGATAGCAATAGAACCTTGGGAAAAACCAGTACTTATGTAGCAATAAAGGGGAACTTGCTGTTAAAAAAGATGAAGCATAATCAGAGATTTAGGGAAGCTATGAAAATAGAGGTGTAATAGATCAAAGATCAGGAAATTTGAAAGATAGTGGGGTCAGTTTTAGAAAATCAGGACTGTGGGGTCAAGAAGGATGAGGACTTCTAAGAAATCATCGAATTTGACAACTATGAGACAATAGATTTTTTTCTCTAAGAACATTTTTAGTGGAATAATCAGAGGAAAGATAGATTATAATGAATGGAAGAATGAGTGAAAGTGAGAAGGAGGAGGAAGCGAATATAGATGACTCTTCCAAGAAGAGTTGAGTAGGCAGATGATAATTGATAGAGAATCAATTATTGGAAAAGAAAGCAATCAATTATTGGAAGAGAAGGTTTACTTTGGGAGAAGAGCAAATAGAATTGATCTTTTTTTTCACCAAATTTTGAGATGGAGAGGAGGTTGAAAATATTTGCTCCTGATCGTTTCTATTTCCTGATAGTATGAAACGAGGACACTTGCTGGGTTTCGAAACTTAGATTTGAAATCTTCTACTAGTGGTTGATGAAAGAATTGGGAAAATAAGTGGATAAATGTCAGATGTATTTTTAAAAACATAGCAAGAAAGTTGCATAGCGATATTGATTTCACTGCAATGTATTCTTAGCAGCCCGGGAAAAGGAACAAAGGAAATGGACAGATGGGCTGACCCACAGTTGGAAACTGGCAAGGCAGATGTATAAAGTCAAAGAGTGAAAGGATATTGATCCAGCAAGATTCAAATAAGGAAAATTGGGATGGGAGAACTAGCTATATTCAGTATCATTGCCACTGATCTGATGTTTTAAAAAAGAAAGTAGGACTAAGAATAGGAATAAAAGTTTGTCAGTTATCTCTTACCTTTCATATTTTGCATGTATATTCTGATAAGAGGGGTGAATTTTTAAAATCTAATTTCCAAGTTCCTGACATATGACTAAAAATTTTTTTTGTAAAGATGTGACAAATTTGGCATAGTCGTGAATAAAATAACATCTTAGACTTCTATATGGACTTCATGAGACATTGAAAGTGAAATATGTGGACTTTCTCCAACGTGCCTGCCCAGTGACCTTAGGCAAGTCTTCCTTTTCTGAGCTTTAGTTTTCTCATTGGTATAATACATGGCAAAAAGTTCTTCGAACTGTCAAATTAACTTAAAGTTTACTTAAAGCAAAATTATTCAAAGAGTACTGCTTC
>CM052899.1:90373115-90409306 GCA_028534135.1 Potos flavus
TTAGGATAAACCATAATTTTAAAAAATATTATTCATATCTCCTTAGTGGCCATCAATTTCTCAGGCACAGAAAACCCTCAATATTAAGTATAAAATTTTAATTCATTTTATATGGCTAGCTTTGATTTGCAAATGTTTTTGTTCAGGATTTTTCTCTCATCCTTATTCATTAAGATATGGGTGTGTATATTACCTTTCTTACAATATCTTTTTCAGGTTTTTGTATCAGTTATGTTGACTCCATAAAATGATTCGGGAATTACTCCATTTTCTGTTTTCTGGAAGACTCTGTGTAGGATTTTACTTGAATATTTGGAACATTTTCCTGGTATGTTAATTTGGACTGGAGATTTCATTATAAAAACATGACAAAGATATAAGAGTTATAGAAATACTTAAATATTTTAATTTCTTTTTTTGTAAAGTTTTGATAAATTGTTTTTCTACAAAATTTTCCAGATCATGTAAATTTTAAGGTTTACTGATATATAGTTGTATATATATTTTCTTCTTATATTTTTGAAGATTGTAATTATGTTGTCTTTTTCATTCCCTATGTTGGTTAAGTTCTGCCTTCTCTCCCCCTTTTTTTTCTAGCTCAGCTTTGCCATATGTTTGTTGACATTTTTTTGAATAAATTTATGGTTTTATTGACTTCTATCTGCTGTAATTTACCTTTTATTTTTTTCTGTTTTTACTGTATTGTTTCCTTTTCTCTTTTAGTTTAGTTTGCTATTATTTTCTAATTTCTAGAGATAGGTACATAGATCATTGATTTTCATTTTTTTGTGTGTGCAATATATATGTTCAAGATTATAAATTTTTCTCCAAGCACAGGTTTAGCTATATTCCTCAGGCTTTGACATATGGTTTTTTTTCATTGTCAATTAGTTAAAAAATATTTTATACTTTTCATTCTGATTTCTTCTCTGACTGTCTTTTTTTTAGAAATTGGGGATTTTCTTATATTGTATTTCTACTGTGGTCAGAGATCCTACCGTAAATAATTTTCAGTCTTTGTTTAGCCTTCCTTTATAACTCAACATATGGTTCATTTTGATAAATATTTATGTGGAAAGAAGATGTATTCTCTTATTGTGGTATATGGTAATCTATATCAATCAGTTGGGTCAAATTTGCCCATTGTCATTCTTCTATGTGCCTACTGATTTTTTATCAGCTTATTTGATCAGTTAGTGAGAAAAATGTTAATTCTCACTAAAATTGAGGATTAATCAATTTTCTTTTTAGTTCTTTTCTGTTAATCTTTGCTTTGAAGCTAAAGCATTAGATCAATAAAGATTTTGAATTTTTATATCTTTCAAGTGGAATCACCACCTAATAAACATTTTGAAGTACCATTTATTCTCTAATAATGCATATTGCCTTAAAGTCTATTAATATAAGTATAAAATTTTTTTTTATTTTTACTTTTACTTTTAAACTTTATGTACCTTTATATTTAAGATATGTCTCTCTCTCTCTTTTTTTTAAGATTTTATTTATTTATTTGACAGAGAGATAGAGAGCACAGCAGGAGGAGCAGCAGGGGGAGAGGGAGAATCAGGCTCCCTGCTGAGCAGGGAGCCCAATGCAGGGCTCAATCCCAGGACCCTGGGATCATGACCTGAGCTGAAGGCAGACGCTTAACCGACTGAGCCACTCAGGCGCCCCTTGAATTTTTTTTTTAATACAAAGTTCAAGAATGTCAACTGGGCCCCATGATTTCTCTGTTTTTTTTACCCAATGGTATAGCAGGTAAAACAAATCCATGATGCAGAGGCTAATGCGGCTCTCCTGGGGCACCCTAAAGAATTTTTCTTCTGAGCAGGGTCTAAGATATGTCTTTTATAAATAATTTATTTTTCTTTAGTAATGTCTCATGTTCTTTCTTATGGAGTATTTAGTCCGTTTTTTATTTACATGACTGATGAAATAGTTCTATTTAAAGTTCTAAATAACTGTTTTCCTACCTGTCCCATATGTTATCTGTTATTCTTCTTCTATCGTTTTGTGTTTTCTTTGAATTAACCAAATGCAAGGATTGTATTACTTAGGCTTCCTTCCCCTCTTCTCTCTCCACTCAAATTAGCTTGTCAGTCGTACATTTCTTACTATTTTAGCAGTTAATTTAGAGGTTACAACAAGCGTTCTTGACTTAATACTGTCTACTATAAATTATTATTATCTCTTTCCTGATTTCACCAGGATCGTAAAACACTCTAATTTCACTTACTGCTTTAACAATGCAATGACAGTACAGAACTGCCTACTTTCTTACTGGTTTCCACCTGTCCTTCAGAGGAGATCTGTAATTTGAAGGGTGCCTGGGTGACACAGTTGGTTAAAGTGACCAACTCTTGGTTGTGACTCAGGTCCTGATCTCAGGGTCATGACATTGAGCTCTGTGTCAGGCTCCGCACTCAACGTAGAGTCTGCTTAGGACTCTCCAAACACCGCCCCCCCACTCCTACCTGTGTGCACGCAGACTCTCTGTCTCTCTAGCTCTCAAATAAATAAATAAATAATCTTAAAAAAGATCTGAAATTTGAGTCATATGTGGATTAGCTGAATAGAAGCATAAAGGCAAGTAGAAATCATATATACAAATGTAAACTCTTTTTTATTTTTTTAAATGTAAACTCTTTAATCACACATTATTGTTGCACATATTTAACAGTACTTCAGTGAGATTTATTTATCAGAGACGTTTGAGAAAAAGTAGAGTCTCTGTGAAAAACACAATGGGAAAATTCAAAAAGTAGACCATTATTTTGCAATAATATTTTGCTGTGTATGCTTAGGCCAAAGAGAGAATGACTATATTACTTTTAGAGAAGGTTTAAAAGGTTTTGATTTTTCATTCACATCAGGAAAAAGTTTAAAACAAGCCACTGTACTAAGTAGTCCCAGAATGAAAGTTTTGAAAACACATAGCAATTTACATTAAATCAAGTGAGCTTTAAGGAACCCTAAATTTCACATACCATTATTCACTAAAAGTTATGAAAAAAAAACATTTGAAGCATCCTTTTTCTTCCCTTCCTCAACCACTCCTGACATTATGTCCCTTCTGCATAAGCTACTACTTGCCCACCTCAGTCATAAATACCCACATGCTTGCCTAAGACACTATTTGCATCAATTTTGAACCATTAGGCCTGATAACTTTAATTTCTTTTCTAAATCTTTTGGATTTCTTATATTTGTTTAATTATATTATACATTTCAGTTTATTTAAAGCCCCCTTTTTATTCTATCACAGTTAACATAACTAATATAATACCGCGTTATAGCTGGGACACATTCCAGGCCTGGATCTCAAAGGGTGACTGTCAGATGGATAGGATAAAGTCAGTGAGACAAAACACTGCACCGAGTCTCAGGAGGTTCTTGTATTTCAAATGTGTTAATGGAACTGTCCAGGTGGAAACCAGAGGTGTCATATCTGGGTCTCCTCCCTAGAGTTCCATAAATTCTCTTTTCTGGGATTCTGAATTGCTTTCTGAAATTGCATTAAAAAAATTGAATGTATTGAAAGTGTTTCCTTGTAAGGTTCTCTTTTTAAAAGTAAACTACTTTTATTCTTCTGGACCACACTTAAAATTATTTTAAATAATCAGTTATTTATAGTAATATATTCTGTTGCTCTACTTGGACATTACACAAAAGCAATTTAATACAGAAGCAGTTATGTGAATAAAATCCTAAAAATAGATGTCCATTTTGTGTCAAATTTCTGGTGCAATATTTTTCTAATAATCAAGACAGTTACATCAGACAGAGACTACTTTTCTGGATTAATAGAAAGAATTATTTCTGGCCCAAAAAGAGCCTTTCGACTCCGCTTATATTTTAATAAAAATCAAGGACAGCATTTTGGTAGCGTTTTTTGGTTATCTCTTTCTGGAGGGACAAGAAATGACACATTCAAGTCTGAAAATGAGTATAGGTTGTGCAAAATCTCAAATGTTTTATTTGCATCTAGACAGCTGCAAGGCTGAAGAGAATTATTTTTATATCCACTAGTTAAGATCTTAGTAATATATATTCATTTCACATGGTGGCAGAGGTGTCCTTAAATTGTAGATAATTGTCATTAACTTATATTTATGTAATTCAAATGGGTCTCTAGTTTGGCTAAAAACAAAGTGAACAGAGTCAGCAAGAGGCGCTCTTTGTATTGTTAGGTTACCTACATATATACTGACTATTTTTCCATTTGTTGAGCCTATAATATAATTGAAGGCATGGCCATTAAAATATTCAAAATTTGGTGACAGGAATATGATCAGAGATTTCAAACAAGAAATATCTTTAGTGAGAGATTTGTTTTTTGTTTTTTAATACATTTTTAAAATGTCACCAGCTCTCTCAAATTCTCAATATGAAATACACGTATCTTATTATTAATTCCATTTCACAGGTCACACTCTGAAGGCATTAATAAATTACTGCATAGACAAATCTATGCAGTATAATGAATGAGCTCGCATTCTTAATTGCTACACAACATTTCTTTATGCTGCTCAACAATATGAACATTATTTTTGTTTTTGTTTTTTACAGTGAGGAAACATACTCAGAGAGGTTGAGATTTGTAGATCAAAAAGCTAATAATTATCAGAAATGGGGTTTGTATTAGTTCTATCTGAATCTAGAGTTTGCCCCCATTACTCTTATCAGTCTTCCAGTATCTTCAATCCATACATCTTTATTTCTTACTTAAGCAAGAAAATAAAGTATAGCAAAATAACAATTGTAGTTATCTCTGAGCTGGCTGGATCGATTAAAAGAATCTGTATTTTCTCCTTAAGCATTTAAAACATTTGTTATAAATATTTTTATTGAAACAAAAATACAGACTCTCCATGAATAATCCTTCATTGGCAGATTATTGGGATTGATCTAGGAAAATAAATTACCACTGTGTATAAAATATCTATAACTTTTTTAGTAATAATTAAGAATGATCATCAAATAGCACATTGTTGTTCTCTCTAATAGTGACAGGACATAGTTCCACTCTAAATATATTTGACTGAAGCTGTGTAGCAACATAGTCAAATTATCAGAGTAGAAGTGGCCATTCTACTATTAGGATAGATGGGCTTTTGGGAGTGCGAAATGAGGAAATGGGAAAATAATGACTTACTAACAGAACAAGTGGTAGAGTTGAAAGTTTGAAGGCTTTAGATATGTTAGATATTACTAGAAGGATACTGAAAGAAAAAAAATGTATGTCTTGTTTAAATCCTGATTTGAACAAGCCAATTATTAAAAGCAATTATGAGACAATTGGAGATATTTGAAACTCGTTAGATATGTATTGTGTGATATTAAGAAGTGATTTTTGTTTTCTTTATGTGTGATAATGTTTTGAGGGTACTTAGAGTGGAATGCTATGGTGTCTGGGATTTACTTTAAACTAATTCAGTGGAGAGAGGGAAAGAGGTTGTTGATGGTTGTATATACATATCTATGTTCTTATGTGTTCTGTTTAATAATTCTAATAAAAAAGAAAAAAGAACAAAGACAAAGATAGTGACTTAACTGGTAGTGAACTTGTGTGATGGCGAGGACTTTACATTAATGGTAAGAACATAGATATACTGAAGGTGTGTCCTGGATTGTTTGGGTGAATCTTTACTGCTAAGTCACTACTCCTTAGTACTAGTACAATTTAAAGTACTAAATGAGATGTTTGCATTGAATCACATAGAACAATTCCTACCTGTAAAACAAATTTCAGACTTAAGAGATAGTCATTTTATTTCCATTAAGTTTGGGCTAAAATCAATACTGCCTATAACTATTTATTATTATATGTATATCAAAGAAATTTTAGTAGTCTGGGGAAAATTCTTATTTTACTTATAAGTTTAGTTAGGTTTAAGAATTTGAATTGAACTCTTACTCCATTTTACTAAGCCACAGGAAAAACTAAGGAAAATATGACACAGTACCAGTGTCCCTGTATCTAGGAACTTATGCAAAGGCAGAGCTATGAAGAAAAACACATGACAAGCAATTGAGAAAACAAAGACATAAAGTTTAAGTGACTCTCCTAAATTATAATTGCTAAATAGTATCAAGGATGAGAGTCCAAATTTCAGGCCTATGCCTTTCTCATTGATTACATCTTCGTTTCAAAAGAACAGGTTGGAATAGACAAACAAAATGTGGGCTAACTACTTGAAGAACTTATGTATATTCATCAAGTTGACTCAAATCTGTGGCTATAGTTATATTTTCTCATTTACCATTGGTGTCTCCAGGGTAGCCCAGCACTTGACTTTAGCTAGGTGTGCAACAAATATTTGTTAAATAAATAAACACACATTTGTTTTTGATCACCCTTTATGTGGATGATTTATTATTTTTCATAAAATAAGTCCTCTGTGCTTTTATAGTTTTGTTTGCAAGATAAACATAGTAAGCCCTGAAAGGGAAGTAATAATTGAAGATGATAAAAAAAGTAGTAACTGATAAGTATCTTTTTCTTTTTTCTTTCTTTTTTTTTCTTTTTTTTTTTTTAAGTAAGGTCTATACCCAAAGAGGGGCTTGAACTTGCAATCCTGAGATCAAGAGTTGCATGTTCTACCGACTGAGCCAGCCAGGCACCCCAATAACTGATAAGTTTCTAATATTTTTTTGAAAAAAGTGAAGTAGGCAAGTCCAAGGAGAGGATTCCCAAACCATCTTGTTTAAAAACAAAAATTATGTGTAAGTTTTAAATCATGTACTTATATGAGATTATTTTGCTGCTTATATTATCAAATATTTTCATTCCTATCAGAGAGAATGAGGGAAATAACTATAATGGTTGTTACTTAAGAATTCAATGCAATGATTTTTATGTTAATTCCAAAGGTGGGATGTCAATTCTTTATAATTATTGAAATTCTTACACAAATCATTTTGAATTTTTAATTTTGATTTAAAATTAAATGTGACTAGTGTGTTTTTGCATAAGATGGGAAATAATGGGTGCACGGGGTTCTGAAATGGTGATGTATTGACTTAGATAAGAAATTAACAGTTGTTAATAAGACCCATGCATGGCTTTTGAACAATTTTTAGATTTTACTACTGTATTATTCCCTTTAACTCACACAAATAGTGAACCTTTCTTATATTCATGTATTTTTTATGTTTTTCTCTGAACTTGGCTTCTAATTGAGCTCCCTCTGGAGGACTATGTCAAACCAATATGATTCGTGCCTACATATATGCACAGATTTCTTAGAAAACAAGGCTGTAGGACTATAAAGCTTGACATGTGCTTATTGTGAGAAGTGGGAAAGTGACAGATGCGGAGAACATTTCTGAGGAGTCCAACTGGTCCACAGGCGAGCACAACCGTATCTGATTAGGCCGACAGCTCTGACTGTCCAATTTGTACAAGAGCCTGGAGGTCTCATTGTTTTTCAGCTCACTTAGCAATTAATGGTGCCATTGTTTTAGGCCAGCCCATTTGCAGAGAGATATTTGCTGACAGAATCAAAGCTTAAGAAGATATAATGAGAGTAACTGAAGTGACTCTTACTATATATAAAGCCCACAAGCTATGATTGTGAGCTTAGAAATTCAGGAAAATCTTCCACAAATAAGTACCACTCATATTTTTTCAAAGGGCTGTCAAGGAAACCTGAACTGTAATTAAAATGAGCTCTTTGAAAAGTTATTTTTCTTTAGTTATAATTATTAAATATATTTGTCTTTTTGTATTCTAATTTTTAAAAACTATCTTCTGAGAATTATTTTTGAATAATATTAACAATAATAATAATATTTTGAAACCTTATTCCTTTATGCCATCAGAATAATAATATTTTAAAACTTTTCACAAAAGCTTATTAAAGCAATGAATTTGCCAATTCATTTAAAGTTATAATAGTGAACCACTGAAAATCAGGATAACTCCCCACCTCTAACCCCCTCTATAACTTTGCTTGCATTCATTGAAAATGTGCTTTGGGCTAGATCTTGATTTGAAATAATGAAATCAGGTTCTAAATTGAGTAGAAAAATTCAATGTTCCTGGCCACTTTTAGGTTTTATAAGGGCAAGGCATGATTTTAAAAAAAATCTATGGGTGAGGAGCTCTTAGTAAACTTATGACCAGAAAAATAATATTAAAACAAATCGTTTATTAAAATACAATGGCTTTAGAAAACTTGAAAACCAAGAGGAGGGGAAAAAAGTACCTTGAATACGAATATCATTATCCCATAATAATATTTAAGGTTATAATAATAATTAAGAAGAGGAATATTAAAAAGTTCTCTTCTTACGGTATAATAGTAAACTTGGCTTTTGCCAGTTTTGGCAAGCCCTTTGTATGATTCTTAGATGGATCTGGACTGAGCACATGGAAGTGATTCAGCTATGACTCCACCACAAAAAAAGACTCTTCAATAGCATCTTCATCATCTAATGTCAACATCAGATTAATCTTTATAAAAATAAAGCCAGTTAACTCTTTTGTCTATACCTTTCATATAATTTATTCCAAAGCTAGATTAAGTTTAATAGAACATAGACAATCATCAATGCAGTTTTTTTTCTTCTTTTTATACAGTTTATCTCTTTCACCTTTGATTTTCATATTCTCAAAATAACTTCTCTATTGGTAGTTAGATACAGAAAAGGTAATAGGCTGTGGAGCCAGATGGTTAAGTCTTGAAAATTTTCCAATGTTATGCTATTTCTCTAAAGACATAGTATATGTTGGTGTGCATATTTTTGCTGTAAATTTGGTTCAGAGATATTTACTAAGCGAGGAATATCTTAGAATTTGTTTTTAGCACTTGAGATAGCATTAGTATGAAATAGGAATATTTTGTTAAACTGGCATTTAACCACTTTTCAACTATGATGATTCAGTGAATAGGGTAGAAGTATCTCAAAATTACGATATATTCAGTAGAAGCACATTAGGTATAAGGGATTCTTATCTGAAAATCTTATGTTGAAGTATAGCTCCTTTTCCTTTTTTGGTATTTATGTAAGAATCCTTAGCTTTCCCTTTTCTTTCTATTTTTCCCTTGTAAATCACCAGTAGCTTTACCATCTACTTATTTATGGATGATTTTTGAATATACATCCCTATTTTCATCCTCTCCTTTGTGCCTTACAATGTACCACTCCTTCTCCAATTTCCTATGGACATCTTTTCACTTAATATGTCCTCATACTTCATAATTGATATTTACAAACTCAGTGTGCAGTCTTTCTTCTCCTGACTGATTTGTCTTCTGCCTACCCTAAATCTCACTGCCTGCAACAACTTGCAGCATATTAATTACCAGGTTTGATGTGGATGTTTTGCCTGACCAACGCAGTGTGCCATTCTTCCCACTGAGGCATATGCATTCCTTTTGAGGTTATGTGCAAAACCATGAGAATGTTTTATGAGAATAAAGTGTATTATAGCTGATTTAATTGGCAAAGGATAACAGGTTTGTTATGCTTCCCTGTTATTTCCTTCTAAAACACTGTTTTTTCTTTTGCAATATCACTAAGATTTTTTATACTTATTTCCACGATATACTTAGTATCCACGGTACAGGTCAGTGTCTATGGGAATTGCTACTGAGGACAGAACACAGCACCTTACAAGTCATAGGTGCTTAATAAATGCTTGGTGATTCATAAAACTATCTGAAAATGCTGTTTAGAACACTTAAAACTGTCTTTATTTTTCCTGAAAATTTTTATCTCCCTATACCAGCATGAATGGCTCATAACTGTTTTAAAAATGCAACATAAACTGTACAGCTAAAACTCAGGCTCTTTGTCTTCTTTGCTAATTGATGATTCCAATGTTTTTGCCTTTAAATGCACCAATGATATTTATGTAGCATCTTCAATTTTCTATTTTTTACTAATACAGTTGTACAGTTAAAAATATTGTTAGGGGTGCCTGAGTGGCTCAGTTGGTTAAACATCTGCCTCCAGCTCAGGTTATGATCTCAGGGTCCTGAGATCCAGCCCCATGCTGGGCTCCCTGTTCAGCAGGAAAGTCTGCTTCTCCCTCTGCTCTCCCCCTGCTCGTGCATGCTTATTCTTTCTCTCTCTCTCAAGTAAAATCTTTAAAAAAATATTGTTAATTCTATATGGAATCATATGATATCTTCTCTGTATATTCTGTTAGTATTTTGAGTTTGGGCTTTGTCGTTTGCTTCTAAGTAATGACTGAGCTGTGGATTCTGGAAGTGTGGTATAAGCACCTGGAACCAGGTCATCAAGGAGCAAATGTCCTTCTGCCATATTTTTCATGTTGGCCAAAGTTCTCAAACTCATGGTTCTCTTAGGACCTTACTTTCAACAAATACCATTTAATTATTTAGAAAAAGCTGAACTTCTGAGAGAAATGTGACATGAAATGTATCACAGTACCACATGTTCAATTTAAGGCAATACAGGTTAGTATCTAATAGGAAATCATGTGACAGTAACAAGATGGTCCAATTTTTCACTTGGATGATTTCTCTATAAAAGTCTAAATAGCAAACTCCACAGAATGTTTGCTTCACACAATGTATTTTAAAATTTTTTAACTTCAGAATATCTATGTAGCATAAAGTATAACATAGTAAAGCCTGATATTTGTAAGAAAAAGTGACTGTAATTTATCAACTTTTAATCTTACTAATCTATTAACTTGGTGAATTTATTGAGACTGTGTAAGTTTCCGTGCTGATGCTGGCAAAGAATAATCTGACAAAATGCAGTGAAACATGTGGTTCCAACTCACTAGAAGTCTAATCCTAAATGCCTGAGTGAGTTATGGGATAATGGGATGAATATTAGCATCAAGCCACTAGGAAAATGCAGAAACTTTCAGGTTTCTCAAGACCATTTGTAGTTTATATCAAAATACAAATATGCTTTATAATGGCTTCTGCCCTTGAAAGTATTATATGAAATGCTTAAAATTCTTGGAATTATATGTGAATATTTTATTGAAATACTAAATCCATAGGAACTTTGAAAAAATGTGTATTTAGATTATTTTACGATCTCTGACTTTTAGCAAAATTCAATCACTTTTATCAGCTTAAGCATCTGACTTGATGTTTACAAGTTTTGGGTTAAATTATGTAGCTATAGAATATTTTTAGAAGTACACGCAAGAACCAAGGTATACTGATATTTGATAGTGTCAACATTTTATTTACCTTTCACTGAAAAAAAATGAATAAAACCTCAGGTTTAATAACTAATACATTTATTAGAACCTCAAACATTAGTTTTTAGGGTGTGGAATTTGGATATCTTTTTCTAGCATAATAAATATACCCGGAAAAAGCAAGATTTTAGTAGATCCAGATTAATGCATTATTATTTCCACCATTCTAAAGCTTTAAGGACCTACATGCCTGGGGGCATAACTTTGAACATTTTCAAATCAAATACTATAAAATAAAATATTTCTAAATATGGAGCTGGTTGTAAAAATTTCAAATAATAGTCAAGAATATATCAGGTATAAAGTGTGTGCCATGGAAGCAACAAAGAGCTATATAACCTTCATTAAATATCTCTTTCTGGTTAAGTGACAAACCTGAAGTATTCAGAGAAAAAAATTAAGTGCCAATTGTATGAACATCATTTCAAATACAATAGAAATGAAAGTTCTGTGTCTTTCACACAAAATGAATTTTATGTACTATTTTATTAATTTTAATCCTGACAGTAATCTTGTAGGATATGAAGATAGTGAGTCTCAGAAACATTAAAAAGATTGCCTATAGCCACAGAAGTAGTGATTGACAGGGCTAAATCTTACATGTCCCTGCTGTTTTCTAAAGCTAATGGTATTTCCATGGTGTGTGTGTGTGTGTGTGTGTGTGTGTGTGTGTGTGAAAGAGAGAGAGAGAGAGAGTTTATTCATTTAATAGTAAGAGTTGAGAGCAGAAGACGATGTGGAATCTGGTAAGCAGCTTAAATTTAATGGAATAAATAAGCTTTAAGTCTCTTTCTAGAATTGGAATAATTTAGATAGGGGAAGGGGTCTCCAGATTGAGGTAATGGCATAAACTGCAAGATAGGCATGTAAGGCCTTTCTTCTAAATAATAGCTCTTTAGATAACTTTTTCAAAATTAACATATAATGTATTATTTGTTTCAGGGGTACAGGTCTGTGATTCATCAGTCTTACACAATACACAGTGCTCACCATAACACATACCCTCCCCAATGTCTTTAGATAACTTTTGTTCTAGTCCTACACTTGGTGATCTATTGTAGAGCTTCATCATTTCATTTTAAATGATTGCCAGAGGCTTCAAACTAAATCAGAATCTCCAACAGTGTCTTCTTCATCTAATGTAGACTCAGATTAATCTTTATAAAATGTGCATTAATTCATTCCTTCATTATCCATTTATTGAAGACCTATCTACCATGTGCCAGGTACTATGCTAAGTGTTGGAGATAACACTTAATAAAGTCAAAATGTATTCTCTGCCTTTTTGGATATCTTAGTAACCACTGAGGAAATCATTTGATTTGACTTTAAGGCTTAGATAGGAAGTCTGGTTACCAATAAAAATTTAAGGATCATCTTCAAATTGGTGATAATTGTAAGTGATTTCTTAGGAGATAGAGATGAGGAAAAAAAAAAAAAGGAACCTGGAGGAAGGCCAAACTCTTTAAGGATGATGAATTTAAGAGAGAGAGCAGGGAATGGAGGAGAAACTATCAAGGAAGTTAAAGAGAGCAGAATAGTGCTTGGAGGGAATGCGGTCAGTTGGATTTTACCTTCACCAACCACACCAGGCAGCACAATGTAATTTACATGACACATTCTGGGGTGGAGAGTTATCAGTTAGCAGACATAAACTGATACACCATATCCTGCTATGCTTACTTCTTTCACTTAGGAAATTGACAAAATGTTTTACTGATGTTAATTTACGATGCATCTAAAGATTGAAAAAAGGGAAAACTTGATTCTAACTTTGACGTTTCATTCCTGTGCCTTAGTTTGATCAGAATAATCAGCGACTCATAATCGATGCATAAGTGAGCACATTTTGATATTTAAGAAATGAAGTAATATACATATTACTAACTAAATATGATAATGCTAGTAATTTTCTCACTCAATTTGTGCTTAAGGATATGTCACCAACAATGATATTCCACTTCATTTGAAATTCAAAACATTGAAGTTAATTTTTAAACATTTTTATTGAGTTGAAGCTAGAGAGTTAAAGAACAATTAAGTTAATTAAAGTTTGACTATATATACATGCAATGGATACATTTTGTACTAATGCAATCTTAGTGCTTAGCTCGCTATTAACCTAGCAAGCCTGGAATTTTAAGTGTTGGTCTAGTTATTTTGAACCCATAGTTTTAAAAATGCACGAAGCTCATTTAACATAGTATGTGTAATTTAAAATTAGATTAATTATCCCCTGCACTGTACTCTTTTTCTGTCACCTCTTTCCTGATTACAGTTATTTGATTACTTCTTGAACCTTTGGCAAATTGAGTAATCATATATATCATATGATCACATGATCATATGTACGTATGTATGAGCATACGGGTATGTGTACACATGTACAGTAATAATGGACATTTAAATTTCTGAAACATTGTCAAATGCATTGCATAGAAAGATTCAAATTTCCATATCTTTATTTTATTTCTATTTTTATTTTACAGATGTAGAAATGGGGTCCCAAAGGAATTAACTAACTTGTTGTTTATGTAGCTATTTAATGGGACTGTAGATCTTGAAGTCAGGTCTCCTAATCGTTAAAGTCAGTTTATTCCCATGTAAGGTATGCTCACATGTTTATTTTCTTTTCCTTTTTTCTCACATGCCATAGAATAAAGGTGTTGATTTATAATTTTTGACAATTTAATAAATGCTTAAGATTTACATATATTTATATCTATGCAATACATCAAACACACAAAGTATCCATTTAAAGCAAGACAATTTACATGCCATTAAATAAACATTTTTACTCCCAGATATAAGCTAGGTTAGTTAAACTATTAAGATTCTGTAAGAATACATCCACTTGAAACTTTTGCAAATGTCTATATGCAGTTGCATAATATATTTTCACACTCAACTCAATTTTATTGAAGCATCTTATTCCCTAAAAAGAGGAAAAGATGTACAGAATGACTCAAAATGTCATATCTAGGCATCATTTCCAGTGCATTTTTTAAGGATAGAAAGAGTAAATTAAAAGTAGATGTGTAAAACGTAGAGTAGGTTGGTGGCCTCAGGAAAGAAATGATTGCAATGTAAACTAAAATGAAACTCCTCTCTGGAAAAAAAGTAATTTAGCTTCATGAACAGCTGCACCTCAGAGGGTCAGGCATATGAGCAATTAAAATTAAACAAGTTGATTTTAATATGCCTTAGTAACTGTGATTGATCTTACAGAGCTGTTGTTGACTATACATCAAGAAACAATTTAGGATCCGGTTTAAAACAAAGTTTATAATCCTTGTTTAATGGATTTTGGTACCTCAGGCTATATGGTGCTGTAAAAATGATTAAAATGTGCCCCGTCTCTGTATAATCAATAAAACGTCTCTCTAAAATTAGTTAGGTTCCAAAGACTCCTCAGCAGGCTTGGCAGTGCCACGTCTGTAGAATTCCAAATAAGCCATCTATCATTATTTCCATACACAAGGTTCATTAGACACCTCATTCTTTATCTTATTAGCACCAAAGTCAGCTAAACAATCAAATCAAAAGGTCACCTTTAACAATACCTAGTTAAACCAACACATACATCAAGACATTATTAATATAATACATCAAAATTCAGTGGTAAAAATTCCTAGAAGGTCAATAAAGGGTTATTGTTAAAAGTACTGGAGATATACATATTTGTTAGTTAAAGAAAAAAATTCTAAAGTGGCAATTCTCTAAGATCTTAGAGATGGATTTAGTCTGTTACTGAAATCAGTGAACACAAAACCTTGTTTAGGTTGTATTATTTTAAAACATTTCTCTTGGGGCACCTGGATGGCTCAGTCATTAAGCCTGTGCCTTTGGCTCAGGTCATGATCCTGGAGTCCTGGGATGGAGATTGGGCTCCCTGCTCGGTGGGAAGACTGCTTCTCCCTCTCCCACCCCTCTGCTTGTGTTCCCTCTCTCGCTCTCTCTCTCTCTGTGAAATATATAAATAAATAATCTTTGAAAAAAAAAAACCATTTCTCTTTTGTATATCATAAAATTGAATTTGTAGTTTTTATGAAATGAATGGACAAATCAGTAACTTTGGAGTTATTTTATTTTTTATTTTTTTATTTTTTTTCCCAAATACTTTTATTTTATTTTTTCAGCGTTACAAGATTCATTGTTTATGTGCCACACCCAGTCCTCCATGCAATACGTGCCCTTCTTAATACCCACCACCAGGCTCACCAAACCCCCACCACCACCCCTACAAAACCCTCAGTCTGTTGCCCTTTGGAGTTATTTTAAATTCTTTTTAAGATTATGCATCATTCATAAGCATGTGTTTTCTGAATGTATTTGGTGTTTTTAAAATTGCATTTTCATCACTAATATTTTAAGATAGAGTTCTTTATTTTAAAGAAGTTAATGCATATCAATTTTGTAATTTATATAGCTAAAGAAATTTGAAGTTTGGGGTGCCTGAGTGGCTCAGTGGGTTAAGCCTCTGCCTTCGGCTCAGGTCACAATCTCAGGGTCCTGGGATTGAACCCTACATTGGGCTCTCTGCTCAGCGGGGAGCCTGCTTCCCCCTCTCTCTCTGCCTGCCTCTCTGCCTACTTGTGATCTGTCTCTCTCTGTCAAATAAATAAATAAATAAAATCTTTAAAAAAAAAAAAAGAAATTTGAAGTTTAACTTTCATATACATTAAGTTCAATTCACCTAGTGGTGAATGTTCTGCCATTAAGTGAATCTAAAGAGAAATACATCTAAGGTCTGGTCATGTGCTCAACTTATCATCCAGTGGATTCTTTGAATAAAATGATACATTAACTTAATACTTCTTTATATGTTCCTTACTTATAATTTACTCAACTCTTTTTAAATTTTATTTTATTCTAATTTAATATACTCAGATAAATTTAGTGGTCAATAGGATAAATTTCTACATCCATAGTTAAGATGTATGTAGGTAGGTTGCGTGCTTACCTTAATCTAATGTCCTTCAATTCTTTTATCCTATTGCAAAATAAATGAATACATATTTGTGTTTCTGTTGGATCAGTTTGGGTCCGTAAGAAAATATTTTGATAATTATTAGCCAGGAATGAAGAAAAATATCTCTTGTTGAATATTTATAATAATTCCACTGAAAGCTTTGTCATTGCTATGTGTATGATGAGTCTGAAATATTTGTTAATGGCACTGTGTGCCAGACAAATGAATGTGTTAGCTCTTGTAATCCCTCCCAAGTCAGCACTGTGCTTTAACTGCCATCATTATGTTTATTTCTGCTTGGTACTTTCAGATCAAAATGTTTCTCCCTGCCCTCCCCAAATACCCTGTTCTCACTGCCACTGGGATACATCACTTAATTAAGAAATGTAAATCATTACAATGTAAAGAAACAGTTTGTTTTTTATTCTTCTATCACACTAAGAGAACATAGTGTAAGATGCAGGAGCGGAAATGGGACTTACTATGCTGATATAAAGGAGGTTTTAAAAGAACTTACAGAATGGTTAGGAAAGATACCAAAAGAAGGGAGAGGCAGGAGGAATTTAAAGAGAAGATATTGACTTGAAAAGTAATGAAGAGCTTAGGAGGAGGATGAGAAGCTTAGCATTTTTAAAATTGATTCAGAACATTTTAGAGAATTATAGAAGAAAAGCATTATGGACATCAATAAGACAGTTAAAAATTAAAAAAAAAAGATGGTATAATCCTTTTAGTTTTTGTTTTGTTTCTCTTTTAAGGATTTAAGACTCACTTTATTTTTTTTATTTTTATTTTTTTAAGACTCACTTTAAAGAACAGACTATTACATGTTAAGATTATGATAGTATGACACTGGGACTAACAAACTACTGGAAGATACTGGAATATTCCTAATTAAGTATCTTAGTTGTTCAAGTGTATAAAATTAAAGAAGTGAAAGGATTTTTGAATTTAGTGCTAATCTTAATGATCAATAAATAATTATGACTGTGATAACACAAAGGGTATTATTCTATACAAGGAAACGGCTGGAGTTATTGGTAATAAATCTGGGAAGTACCTGCATATTGTACAGAACAGCACTGGACTTCTTTCAGTTGCTTGCATGGGTTGGTTTTTTAAGGGACATAATCACTGTGCTGGGTTCCAAGGCTTTAACTCCCTGCCACCCCCCACTCACCAGCCTCCACTTTAGAACAACTCCAGTGGTACAGAAATATTTAACATGTTCCTTCATCAGTCCATCCTGTGAATGTCTTAGGAAAAAGGATGCTGTAGTTCTACTGGATTTGGGGAAAGCAGTGTCTCTTTCCCATGATTACTTTTTACGCCTCCAGCTGCACGTTTAAGTGAATGTATTTTGATGTCAGATAAACCTATTTTGAATGCTATGTGACTGCTCCCTCATCTGTAAAAGGTAATAATGCCTATCTCAAAAAATTGCTAGAGGGTTAAGTGTAAACTGCCTAGCAAAATATCTGGCACATATTAAGTGCTCAATAAATGTTAATTATTACTATTATAGTGGGCTCTCAAATTGCTCTCTTGTGGAGTTTATAGCTCTTCAGGAGGTTTATTACCTTTTGAATGCTGCCTCAAGTTCTGTTTGCTTCACAAACAGTTTTATTGATAGGTAGTAATATTCAACTTCATTTCAAAGTAAACAACTTTCCTTTTTAAGGTAGGTGGAAAGAATAAGAGATAAAGAATATAATGGGAGGAAACTGACAATAACAGAAGATCAGCTGCCCTCAGGGCAGGGGAAAGGGGAGATTTCCAGAACAAATTGTGTGTCGTACCCCACCCACTCCCAACCCCACACCCCATACACAAACACTTCTGTTTCCACCTTTTTATGTGAGTCCTCCTCACACAGGCCTGCCCTGAATGGCAAAAGAAGAGCCGAGCAGGGGTCAAGGATGGGTAGCAGCCATGGTGTGCTCTGCAGCTATCCGAGGACAGGAGGAAACCCCAAGCCTTATAGATGTTTCTATCAGCCATTCATTTACTTATGTATTTAAAATATTTATTAATGACCTTGTGGATAGTGTAGATGATGAAAAAATAAGAGAGTATTTGTTTTCAAGAGAGTCACAGTCTAACACTATAGACAACCAACTGAACGAAGACCAGGTTGTGATGGAATCACATAGCGAGGCCACGATGGAGACAGGGTGGGGAGGATAGACTTAGGTTAGAAGGACTTAAGTTAGTGACACTTTCCACTTCAGCAATGCAAGCAAATTCATGAAACATACAGTGGTGTAAATTGCAAAGAAGTTGTAATACTTCCCTCCTTGTCTCTTCAATCCAGCAGAATCACCGTGTTTGGCAGATGAAGCAAGACAAGTGAAACCTTAAATATTACAGGGCATATTTGAGGATTGAGGATAGCAGCAGCAGCTGGCTGAGGGTAGCCATTTTGCATGATTTCAGTGCAACTGAAGCATTTTGGGGCATGAAACTAAAAGAAAATAACCTCCCATTTTGAAAATTTCAGAGGATTTTCCCTTTCAGGTAGTATGTTCCAAGATATTTTTCCATTTTTCTCAATGTTTAAGTTCTAAGTAGTACACACTTTGTTTACAAAATTAAACTGCAGTCAATAGGTTTTGCTTCATTTGAGGATAGAGGTCTATATAACAATAGACCCCTATTCATTTTCTTGACAGATGACTGCCCAATATTTGGTGTTGAGTACATTGTCTTTTCCATCAAGAGAATAAAACTCAGTCCATCTTTCTGTGCTTTTAAAATCAGATGCCTTTTACAAATAAGTGAAGTTACTGAATTTTTTAAAGAGAGAACTACAGAGCAGAATGCTTTTTAATGCTTGGGCAATGGCAGGGCAATAGAAAGCATATTATCAGGGCCAGCAAGTGCTGTCATTCCTAAGGGTGGATATGCTCAGTCCCATGCCCTTGGTGGAGTAATACCTGGTGGTCTCTAGAGATTCTTGTGAGTGAAAAGATGTAAAACCTGCTTTTTCAATTGAGTGATTCTCGGCCACCCTACACTGAAGACAGTTAAACTCTGATTGAGTATCAGAGTATGCATCTTCCAATTGTTTCTTTTCCATTTGAAACCCAAGGAAGGAAAAGTGGGTAACCAGTCATCATTCCTTTGTTTGAAACTGTAGATCGAATCTTACACAAATACAAGGAAAATTCCAGAGTGAACAAAACTGTTGTATATGATTTTTTTAGCTTCCTAAGTTTTAAATCTTTTAGCATGAATAATGTCAACAATATTTGATGAAACGAGAATAGTATGGAAATAGAGATTTTAAAATAATTCAGATTTTGCCACTCTTGCTTTATCCAGTTGTTACTGTTCGCTTATTTTATTGGTAAGGTATCTTAAAGGTCATTGCTTTTGTTCAATTTATCTAGATAGCAAGTACTTATCAGTTTATAGAAATGTTTTTCATCCTTTTTCCAGCTGCAGAGAACTCTCTCATATAGATATACTATAATTTATTCATCTTCTATGGCTGGACAATTTGCTTGTTTATAATATTTTACTCTCAATAATTAAATTTATGCACTTGAAGTATTGTATTTTAGGAGGCACATATATATTCTAGGTGAATTTTTAGAAAGATTCCTAAAAGGATCCTAGAAGTTGGATTGCTGGTTCAAACGCAAATGTCATTTATTGAGTATTGCCAAATTCCCCTTGAGTGTTTCAGAAGACCGTTTGCCTTGCCAACATAATGAGTTGCCACTTTGATAGGCAAGCAATGACACTGAAATGCCATTTTCACTCATATTTCTCTTGTTGTAAGTGAAGCATTGCATATTTCATGTGTTTGTCAATTACATATTTTCCTGAGGGATGACTACTCATGTCTGTTTTGCTATTTTTTTTCTGAATTTTAAGAACATTTTCTTAGATATATTTTGCAAATATTGTCTGCCAATTTGTCATTTTTATTTTGACTTTTGATGTTTCTTTGCAATAACTTTTAAAAATGTCATCACATTTATCTTGTCTCTTATTGCTTCTGGATTTGGAATCACAAATTATTTACCTATAATATTTGTATAGATATTTCTTTTTTATTTAATCTCTGATTCATTTAGAATTTATTTTGGTCATAATATGAGTTATGAATCCATTTTTTAAAGAAATGTGACATATGGGGTTTGCAGATGCCCTTTACCAGACAGAGAAATGTCCTTTTATTTTTAATTTGCTGAGAGTTATCATGAATGAATATGAATTTTATAAAATGTTTTTCTCGTCATTTGATACGATCATGGGGTTGATCTTCTTTATGTTAATATAGTAAACTGTATGAATTGGTTTTCTTAATACATAACCAGACTCTCATTCCCAAAAGAAAACCCACTTTACTGGTAGATTTTACTTAATTTTATATTTTTGAGTAGTTTAGTATCTATGTGGATATCTATGAGAACATACATTTGAACATACAGAGAACATATCTATGAGGATATTGTTTTGTAGTTTTCTTTTGCTTTTCTTTTTTCTTCTTTATGATCTATCTTTTGTCTGTTTTGGTACCAGGGAAAGACTCATCTCATCAAATAAGTTGGAAAGTGTTCCTTTGTCTTTTATTTTTAGGATGAGATGGTTTAGAGTTGGTCATAGTTCCTCTTTAATGTTTGGTGAAATTCTCCATTGGAAGTGTCTTAGCCTGGAGATTTCTTTTCTGGGGGAAGTTTTAAATTAATAGTTTTAGCTGTTCAGGTTACATATTTCATCTTGGTGAAATTTGGCAGGTAATGATTTTCAAAGAATTTCTTCAATACATTTAAGTTGTCAAATTTGTTGTGTAGAACTTCTTCACCCATTTTTTAAAAATCAGGCAGCATTATATTAAAAAGTTTCCTAACTTTGGTAACTGATCAATAACTACCCTCCCAATTTCAATTGCACTAGTGTGTAGAGACATTGTAATAAAGCAAAAAAAAAAAAAAAATTAGTTGAAATGATAAGGTTGTTTAGCACATCTCAGTGCTAGCATCAGTATATAAAATAATCTATTTCTAAATTCTGAAATAAGTGAAAATTGACAGAAAAAAACTTACAATATCATCAAAAGTGTGAAATACTTTAACAACAGATATGCCAGCCGTGTATATCTAAAACTGTAAAATGTTGTGAAGATAAACTTAAGAAGAACTAAATAAAGGAAAAGATATACCATGTTTATGGACTAGAAGAAAAAGTATTATTAACATATTTTTTTTTGCAAGTTTATCTGTAGAGTTACATCAGTTCAAGTCAAAATCCCAGAATGGATAATCTGATTTTATTTATGTATTTATGCACATATTTATTGATTTGATTTCCCCCCCACTTAACCTGCCTTGTTTCATTCCACCAAATTCTCAGCCCACAAAGGATCATTTAAGTGGCACTTCATTAGGAAGGGGAAGGACACTGAGAGAATCCAGGATGCTTTCAAGCAAATTTTCTATCGTCTGTCATCTGGTTGGATGAGTAGCACTTCCAATGTGAGGTGTCAGAGTGATGTTCTTCAACTTCAACAAAAGGTGATCTCTGGGCAGTGGCTATGGAAATGTTTATAAACCTAAAACTTAAACCTAGAACTCTAAATTTCCAGAAGAAAACAGACGGAATTCCTTGGCTTAGACAAAGTTTTCTTAGGACACAAAAAGAATAATCATAAAACAAATTGATAAATTTTGCTGCATCAGAATTAAAATCCTCTCTTCAAAAGACATTTAACAAAATGAAAAGACTACCTAGAGGCTGGGAGAAAATATTTGTAAACGTATTTCTTTTTTTTTTTTTTTTTTTAAGATTTTATTTATTTGTCAGAGAGAGAGCACAAGCAGGCAGAGTGGCAGGCAGAGGCAGAAGCAGGCTCCCTGCCAAGCAAGGAGCCCGATGTGGGACTTGATCCCAGGACTCTGGGATCATGACCTGAGCCGAAGGCAGCCACTTAACCAACTGAGCCACCCAGGTGCCCCTGTAAACGTATTTCTAATAAGGACTTATATTTTCCGTATAACAAGAACTACCAAAACTCAAAAATTAGAAAACAGTCCATTACAAAATGCCAAATGACTTATACAGACATTGAATCAAAGAAGAAAAATGACTAGCAAATAAGCACATGAAAAGGTGCTCCTTAAGGAAGTGCACATTAAACTCCAATGAGATATAATGAGATCCCCTACCTACCTATCTGAATAGCTAAAACAAACAAGTAAGCCACAACAGAAAATTCAAACAACAGCAGCTGAGAATACCAACAGCTGAAAAGTTGCAGGACCATTGGATCTTTCATGTTGCCTGTGGAAATGCAACATTGTACAGCCATATATATAAACCATACAATCCCGAGATTTCACTCCAAGAGAGAAATGAATATGTCCACACAAAGACTAAGTTTCATAGTAGCTTTATTCATAATCAATGAAATTTGGTGTATTGATTATCTGTTGATGTGTAACCAATTACCTTAAATATTGATGTAGAACAATCTCACTTTTTTGTTGGTTAGGGATTTAGGAATGACTTACCTAAGTCATTCTAGTTTGGGATCTCTCATGTGGCTTCATCTAGGATATTGGTCAGGATGGAGTCACTTGAAATATTAGCTGGGGATGGTGGGCATACCTCCATTGTAGCTTTCTCACATAGCTGTTTAGCTGGTATTGGCTGCTGGCAAAAGGCCTCAGTTCCTTGCCATGAGGCCTTCTCTAAAGGGCTGCTTGAATATCTTCATGGCATGTCAGCTGGGGAAGATGGACCAGGGTGTGATCAAAAAAGACAAACAAAAAGTAAACAATACTTATCTTCTCTGCATCTTAACTCCTCTATCACCATGTTATTCTTTGATTTAGAAATGTGCATCAGATCCTGGCTGGTTAGCTCAGTTGGTTAGAGCGTGGTGCTAATAGAAATGTGCATCAGGCACCTACCATGTACCACAATCTATGCAATGTGGTGGAAATGGCAAAATAATTGAGACAAAGCTCTTGCCTTTAAGTACTTTCTAGGGTGTTTATATAAAAGGACACAAAGCAGAGTTCTTGAAATATAGCTTTGTAAATTATTGAATGTATCTTTTTATAAAATCATATTCACTGAAGTAAGCATATAATGTAGTTCTTTTTTAAAAATACAGGTCAAAATATTATTAATTACCATAAAAACTTTGTTTTTCTATAGATATTTCAAAATCATTTCAAGTACATTTATATTTTTAGAATAAAACTTTAGAATCCAATGGAATAAAAACCCACGTTTTAGTATTAGAAATTACCAGTACAATATTCATCTCCATAAAATTCCCAGTACAGTATCCATCTCCATGAAAACTAGGACTATCTTCAGTCACAGCTTCTAAATATAGTGGAAAAATAATCTGTGAAATTCTAATAGACCCTTTTTATATCTCTGTAATTAAAAAAAAAACTTACTGAACTATAATATGCACATTGAAAATAACAGTTATTTTAAGTGGGTGCTGGAATTTCCTCAAACTGAATAACTTGTAAGTAAGAAACAGTTGCCCTCTGTGCCCTTTTTTGATTACTTCCTCTCCCCAGTAGTAACTGTTATCTTGAAATCTGTTGGTGTAGATTAGTTTTGCTTGTTTCTGGTCTTTATGTGAGTTGAGTTATACTGTGTGTACTCTTGTTTCTAGTCACTGACATTTAATGTTGTGTCTTGAAATTCATCCTGTGATGCATATGATTTTAGATCATTGATTCTCATTTCTGTGCATTCCTTGTGAAAACCATAATTTATCAGTTCTACTCTTGCAGGCATTTTGAGTAGTTTCAAGTTTGGAGATATAGCAGAGTATTGCTATAAACATTTGATTGCATGGTTTTTGGTGCACATATGTATACATTTCTGCTAGGCATATACCCAGGAATGGAATAGCTGGGTTTAGGATAGGCATATGCTCAGATTTAGAAGATCCTGCTGAAGATTTTGAAAGTGGTTATATATATAGTTTATCTTAAGATTTTCTCTTGTTTGCTTCTCACTCCTTTCCAGTAAAATGCCAGTCACAGCATAGAACAAATACAGGCATTGCCCAAAGTAGTCTATAAGAATAGAATTTCTTTGAAATCCTAAACTATACATCAGCTTTATTTTTTTATTTTCTCACTTGTCTGAGTTTATTTTAACAAAGGTACAATTACTAATTGCTTAAATTATTTAATATCTATCCAAAATGTAAGTAAAATTGAAGCACCGAGAGGGTCACTGTCAGCTGTATATCATCTAGTATGCCATCTTCCCACTCATAGGGATAGCCCAACTTGAGAAGTATGGGTGTAGACTAATACCAAGATATAATGAAGGCAGAATGGAGCTAATGTCTATTGAGTGTCTACTGTGTGACAGTCACTGTCGGGGATTAGCATGGACATAGTAATATCATTATCCTTCATCCTGTGAATCCTCCTGAGGGAGATATTGCTATCCTCATTTTTATAAATTAAGAAAAAGAAGTAGAGGATATGTAGGATGTATCTAGTCTATTTCATTGAGTTTGTGAGGCTTATCAGTTTTTAGAAATGGAACTTTTTACTGTATTTTGCCAGTTTCTATGAGAAGGATGGGGAGTAGGGTAGAGGACAGAAGATGTGTTTGAAAATGCTCTAAACTAGATTGATTGATTGATTGATTGATTGATTTATGTTATGTTAGTCACCATACAGTACATCATTAGTTTTTGATGTAGTGTTCCATGATTCATTGTTTGTGTATAATACCCAAAGCTCCGTGCAATATGTGCCCTCCTTAATACCTATCACCGGGCTTACACATCCCCCACCCTCCTCCCTTTAAAACCCTCAGTTTGTTTCTCAGAGTCCATAGTCTCTCATGGTTCATCTTTCCCTCTGATTACCCCCTTCATTTTTCCCTTCCTTCTCCTGATGTCCTCCATGCTATTCCTTATGTTCCATAAATAAGTGAAACCATATGATAATTGTCTTTCTCTGCTTGACTTGTTTTACTTAGCATAATCTCCTCCAGTCCCATTCATGTTGATGCAAAAGCTGGGTATTCGTCCTTTCTAATGGCTGAGTAATATTCCATTGTATGTATGGACCACATCTTCTTTATCCATTCATCTGTTGAAGGGAATCTCAGCTATTTCCACAGTTTAGCTATTGTGGACATTGCTGCTATGAACATTGGGGTGCATATCGCCCTCTTTTCAGTACATCATTATCTTTGGGGTAAATACCCAGTAGGGCAATTGCTGGGTCATAGGGTAGTGCTATTTTTAATTTTTTGAGGAACCGCCACACTGTTTTCCAAAGTGGCTACACCAATTTGCATTCCCACCAACAGTGTAAGAGGGTTCCCCTTTCTCCACATCCTCTCCAACATTTGTTGCTTCTTGCCTTGTCAATTTTTGCCATTCTAACTGGCGTAAGGTGGTATCTCAATGTGGGTTTTTTTTATTTATTTATTTATTTTTATTTTTTTATTTTTTTTATTTTTTAATTAACGCATAATGTATTATTTGCCCCAGGGTACATGTCTGTGGATCCTCAGGCTTACACATTTCACAGCACTTACCATAGCACATACCCTCCTCAATGTCCATGATGATGAACATTTTTTCATGTGTCTGTTAGCCATTTGTACGTCGTCTTTGGAGAAGTGTCTGTTCATGTCTTCTGCCCTTTTTTTGACATGATTATCTGTTTTTTGGATGTTGAGTTTGAGGAGTTCTTTATAGATCTTGGATACCAGTCCTTTATCTTCAGTGTCATTTGCAAATATCTTCTCCCATTCCGTGGGTTGCCTCTTAGTTTTGCTGACTGTTTCCTTTGCTGTGCAGAAGCTTTTTATGTGATGAAGTCCCCAAAGTTCATTTTTGCTTTTGTTTCCCTTCCCCTGGAGATGTGTCTTGAAAAAAGTTGCTGTGGCCGATGTCAAAGAGGTTACTGCCTATGTTCTCCTCTAAGATTTTGATAGATTCCTGTCTCACATTGAGGTCTTTCATCCATTTTGAGTTTAATCTTTGCGTATGTTATAAGAGAATGGTCAAGTTTCATTCTTCTGTATGTACCTGTCCAATTTTCCCAGCACAATTTATTGAAGAGATTGTCTTTTTTCCATTGGATATTTTTTCCTGCTTTGTCGAAGATAATTTGACCATAGAGTTAAGGGTCCCTATCTGGGCATTCTATTCTGTTCCATTGGTCTATGTGTCTGTTTTTGTGCCAGTACCATGTTGTTTTGGTGACCACAGCTTTGTAATATAGCTTGAAATCAGGCAACGTGATTCTCCTAGCTTCGTTTTTCTTTTTTAACATTTCCTTGGTGATTTGGGGTCTTTTCTGGTTTCATGCAAATTTTAGGATTGTTCGTTCCAGCACTTTGAGAAATGCCATTGGTATTTTGATCAGGATAGCATTGAAAGTATGGATTGCTCTGGGCAGCATAGACATTTTAACAATGTTTATTCTTCCAATCCATGAGCATGGAAAATTTTTCCATCTTTTTGTGTTCTTCGATTTCTTTCATGAGTGTTCTGTAGCTCCTAGAGTATAGATCCTTTACCTCTTTAGTTAGGTTTATTCCAAGGTATCTTATGGTTTTTGGCACTATTGTAAATGGAATCGATTCTCTACAGTTTCATTTTTAGTTTATACGAAAGCAACTGATTTCTGTGCATTGATTTTGTATCCTGCCACATTACTGAATTGCTGTATGAGTTCTAGTAATTTGGAGGTGGAGTCTTTTGGGTTTTTCCACATAAGGTATCATGTCATCTGCAAAGAGAGAGAGTTGACTTATTCTTTGCCAATTTGAATACTTCTTATTTCTTTTCATTGTCTGATTGCTGTTGCTAGGACTTCTAGTACTATATGGAACAATAGTGGCGAGAGTGGGCATCGTTGTGTGCTCCTGATCTTAAGGGAAAGGCTCTCAGCTTTTCCCCATTGAGAATGATATTTGCTGTGGGTTTTTCATAGATGGATATTAGGAAACTGAGGAATATTCCCTCTATCCCTATACTCTGAAGAGTTTTAATCAGGAAAGGGTGCTGTATTTTGTCAAATGCTTTTTCTGCTTCAACTGAGAGGACCATGTGGTTCTTCTCGCTTCTTTTATTAATTTGTTCTATCATATTGATTGATTTGCAAATGTTGAACCACCCTTGCATCCCAGAGATAAATCCCACCTGGTCATGGTGGTAATCCTTTTAACGTACTGTTGGATCCTATTAGCTAGGATCATGTTGAGAATTTTGGCATCCGTATTCATCAGGGATATTGGTCTGAACTAGATTTAAAAGACCAGGGTTTAGATCATGTTCTGCTGCTCCTGGCTGTGTTACATAAGGCAAGAGTTTTAATTCTTCAGAGTTTCAGTTATCCTTATGTGCAAATATTAGATAATATTCTCTTCCTACTTGGGTGGGTTTTTATGAAAATGACACATGTAAAAAAAAGATAACAAAATGATAGTGTCCTAATGTTACACAAATTATCTGGTCTTCTTATTGTTTCCATACATAATTTTTTCTGTAATATTTTCCCCCAATGTAAGTATGCCTATAACAGTGCTCATTTCTTTTGGAAGCAAAGTTTATTGAGGAAAAGCTTACAGTAAAATTCTGCCTTTTTAGGAAGGCTTGCATTCTAGGGGAAAGCTGTAAGACTTGGGGAAGTGGTCTTCTCCTTTCAGTCTTGGTTTCTAGATCTTTACAGTGAAAAGGAAGGTGGCTAGAAAATTAAAAAATTCTGTATTTTTCTTTGATACAATTTAGATTTCTGATAATGTTTAGGAAGGGACCGTTGAAGTGGGAATGATTTTTGGAGTGCTAACTCATAATTTTTTAAGATAGGTACATTTATGTGTCAGTTTATGTTGCAGAAGTAATCATTGAGAAATATAGGAAGAGGTAGAATTAACTGAGTTTTTTTTTTAAGAGGTATAATTGACTTGCTTATAAAAAGAAATATCTTAAATCGATAGCTTATTGGTCTACAAAGAAAAGAGTTTCCTCAAACCTAGAAAGCTCAAGAATATAAAATTCTTGCCAAAAACATTCAAGGCAATTCCAGTTTCTGTATATACAATAACGTTCAAACTATTTAGCAAAGCATGTAAGGCTCTTCCAGATCACTTTTCCATCCGTGTTTTCCAGCATTCTCTTCTAAAGCTCACCCAAGTCCTCCTTCATGCCATCTCTGAAACAGCTGTGTAATCTTACTTAGGAGTCATGTTTTGCTGCTTCCTTTGCCTGGAAGCTGTTCCCTCTTCACTTGTCAAAAACTCATTTTAGACCACCCCTTTCCTGGGAAGGCATTCTTATTATTTCCAGCTATAGATTGTGAACACTGAGATTTACCCCATTTACTTTGAATCACCAGTGCATCAGATAGTGCTTGGCACATAGTTGACATATGTGATATATACTTGATGAATAAATGAATATCATCATTAAATAACATTTGCATATTTTAGGCACTCTTTAAGAATTTCACATTACTTTGGATGTGAATTTCCTAGAAGTTACAGTGCTTCATCACCAATTATGTGCTATATCCCTTTATATTTAAATTTCACATTGTTAAAGAATAATATGTAGCATAAATACTAATCTTCAGTAATTTTTAGCCAAGTTGAACATACTTTTACAAATACCAATGTTAAAACAAAATGCAGTCCTTTATTGTGCACCAAATGGCTATGAGTGAAGTTTTCTTTTTGATATGACTGAAGACGCTAGATTTGCTAAAATGATACCTTGCCGGTTATTATCAATGACTTCTTCAGCTATTTGGTTATTTTGCTTTAATAGTTAGCAAAAGCTAATTTGGACTTAACTAAATTGAAGACACTCAGTTTGATTATGAACATTCGGAAGTTTAATATATGACATTATGTGCTTCAGGAAAGACAAAAGAGTGAATGATTATAAAAACATATTTTAAAGGGTAAAGGAATATTTAGAAAAATAGAAGCTCTTTTCAACCCTTTGATCCTTGATGTAATGTTATCTTACTTAATTTACTCTTCTGAAATAGTTCAGTTTATTCACACATAATTGAAAAAAATCAAATATTTAAGTACATTACTATCAATATCAGAGAGTATCTGAGGAAGACGTGTTCCCACTTATTAAGAAAGGTAATATTTAAGCATTTTGCTATAGTTTGATAATGCCTTTGACAGAGAACCAAAACAATAAACACAGGCTCTATAGATTTTAATATTTATTTATATCAACCTGACCCATTATTTGCAATACCTTGACAAATTTCTCCAAAGTACTCTTCAAAAAATGTGCATAGGAAGTAATACATGTGCAACTCATCAAAGTTTTATCATGCTAAATGTTTTTGTATTTCCTGTTCTTATTTTCTACGTGTGATTACAAACTGATCTCCCCCAGAACTCTTTGAGACTTTTATAAAATGCTGACATGGAGGAAAGTAAATATGCATTTTGATATGTTCACAATATGTTCAGAAACTTGCTTTAAACTTTTAACTGGGCAATTTGCTTGAGGATTGGAATTACCTAAAGTATTTGTTAGTTCTGACGAGGATTGAAAATTTTAGTCAACAATTTTTAAATTATTTAAGATTTTAGAAGGATGTGAGGCTAAGTAAGTTTGAAGAACAGAAAGTGGATGTAGGTGCTGAGCATATTTATGATTGAGAGGTTGCTCCTAGAGAAGGGAGAACAGAAGGAAAACATATACATCCAACTTTGCAAAGTTAATTGCAGGGATTTTCAATTCTTATTTTAAAACTGAGTATTTTATACATGCATAGTCCTACTCCTACTGGGTATAAATCTGATAATTAGAATGCAGAAGTAGGGGAGTACTGACTGAAGTCGTAGAGTTAGATATAATATTCTAACCTTGAGCAAAGTAATAAGGTAAAGCATGGTAAAGCATCAGATGCACATGGTAAAGCATCAGATATTTCAGGAAGGCTTATTGTGAAACAAGTAACCTCTCCTCCCTCCCTTCCTTAGTAATAGCCTGACTCCCTGAGATATCTGCAAGCATTTTCTATAATTAATTATTTTAGTACTAACCTTTATATCTCTACGTATTATGTTTAATTAGTGATTTCTTTATCAACTATAGGTAATGACAGCTATTGTTGTTTTTATGATTTTTCCAGCATGCTCCTGCTTTATATTTGTTTTTTTAACTTGTTCATATCTCTGCTTGGAATGTCTTTCTCTATAACATCCTACCTTTACTTCACTCAGATCTCTTCAAATGTCATCTCCGTTGAACAGCTGTGTGTCTAAAATAGCTATTCTCCCCTCCCCTAATTTACTTTTCCTGATTGTATTTACCATTACCTGGTATAATAAATTTGTCACATAACTTATTTACTGCCTCTCTCCCATATTAGGATGTAAGTTCTGTAGCAGAGAGTATCCGTTTTGCTTATTTGTGTATCTCTAGTTTCGAGAACAGTGTTAGGTACATTGCGTGCGTTTTGTCAAATATTTGTTAAATAAATCAGTGAATGAAGTGCATAGCAAAATGCCAAATATGCAGTATTATTGGTTAATTGTTATTATTATAAAATTTAGAAGTCTTATGGACTCAAGGAATATTTATCTTGATTGTATTATTATTAACAGGAGCATACCAGTTTCAGTTAAATTTAAGATGGGCTCGAGAGAATCAAACCTACTATTCTTGTGCACAAATGTGATTTATCTTTGATATCATAGATATCACATAGATGCGATATGTATGATTATGTATGTGTTATGTCTTTGTAACCCTCCCAATAGTATTAATAATGAAAACAGTGAACAAAATGTCCTAATCATTAAAGCAATACAGTATTATCCAGTCCTAAAAGAAATATCCCCAAGAGACAATGTGAGTTTATAATAAGAGTGGAATATCTGTATCTATTCTATGGTTCCCAGTTTCATGCATTCTACTTGCTGGGGACATAGCTACATACAATGTGTTTTGATATAGGGTGATATAGGGATCGTGGAAGATGGACCCAAACTCTCGGGGCATCATTTCCAAACTGGTGCCTCAGTTGCATGTTCAAAAATACGTCACAAAGAAAACCACTTAATGTGTCATTTTATTATATATATATATATTTAACAAATTTTTATTTTAAAATAATTTCAGATCTACAGGAAGTTGCAAGGGTAGTACGGAGTGTTCCTGAATACCGTTCACCTAGCTTTTCCAAATGATAGTATTTTACGTAATCATTCGTCAGAACCAAGAAATTAACTTTGCTGCACTGCTGTTAACTGAAATATAGGCTTTATTTGGATTTTTCCAGTTATGATCTTTTTCTGCTCCAAGATCTAATCCAGGATATTACATTGCATTTAATCATAATGTCTCCTCCTTGCCTCCTCCAATCTATGACAGTGTTCCAGCCTTCATTGTTTCTCATGACCTTGACAATTTTGAAGAGTGCCAAGCCAAGTATTTTTTGAGAATTTGTGTTTGATAATTTCTTGTGGTTAATCTGGGGTTATGGATTTCTGGGAGGCCAAAGATTTAATGCAGAACATGCGAAAAGAAGTTATTTAGATGGAAGTCCTAGTATAATTGTAAGCTCACTAGAAGACCAATTACATTTTAAAAACTTCTCATTTCTTAAGAGTCTGTGGGCTCTTTTCATGTCAATCAATAGCACACCAGAATTGGGATTATATTTTTATTTAAAATATGGATCTGTTCGATATCTGAAATTTTACTTATGTCAAGTGATAAGTAATGGGTAATGTTTTTAAATTGGTGTTGATAATTGTCAGTGGTCCTTTGAAACAAAAAGTTTCTGCTTTTACTGCTGCTGCTGCTTTTCTTCTGTTTCTTCTCTTCTTTCTCTCCTTCACCTTCTCCTCCTCCTCCTTTATATTAAGCATTGCTGTAATTTTTATAAACTCCACACAGCCTTAAGATTTGGTGAGACATTTTCCTTTATAACCTCCCACGTATTTTCTATTTTTGAATAAGTTCTTCACTGCAATAATCAGCATTGATAAAGATAATTCTTATGGCAATTTATTTGTTCATTTCCACTCTGGGTGAGTTTCTGAGATTCTATTTTTTAACATGTCATGTTCTTGAAAATGTGTCATCTTATTCAAGTAATATATTTAGAGCTTCTCCTATTTTCCAGTTGAGGCAGACAACAATAGTTATTTGAACTATGCACTCTATTCCAATATATGTTTTGTCTTTAACTCCTGATGATACTGGTATGGCTGTTAAGGTACTTGTGTCTTCACTACCACAATTGCTTGCCAAATGATCATTACTAGTTCCATAATAAGTTATAATTCACAAACAATGTGTTTTAGATGGTAAGAGTATCGATCTGTCAACTGGAATTATAAGGAAAGTCAAGATAAAGCCTTGAAGAAAATTTTAGGTGATTTTTGAGAGATGAGATTATTTAGAGAGACACATACAAAAATTTGGTCAAGACAAAGCAGAGGGTAAAAAATGGACAATTGTGAACTCTTGGTAACTCTGAAAGACCTATATACATATATTACTATGTTTTAGATCATTGCATGTTATTATATATGTTTTATGTAGGTGCATTTTGTTATGGGGCTTTGATACAGACCTTTTATTCAAGAGCATTTTCTTGCCTATGACGAAAAACAACTCATCTGCATTTGTCTTCTTGCAGTATCAAATAATAATTTACTAACATAAAACAAAAATAACAGTGAACACTTATATAGCGCATCCGAGACTAAAGTTGAGGGAATAAGAACAAATTTCCCCAAGAAGACAATGTTAGTTTATAATAAGAATGGAAAGTCTATATCCATTCTATGGTTCCCAGTTTCGTGCATTCTACCTGCTGGGGACACAGCAACATACAATGTGTTTTGATGTAGGGCGATATAGGGATCGTGGAGGATGGGCCCCAAGCTCTCAGGGTATCCATTCCAAACTGGCCTTTTGACTACTCTATCAGGCTGGCAGCTTCTGAGTGGTGCTGTCTGTGATAAGGGCAGTGAACCAATGGGAATGTGCCCACAGTCACAACTTCTTTGCTCTGAAGCGAGTGCCTTGTTCCCATGCAATGTTACATAGAATTCTCTGTCTATGGATCAAATACTGTACACATTTGGAGAGTGGTGCTGGCTGAGGCTTCGCTTGGCAGCTCTGTATGTAATGTACTCACATACTGAATCCAAAACTTCTGAAGCAGTAGCTTTTCCAGAATCTACTACACCATATTACTAGAAATGGGCAATGTCTGCATCTTTGAAAAAAGGAGTGAAACAGATCCTCAGCCTATCCTAAACATGATATGAAGTATAATCTATATATATTTATATGTAAATTAAGAAAAGATAGTAGGGCAGTATCAAAGAAAATTAAAAGTTCATGTCCTGATTGGTCTCAGATCTATTCCTGGGATTTCCTTGTTCTGCTCCATATCAGTGGGAACTATATTTCCCCAGCTCCCCAGCTCTCTGTCTTCTGAGAATAGGCTAGGAAAAGCACTGAGGAAAATTCAGGGTATTTTCTGACTCCCACGTTTAGATAATGCCATCTACATCTTGTCTGTGATTCTAGCTCTCACTAGACAGTCCCTCCCTCTCACGGTCCCAGCTTCCCTGAGGCCTCTCCTGCTGGGTTCTTGTCACTTTACAGCCCTGATTTCTGGGCTCTGGTTACACTACCTGTTTCCTCTATCTATCTAGAGCAGCAACTTCTTGCTATTGCTTGCTTTGGGATTCCTTACTGTTTTCTGTGTAGCCATTCAGCTTTCCCATCACTTGCATAAGCTATTCCCTGCCTTAAATGTCCTCTATGTGAATACCTAGAGTGGTTTCTGTTTTTTTGACCAGGGACTACCATGAATAATTAGCTCCTCTCAATTGAAACTTGAAACCTGGATGAAAGAAATAGTTTTCAAAGGAAATACAACTTAATCAAATTTACTTCAGGAGAGATGAATGCAATGCAGCAATCTAGAAGAATCAGACTCTAAATTAGAGATTTAGCATCACCTCCTCTCCCCAAAAAAACCAAACCAAGAACAAAGCCCAAAGTTCTATTTATGCTGTAATGTCTAGATAATTCCAGTGCTATTTACGCTTTTCATCATGTCTCAAAAATAAAATTTTCAAATTACTTTTAAGGGAAATTTTTTACACCGATACCAAACCTGACAATGAAAACATCAAAAAGAAAACTACGGGCCAGTCTCATTTGTGTCATGAGTAAATATCAATGAAAGCATTCTAAATATTAACTAAAAAGGATCACATTTAACAAATTAAAATCCATGACTGTGGATGGGAAATGCTCTTATATAGATTTCATTAATATGAGGAAGCCAGCACAGCCAACATTTATTCCCCTTTACATACAAAAGGAAGCCAAGCAAATAAAATTCTTAAGATTCACTTACTGTGGGAAAAAAAAAAAAGCACTCAGTATTCATGTCTTCATCAATCAGAGATTCCAATTTGAACATTATTACACAAGATAACCAACTGACAAGCAAGGCCATTTGATATTAAAGGTTATGTTCTACAAGCTCTAACAATCAGCATTACCTGGCAGGGTCTTGGGAAAATTTATTTATTTTGCAAGTAAATTGCAGTTACATTTGTTATGACTACAGAAAATAGACACGGCTGGTTAAAGTTTATATTTTTGTTCGATTCTGTGCCTAGGACCACGAAGTAATACATTGATACCCTTGTTACTATTCTTAATTTGATATCTTATCATTGCAGATTTCCTGGCCTCAATTTATAATCCCAGGTGGCATTGGCATCTCTTCTCGCTGTTGCAGAAAGCATTTTCTCCCTTCTGAATTCTCTGAACTTCTTTTTCTAAGAGTTTCTAGTAAAGAGTACTTGGGTTCATAAATTCACAGACAAAATAATCCATTTGTTAAATACTGGATGGCAACATTGAGAAATTTTGAGAATTTTGAGAAATTTGAGAAAATTGAGAAACTAAATACTAAAATACATAGTAAATATATGTGGCCAATTTGAAACATGTTTGGTAAATATTAGAATAAAATAGTTATCAATAACAAATACTGAACACAAGGAGATTTTCTGCAGCTCAATTGTTAAGACTTCCAAATATCAGAGCATTTCCATTGATCTCTGTTTTACTGTATGCATTGTTGTGTGATATTTCATGCTGTTTTTCTCTAGTGATTAAAAAAAGGATCCAGCACATGCCAAGGCTTTTCCACAGGTGGTATTTAGCTAAATAACTGCCAAAAAAACATTCCTTGTAGGAGTTTGGAGGATTAAAAATTAGCTTTCACTGTCGCTTTTTCAAACCCCAAAACATTGCTACTGAACATTGCTAGTACTTCTCTTAGGCTATTGTAGAATCTTTTCATTGATAAAAAAATAATTTTAGGTATAAAGAAGAGACAATTGAGAAATTAATTTTCACTTCAAATCAAATTATGCTTTTCTTGATTCCTGCCTACTTTATTTCATGAGTGTTCGATAAATTCGTTTTTACTCTTCAAGGAAATTTAGGGAGCCTGTTACAATTGGGAATGTTTTGATTGCCTGTTCATATGACAATTGAGGAAAATTTTGTTTTCACAGGCAAACTAAAGCTCCACCTTTAACCACGTTATTTCTAGTACTTATCTAATGTGCACTTATATCCAAAAGTGTGTGCAAGGAAGGGCTTTTAAAATTTAAGGCACACATTTTGAAAACCAAACATGGCAAGGGAAACAAGATCTTGTGTGTGTGTATGTATATTTTGATTTTCAAATTGCAAATGTTACTGAAAACTACTTGAGAAATCTTCCTTTCCTTTTCTTTCCTGAGGGTGTTGTTCGAGACTATTGGCTCCTGTACCTGGCATGAATATAAACAACATAAGGACAACCAAAAGGAAATTAATCCATCACAGTTCTAATTCCAATTTGTCTATTTTTATCATTCACATTTTTACCATCTGGAAATTTTTCTATCACTAGCTAAAAATATGATATTCCTTTTCAAATACTTTAGTATTTTAAAGACATACACAATGAAATTTGATTC
>CM052899.1:90409806-90492825 GCA_028534135.1 Potos flavus
CATACTTGTGGTTTTGGTTTGTAGATATATATAAAGTATATAATTTATACAAAATTGCATAGATAATACATTTTATTGAGAAGTTATATTGACTTTAGGACTACTAAAGTCTTGGATTTGGGAGAGAATCTCTCTTTTTAAACACAATATTTCTAATGTTACTCAGCCATATTAAAGATTTTTTAGGCAACGAGTTGCTACATTAGAAATTTATACATTAGAAAATTAAATGGTGTGTACTGTTACTAGCATATCTGTGGAGATGAGCCCATGTCATTCATTAGTGAAGCTAAGAGTAATTTCTGAAGTTAGACGGCATTTCCCTCTTTCTCTTTCTCTCTCTCTCATATCATATATATGTCTTTAAGATATTCGTTTCTCAGTTTCCGTGTATATGCAAAATGTTTTTTTTTTTTTCTTAAATTTTACCTATTTATTTGAGAGCGAGAGAGCATGAGGAGGCAGGGAGAGGCAGAGGGAGAGAAAGAAGCAGACTCCTGCTGAGCAGGGAGCCCAATATGGGGTCCATCCCACCACCCTAGTATCATGACCCGAGCCGAAGGCAGCCGCTTAACCGACTGAAGCACCCAGGCACCCTGCAAAATGCTTTATGAAAATAAAGAGTTGTCACTTTACAAGATAGTTTTCCTCACTGACTTCCTTTCTTTTTCTCATTCTTCTCAAATATGTTCTCTTTGTGGATATTTGCCTGAATATTTTTGATACTATAGGATCAAACCCTTCTTGTGTGCGTATGATGGGTTATATCCTGATCCCACAGATTTTTTTCCCTTTCACTTCCATTACTGCTTCTATCATCTTAATTTCCATTGTTTGTTGGTATTTTGGTGAGTATTTCTTTTTTTTTTAAGATTTTATTAGAAAGAGAGAGAGAACATGAGCCGGGGGAGGGGGCGGAGAGGGAGAAGCAGACGCCCCCACTGAGCATAGACCCCCCACCTCGATCCCAGGACCCCAGGATTCCAGGATCATGACCTGAGCCAAAGTCAGCTTCTCAACTGACTGAGCCACCCAGGACCCCTTTGGTTTTTGTTTTTTTGTGTTTTTTTTTTTTTTTTTAATGTATGTTCTGACCTTTTGGAAACATTGTTTTTTATATATTTTAATTTTTATAATATTAAGCTTTCTGTAGATCAAATAAGGATAATTATGTAATTCCAATTAAAGTAAAATCACAAATTTTAATAAGGAACAAAGTATGAAAGTTATATTATCTTTAATAAAATGTAAGCAATGTTTATTTTTTTTAAAGGTTTTATTTTTATTTATTTGAGAGTAAGAGAGGGAGCACAGAGGGAGAGTGAGATGGAGAAGCAGACTCCCTGCTGAGGAGAGAGCCTGACGTGGGGCTCGATCCCAGGACCCTGGGATCATGACCTGAACTGAAGGCAGGCACTTAGCCCACTGAGCCACCCAGGTGTCCCCTTTAAAAAAAAAAAAAAAAATTATTTTTATTTGTTCGAGAGAGAGAGAGCACAGAGAGCAAGTGAGAGGGAGAAGGCAATGTTTATTTTTAATAAAAAATGACACATCATAATTATATATAACCTTGTGAATAATGAATATCAACTTCATGATGATAATAAATTAGCTTTGAAAAACAAGACGTTTTTTTCTTTTTTTGGAAAATGTATCCCATATAGAGTATATACATATATGTGTACTGATGTATATAGGTGAATATCTATATATATGTCATATGTGTGTGGATGTAAATGTTTTAATTGGCTTAAATTCTGTTTCTTTCATAAAAGTCAAATCAGCTTTTTTTTGACAGACTACTTTTATAAATATTTCACACTATATCTTTTAATAATCAATATATCTCAGTCTTTAACATATCTCATTAAAATAAATCTATTGGTTCACAAAATCTTTCATGTTAATTTTCTAATAATGTATTTTTTTGAAGCACTTTTCTACATCAGAATTCCATAAACAGGAACGGGCTTACCATGTAGTTCTTACAAGAATTCTTTAAAAGTCCTACAATATATTGTCTGTTGCCATAAAGCTCATAATGGGAATGAAATGCCCGAGGCAAAACATGTCTTCTTTGCCTTCAAAAATGAAACATCAAAGGAACACTATTTGCATATAAATATATGAAAATGTTCATAAATAAAATCTTTGTGCATTGAGATAAAGTGAAAAAGCATTCTTAAAAGTTTCTTTCAGAAGCAGTTTCCTGAAATCACAATATAGGGACTATGGGTATAAAATACTTGACGATGAAGTCCTATGATCTTCTCTCAAAATCCATGAAGTTTATTTGGTGCCTAGTAGATAAAGAAGAAACTTCTGGGAAATGATATTGCATATTCTACATTTTAGGTATGATCAAAGGTAACACGTTTTTTTAGTTAAAAGTTAAAATTAGAGGCATCAATTTCATGAATTTATGAAAGAAGTATGATTTCTATAAAATATATATTAAAGAAGAGATAAATTACAGATAAGATAACATAAACAAAGAATGTTACTAGACAGTAGCAAATCAAAAGACTCTGAATGATGACGTATCTAGTAACTGCCCTGGGGGATGCAGACATGTAGAATGGAATAGATTGAGCTCACTGACTGGCATAACTATGAGTGGATCCAGTTATTATTTGAAATCATGGAGTTTTGTGTTAGTTTGTTAAGCAGCACTATTGTGGCAACTATTAGCTGAAACAGGGACCTTGGGATACAGGAATGAAAAAATGGGTAACACTGTCTACCCACCCTGCATGTTTTAATAAACAACATGTGTATGTATAATAAATAGCTTGGTTAGATGGCATCAAAGAGAAAAACTAACCAGAGAAGAGGAATGAGATATGTTGGAGGTATAATTTTATTTTTTTAGTTTTTAAAGATTTTATTTATTTATTTGACAGGGAGAGACACAGCAAGAGAGGGAACACAAGCAGGGGGAGTGGGAAAAGGAGTAGCAGGCTCCCCACTGAGCAGGGAGCCCGATGCGGGGCTTGATCCCAGGATCCTGAGATCATGACCTGAGCTGAAGGCAGACTCTTAATGACCGAGCAACCCAGGTGCCCCGGAGGTATAATTTTAAATATAGTAGTCAGGAAAGCCTCACTGAGAAGGGAATGGTAGAAGGTCAGTTTCCCTAAAAAGCAAACTCGGAGAAAAAGATTTGAATGAAGGATCAATTACCCCTTTCAAAATAGCAACTAGGTGGCAGCTGTAGTTTAAAATATAATAACATATTTGCATGTCTTCTGGTAGAAGTAGCCTCCCTTTTCTGAAATCTAAGACTTCTACATCTTCAGAATCAAGAGTCACAGCAAGTGAGTATGAAAGAGGAAGTATGAATTCACCGAAATGGATACTTAAGAGTGATGTTAAGCGAGACCACTCCTGCTACCTCCTCTTGGATCCCAGACATTTGCATTATACCAATTAGTGACATAGTGTTGGGTCAAACATGAACTCTGCTGGATGAGATCCTGTGAATGCGAAAGGCAAAAACATATGCCAGTTCCAGTGAATATTAATCACTACCCCTTCCAAGGTTGAAGAGGTCTGAGGTACTCAGTTTTCCACAGAGCTTAGGAAATTTGCAAGGTTTTCTGTGTCATTTTGGAGGCTCAGCTTTGATCTTTCTTGCTGGCACATTGGGCATTTGGTATCACCAGTAGCTGGATCAGCCTTGGTAAATGAGAGACCGTACTGACAGACCCATGCCTACTCAGTTGATGTATCCATTTGCCAGTACTCTGGTGACGGATGATAGTGGTTGATGAAAGTCAACTAGCAAGTTATTCTCTACTTGATTGTTGAATCAGGCCTTTTCTGTGTTCAAACTTTCCTGAGGGATGTTAACATGTAATTCCAAAGATCTTCCTCATTGGTGTCCACTCTTGTATATCCACCCATATGCCTTTTGCCCAGACTTTCTTAGCCTCATTATTCAAATATTGTAGGTCTTTGTCCAACCAGCCAGTCCAGTTGCCATTACTTATATGCCTTTATATACTCTAATGTTGGGATTCTTCCCATTCCACACAAAGTAGATGAGCAGATATAGTGCACATTGAGAAGATTTCTCTTAATGTTTTTCATGACATTATTAGTGGGGCTGTGGCGTAGCTGCAGCCCGATTTCAGTAGATGCACACAACCCAAGTTGACTTATTCACAAAGCAAACTCAGATTTTTCTGCCTTTGTCAGCTGGTCATAAAGGACCCCAACTCATGAGGCCATAAGTGTAATCTGACGGAGCAGGGCTGGTACAACTTGATGGAATAAATGGACCATGAAAAAATGTAGTTTACTCTGTTGTCTTGGGCTCAGGAATAGACATACCATTTCTAATTTATAACAAGTTACTCCTGGACATGCCAAGATTTCTGAGTTTGTGAGTCTGTCAGATTCCAGCCATATTGGACACTTCATATGCAGCATTACATGGAACCCATGTTTAAGTGTTCTGTCAGGTTCCAGTAGCATATCAGGAGTTATTTTTTAGAAGGCACATAATTGTCTCTTGCTGAAGATATAGTTTGGTCCAGAAACCAAGAGCCTGCCACACACTCCACAGTATCTTTTTTCACCATTGACACCTCCAACACCTCAGGGTCCCGGGACAATGAGTCAAGTGGCAGTTCTACTTGATTTGTAGCCTCAATGAGCTGCATGTCCCTTCCTACTCTGGACCCACTCAAGGCAAGCATCATTTCCTGTGATTTTGCATAAAGGCCAAAGCATTATTCTGGAATGTAGAATACACTAACTTCAGATCCCAAAGAAGCTGATCAGCTATTGTGCATCCCTTTTAGGATTCTCATTTTGGATGCAACAATTTGTCTTTTATTTCATAGTGAAGGTGTGGCATGTCTCTGACCACTAGAACCCAAAAAGTTTTACTAAAGTGGCAGCAACCTGAATCTTCATAGGGTTTATCTTCCATTCTTTGGTTTGCATGTGTCTTACCAGAGCCTCCAATACGTTTGTTGCTTCTTGCTTAACTGGTCCAATTAACAGGATATTATTTGTATTGTGGGTCATTGTGATATTTTATAGCATATTTGGCTGCCCCAGTTCCCTTTGGACAGTATTATGACAGAGGGTGGAAGAGTTAACATTATCTTGGGGAAAGACTGTCAAAATATTCTCTTGTCTGTCTTAAGTGAGTTGGAACTGTTTTTGATCCTGTCTTCTGTGGGAAAGCAAAAGAATTCATTCTCCAGATCAATGGCCATATATCAAGTATCTGAAACACTGTTTTCTTCTCTAGCAAAAAGAACTCATCCAGCACAGCACTGCAATTGGGACCACCTACCATGAGTTTATAGCAGCCCATGGTCATCGTCTAGGATCTGGCGATATGGGACTCATGCCTTGCGGTGACACAAAGGTACCACAGAAGGCGACCATGTGCAAATTGTTTCAATTTTCAGTCAGGAGGCAATGTCTGCATTTTCTTACCTTCCAGTGCTCTCTTACTGCTCAAAACCACAGCACAGGCTGTGTGAGCAACAACGAGTATTTCTTTGCTGTACTCCTTTCACAAGCAGAGGAAACCCAAGGAAACCGATAGCCCTAAGTGGAGCACAAGAGTTACTTCCCAATTGGAATGCAGATCACCAAAATTGTAGAGCATTGCTGTCTGCTCTAACCTCCCTCCTTCAGTAGGCCTTTGTCTTCAGTCAGATCATTGCTTGGATTTCTGTGTTGTTTCTTCCCCAAGGCGCTGTTTATTATATTTTTAAGAAGCTGTGTTTTGTTTATTTTTTAAAATTCTCTGTCAATGGTAAGTTTTTAGAGAAGGCATGTCTAATAAGTTCATGTCCTAAACATACAGCACCATCTTAAGTAAGTATCTCCAGACACTGTTTTCATGTTCATATCATTCATTATTCTCATCACATTCTAAAATTGATAAATATTAAAGGAGTGACTTTTACATAATTCTTTGCCCCCCCCCCATGAATGTGTTCCTTGGAGTTCTTGTTCACAACTCCTTTGTTATTGCAATCACCACCTAAAACCAGTCTTAGTGTCTTGTCTGTATGGAGCCAGAACATTTGTAATGAATGAATTTCTTTGGTTTAAAAGTTTCTACCCTGTTTTCATTGATTCTACCTAATTAAAATCTAAAGCTATTTATCTGTGTATTCTTTAAATATTCTCTACCTTTTTAATTGTTGGCAGAGAGGAACATGAAAACTTTCGAGGGTCATAATTTCTAGGTAAATTGAAATCTGTGTATATTTGTATAGGGCCTTTCTGTAATTATGTGTACAATGAGGATCTCTGGTTTTTCTTTTCTTTTTTTTCCCCCCTGACTTATGTTCCCTCTTTCAAATTCCTCATCTATTTTTTAAAGATATTCAGCTAAAGTAATTTCTTCAACTGAAAGCTAAGTTGAATCAAATACATTTTTGTATTGACCCAAAATGTTAAGTCAGGAGATACTAAAAATAAATTATGTATGAGAACAATAATCATTTATCAAATGTTCTGAAGGTACGTGGCTCCTTGTGGGTGCTCAGTGTATATTGCTGAAGGTTGTCCTTCAAAAATTATTTGAAACATTTATTTTAAAAGTGTAGAACACTTGCCAAACCTGTGATGATGATATCTCCAAAGTGTGCGAAGTCACCAAATGGCAGCAAGTCAGGAGGCTAATTGTGCTGAAATACATGCATTCATTAAAAATAGGCAAACAAGGGGCCGCCTGGGTGGCTCAGTCGGTTAAGCGTCTGCCTTCGGCTCAGGTCATGGTCCCAGGGTCTTGGAATTGAGCCCCGCATCGGGCTCCCTGCTCAGCAGGAAGCCGGTTTTCCCTCTGCTTGCTTCTCCCTCTACCTGCTTCTCCCTCTGCCTGGCGCTCCTCTGCTTGTGTTCTCTCTCTCTGACAAATAAATACATAAAAATCTTTAAAAAAAAGAAAAAGGCAAACCATATATGCAAACACGCGAATTCATTTGTTCAGAATTTGGAAATGATTTCATCTTTGATTCTGATGTAACATTTAACAAATATTTCCCTCTTAGGAAGGTGGGCAGCAACATATACATGGACACAAACCACAGCCTACGGGGCAATTTGATGGTTCCCTTCTTCTGAAGTCTAATGGTTTCCCTAAGGACAATTTTCAGTATTACCATCTTTTTGTTTTTTGCTTTTTTGTTTTCTCAGACAAACACCTTTTCCCATGATTGTGCTTCTCTGAAAGCAAAACCAATTTATAATGAAGAGAGTGCCAATAAATGGCAATAATAGATAAAATGTAACCTTAAAGAGATGACCTTGATGATTTTGTTGTTTACTTAAAAAGAAGAGTAATTGATCATTTCCTATTATCTTATCTGTTGCCTAATCTCAGCCTCCCAATTTCATGCAATTTACCTCCATGTTTTCTAAAGCAGATTGAGTTATTTATATGGTTTAGAAAGAAACACCCAGCTGAATGCCTGACCCATATTAAAAACTCAGTAAGTGGTCATTCTATGCTTACTTTTCCCTTTTCTTTTACTCAGCAGCAACCTTAGTGTGATTCCTTCTCTGTGATTGCAGTAGATTCAGAAATAGCTTTGCAGGAAATATTTGAAGGGAAAAGTTCTTATAATGATTGAGGAGAAGACTATAACAGATTTAAGCAGAGCCTGAGTTAACTATAAAGGAAGAAGACTAAAAAAAATTTTTTTTAAACATACATTTTTATCATAAGAAACCAAAAGCCTTTTTTCTTTTTTTTTTTTTTCAAAAGCCTTTTCTTGGCATTTTTTCCCTAAGACCATAGTTGAATTCTCCTTATCCATAGTTGAATTATGCTCAGCAGAGAATGTTGAACTGAATTGCCCAAAGTCAGTCTAGCTGATCTTGATAGTAGAAATAGGATAAGTTCTGAAGCAATAAACTGATACAGATTTTTACTCAGATTGTGGTAGAGTTTATTTTTAAAAAGGAAAAGATAGGAGGATACTGCCCATAAGTTGCTAAAATTATACTTAACTAATATTTTCTTGATGGAAATTGTAGAGATTTTGTTGTCTTAAACATAAATCTTAGAATGGGAAGTAATTTTTACTGTGGGATTTTCATTTCATTCTATTTTTTCCAATTTAAATAATGAATAAAAACTAAGTTAGTAGAAAGTCATCATGATGAGAAATCAATAAAAAGTGATATTTGAGTTTACCTGGAAGCAAAGCAAATAAGTTGACCTTGATATACATCTGCCATCCTAAGATACTCATGAAAAAATGTTACATAATTTAGATTTACAGTCACTTAAATCACAAAGTGTTACTAAAGACAAGTCAGTAGGTTAGTATATATCTTGTTTTAATTTTTATTAACTGCTATGAAAATCATATAAACATTCTTAAGGTTCGTAATTTTAAAATGTTGATATTGTTAGTAATGATCAGCTTCCTGCTGTGTCTCTGTGGACGTTGCAATATTTTGTCTAAAGGAGAATGTTTCAAAACACGTAGGTCAATTATTTGAAGTGTCCTATATCTTTCAAATTATTATTTTGGAATTTTCATAGCCATGTTACATGGTTCACCTTTTTTTTTTTTTTTTTTTGAGGAAAAGAAGGAAAGAGTGATAACTATATTTTCTGTTCCTGAGAGTTAGAGATATTTAATAGGTCCTTCTAATAATTTGACTACTGCAGCTTTTCTTTGAACTGAAGCCACATGTCAAGTGTGACCGTGCTGCTCCCATCACGTTGGTCTGATGGTAGTGGTGAGGATGTGCTGTGCGGAGTGCTTGTTGGGAAGCATTCTCTTCATGACCCTCCGGTCAGATTCCTGCCAGACACTCCCTTCCACAGACATGCAATGGCTTAGCTGTGGTTTTGCTGTCACTGAAGAAAAATCACTCCCCCCACATCTGACCAGTCTGTGAGGATTTGGTTCTTGTGGATAGCTTGTTACTAAGTGTTGCTTTTGTGCCTCGTACTGCATTTAAATGTTGCAAAATTTTCTTAAAAACCTGAAAAATATGTGCAAATATGCTTCAATGATTGATACATAAGAGGTACTATATAAGGGCTAGCTTTAAAGTGTTAGCTATTAGTAGATTCTTTCCCACATATAAAAAAAAATTAAGGCTATAAAATGTCAAATGATAAACCGAGGATCGAATGAGAAATTGGTTATAAGTGAAATACTTATGTTGAAACTGGCTAGAATCTTATGCCACTGTGCCATATATTTTAATGTTATTATCTTAATATGCATTTCTCACTTCACTGTGACTGACTCATTTCTGTTTGTTTCTTTACTGCTTCCTTTCATAACCTAACCTAAATATTTAATTTTTACCTAATTATTGATATCCCATTTTAGAGATGAGGAAATTGAGGCATAGTGAGATAAAATTACTTGCTCATGCTACATTTTGAGCCCACTTCATTTAGTCTCATCCTTACTTGGAGACGGGTATAGTTGTTGAGTATTTCTGTGTTTAGACATTTTGAATATTTGAAAATTATCAAATTATGTATTCGAAATGTCTAATTTGTAGGTTGATTAAAACTCAGTTCCTTTGCCATTTCCCATACATTTTATTTCCCAGTTCCTAAAATACATAACAAAGGATTACTGGTTAATATTTATGTTGAAATATAAATGTTATAGCATTTATAGCATTTATACAGCCTGCTATAACATTTCTATAACAATCAATTGCTTATATTAAGAGAAATACATAAAATACATTTATTATCTATTTTAATGTTGGCTTCTTTCTATATTAAAAATGTTTAGTATCTAGAAGTAGAGAAATATTGGGATTATTTTGCAAACAGAAAAATGAATGACTAATTAGGTAGCTATTAGACTATAATTTTAAAGAAGCAGAACAATGCTACATGGTACATTGAAGCATCTGTGTGTGTTCAATGTCAGGGGAAAGTCATTGGCACTTGTAACTGTCAAGGCCTCTGTTGTAGCTCTGATGTCTTGCCAAGATGTTTAAAAAGAAAATAATACTTATTTAAATGCCCAAGCCAAGGGCCTAGTGTTACCTTATCTATTCAGATAAAAATCATAGCAAATAAAAATAACAAATATCTCACATAGAAAATTAATATTCTTTTATAAGTTTATCAGAATCATTTACTTTAGGAACAGGACACATTTTCTTTTTTGGCATGAATATGCCAATTATATTACATCCTGCATATTAATCAAATAGCTGATTTTAAAGTAATGCAGAAACAAGGTAACAAAAACCAAAGTTTTATCTTAAAATAAATACTATTGATTTTCTAAGAACCCACTGGAAATAATGAAATAAAAAGAGATCTTTGGCTTCTAGCTTCCCAGCATCACTGCCCATATAGTGTTTAAAGTGCTCTAAAAGAAAAGAAGTGATTAGGGATTTGATGGATGAGCCCCTCAATTTATTTCTTAAAAAAAAAGTTCTCTATCTTACAGCTACAGCCCCATGAATTGGTCAAAGTCAGATGACTAGATGAATTCTTTATTGAAATGACAATGAAAATAATTACATTGTTAGATTGTCAGCTTTTTAAAAAAACTCTTTTGGCAATCCAGACACACTGACATTAGTAACAAAGACAGTGAACATTTTTTAAAACAATGTCCCTTAAAACTTTCCAAATGCAATATCATTGAATTGCCATTTTGGTGTGATTACTCAGAATAAAGAATGAATTTTTTGAGACATATCAGGTAGTGGAAGAAAAAACAGACCTTTAGTACTTGTAAATATAAAGTAAGGGAAACGTTTCAGTTGTTTAGAGGGCTTTCCTCCTCGATGTCAATATTCCTTATTTATTTGATAAAAGCCATACTTAAATCTGGTTAGCTAATTTAATATGCATACACTAGGAAAGAATGAGGTTTATTATTATGGCCCGTTCTGACATACCTGGCAATAATGGAACTTTAACCAGAATATAAGTAAGATTTTATGAAAAAAATAATTAATATATGCTAGGAAAGATAATGAACAAAAGAATAAGTCGTTTTATAAAATCTTCCCTCTTGTCATTGTTTTCACTCTTATTTCCAATATTAAAAAGGAAATGAAAAAATAGTATGAAATTGCAAATTATTCCTTTTATTTGAATACATCTGTCAGTCTTTCATGTTTGATACACAATTTCTTTTTTTAAATGTAAGCCTATAGGATATGTTGGCCACATAGTTTAAGAAAAACATTTTCTGGTGAAGAAACTAAGGCAAAGGTGCTCTTGTTTCATCATTCTGGTAGAAATTCAGATTTCCCATTTGAAGTTATACCTTTTGTTTCTACATCTTGATTTGGTACATATGCCTTATCCTTAAAATGTAATTGCTTATGATTAAATTCTGGATTCCATTTGTATTGATGGATGATTTCTAAAGTTGGAACATAGATCATTTTAATTTAAATAGAAAAATCTGATTTTCAGAGAAAAAAATATAAAGGAAATGCTGCTTTTGTGGAATGAAAGTGTAAGCTAGTTAATCTCACATTGAAAACCTAAGTTTTGCTGCAAATTTTAGTGTTTTTTTATTATTGGTTATTTAGGGGCACCTGGATGCCTCAGTCAGTTGAGTGTCTGGTTGGTTTCAGCTCTAGTCATGAACTCATGGGTCCTGAGATCAAGCCCCAAGTTGGCTCTGCACTCAGTGGGATTCTGCTTAAAGATTCTCTCCCTGTGCCCCTCCCCACCTCTCAAAAAAAATGAATAAATTAAAAAAAAAAGACCTTTAGTATAAAATTTTCCTCTATATAATCTTCACATTAAAGATAAAAAACTGGGTTAACACCTCCTTTATTTCGTTTCTCCATGTTATAGAAAAGGGACTAACTTAGATATCTTTTTCTTATTGTCTATGTTGATAGTCATAATTTTTATTCATACTTTTTCTCCTTGATTAGTCAAAAGTTATTCTGTATTATAAAATTTCAAAATCACTCTGCTTTCTTAAGACAGATTTTTTTTTTTTTTTTTTTTTAAGAGTGCGAGCAGGGGAAAGGGGCAGAAGGAGAAGAAGAAAGAGAATCTTAAGCAGGCTCTGTGCTGAGCATGGAGCCCTACATGGGACTTGACTTCATGACCCAGAGATCATGACCTGAGCTGAAATCAAGAGTCAAACACTTAACCGACTGAGCCACCCGAGTGCTCCAGGCCAGATTTTTAAAATATACATTTTTATGGAACTATGTCTTTAACTTTTCCTTGACTCGTTTTATGACAAATATGTAACTCGGGGCGCCTGGCTAGCTCTGTCAGTTGAGCGTCTGCCTTCAGCTTAGGTCATGATTCTGGGGTCCTGGAATTGAGATCCACATCAGGCTCCTGCCTGCTTCTCACTCTCCCTCTGCCCTCCACCGCCCTGCTCTTGCTCTCACACTCTCTATGTCAAATAAATAAATAAAATCTTTAAAAAAAGAAAAATATGTAACACACATTATAATCTAATAAAATGTTGATTAACTGTTTAAGCTAATGATATATTTATTTATTGAAAAGTTCAGTGGCTGATGGAAACCTCTTGCTACCCTAAAGTGCATCAAAACCAGGGAAGGGATTGAACTAAGCAGGGAATCCCCTCTGCTCTTTCCTCACACATCTCGTGTATTATGTGGTTGAGAGGGCTTCTGTGGGCAAAGGCAAGTTTGCTTTTGCTCTTGAAAGTGCTGGTTTGTTCTGTCAATGTCTCCGAGCTCTTCTCTTATTTATACCTAAGAGAAAAGAGCAGTGGATTGGGAATTGAGCAACCTGATTTCTTCTCTTATCTGTCACCTCTATTTTCTTGGGCTTTGGGCATACCCCCTGATGTCTCTCTGCCTAAATGTCTGTTTTTATGAAACAGGAGTGTTAGACTCCTAAGGCATTTTCCAGATTGAAAATGCAATGTCTATAACTCTGTAAAAGTCTCATCCGTTACTCTCCTAGCCATCTTGAAAAATAAGAGTCTCTGCAAGCTGCTGTGGAGTTACTCTGACTGGTTAGACCTAAAGATTAATCTTTTGGATTATCCCAACAATTGCAGTACACTTAGCCTAATTAGGTGGTCAGCTAGCTTCCTTCCTTCCTTCCTTTCCTCTCTTTCTTCCCTTCCCTCCCCTTTCCTCTTTCATTCTTTCTTTCATTCATTCATTCATTCATTTTTTGAGTATAGCGGACACACAATGTTACATTAGTTTCAGGTATACAAGATAGCAATTCAACATCTCCATCTACTATGCTATACTCACCACAAGTGTAGCTAACATCTGTCACCATAACACCATTATAGTATTATTAACTATATTCCCCATGGTGTGCCCCCCACTCTTGAGACCTACACATTCCATACCTGGAAGCCTATATCTTCCCCTCCTTTGTATCCATTCTGCCCATTTTCCCACCCTCCTTCCCTCCAACAACCTAGGTGGTCAACTTCTCAGGAGACAAATTCCATCATAAACTTTAATGGTAGAAAGTATTTGTGATTTGAAAAATATCACTCAGTTTTCCTTGTAACATCAGAACTTTGTTTTATTAATCTAATTTAGTTCTATTACTTCATCTAATGATTGACTCAAACTTGCTTTAAAATAATGCTAATTAAAAATTTACAAAGTTGTATTATTGAATTGAAGTTCTACTGTAAAAAAGAAAAACCTTTTTTTTTTTTTTAAGATTTTATTATTTGTCAGAGAGAGAGAGAGTGAGCACAAGCAGGGTAAGTGGCAGGCAGAAGGAGAAACAGGCTCCCCACAGAGCAGGGAACCTGGCGCTAGACTCGATCTTGGGACCCTGAGATCATCACCTGAGCCAAAGGCAGATACTTAACTGACTGAGCCACCCAGGCATCCCAAGCAAAACCTACTCTTACATCTAATTTTCTTAAATTATATTTGACATCCTAGTCATGAATTGTTATATCTCAAATACTAGTTTTTGAAATACCACCTTGGTGGTATTATGGAGGATGAAATAGAAGATCATATAGCAGGTAAATTCTTTTATATAAAAGAGAAGTATGAAAACTGAAAGAAGGCATTGATAATGGGATTGATGAGATAGGGATATATAGGAAAGCTATATATACTTGGAAGATATGATACATGCTAATGTGTAAGTAAATGTTTCATAAAAGATAAATCAGGTGTTATCATTTTTATCTTTTGTACTAGAAAATAAAATGCAGATACAGAAAAACACACAAAACAAATGTATGGCTCAATGTGATATTTTAAGGTAAACACCCTTTTAACTACCACTCAAGTCAATACGTAGAATTCAGAGACCTCTCCATGATGCCTTTACCAGTTTTAATCCCCTCCCTCCTTCCAAAAGTGATCATTATCCAAATTACCACTTCCTTGCACTCCTTTATAATGTTACATCCATGTGAGAATCCCTAGCTAACATAGTTTAGTAATTTTGCTTTAAGTCATCCATAGTCAGTTGAAAAATGCTGGTATTTGACCTGTAGAGTTTAGATTTTGGAGTTAGTATACCAGTGTCTGAATATGTCTTTTTTTGTGATGTCATCAGCAGTTATCCTTAAGGCACAGGTCCATTAATCCATTGGAGGCTGCAAAATAAAGTCCTATTCTCAGTCTATCACTTCTATTTATTAATTAAGTACTTTAGAAAGAGACACTGTTTGGTTACCCTTGGAATATTCAAATTGGAAATCCATGATAAATGCTTGAGTTTATCCTTTTATTTGCATAACACTTGGTTCCCTGTAATCCTTCAACATTAACCAATTACTTTTTTTTCCAGTAGTTAGTTTATTTTTAATTCCCATAAAGTCTATCGCACGACTGTGGGACTCTCCAGAACAGCTGCTCTCCATGTAGGGGGCTCAGCATTCCAAACTGCTCTGCATTTCCAGCCCCTTTTTCTGTATGGGCTTCCATGACTGAGGCAGGAAAAGCACTAGGGTCTTGACCAACAAATAAAGGCTTTAGCCCATAACCAATGACTTTTTAAATACATTATGAATAAAGGTGGGCTATCATTGCCAATGAGCACCTCTTCAAATTGACTCTCGAATCATTTTGACATGACTGTAATAGACTTTGTAGGCTTTCTTGCTGTCTGATTTGGAGATATTTTACTCTCATTCTGTTCATTTCCTGCTCTAGGCCTGGAATCAGTCATTTCTCCATGAAACACCAATTTCTTTCAGTGCTAAATGGAAATTAAAGACTGCAGTCTGGGAATTAGGAATGCTCATTGTAAGTGGATTGCATTCCATAGCTATGGAGTCAGCAAAACACAGTAGAAATGAATACCACAATAGCATGAATTCATATATATATATATTTCTAATTCAAATATAGTTCTACAGGATTTTTTCAATTATCTCTTCTATATTACATCTACATCTCCTTTCTTCCAGAAAAAAAATACTCATTCAGTATCATAAGTGATAATATAGTTCGAATGACTCATAATTACTTATTTGCTTTATACAACAGTAGATATCCAGTAATCTCTGAATAACAATATTAATGCTACCACCTCTAATATAATTAATGAGAATAGTTAAACTATGTTTAAAAGTAGTCTGAAGTTCATTGTCTGGTAAATTCCTCAGGAAGGGCTTATAGGAATAGTATTTCCTGAGTTCTTACATGTGATAATAGTTTAGACTTTTATGGTTGAAATCAGTTTTGCTAGTTTTAAACCCTCATTTTCCCCTTGTATATCTTAAATATGTTATTTTCTTTGGAGTTAAAATTCTCTTACTGTCAAAAAGACTGATGATGATCTAATTTTTTTCCCCTTATATTGACTTATAATTCAATTTCTTTCTGTGCCTAATGTCAAAAAGTTTGTTTTTTTTTTTCTTTGAACTCAAGTATTTCTTGGCATTGTTTATTTTGGGACTTACTCTCATGTATGTGGTAATATTTCAATATGTAATTTTAATGCTTCTTTATGTAAGGAAGTTTTCCTGAATTGGAATTTTTAGTGTTTTTCTCCCCTAACTCTTCCTCTATTCTTTGTGCTCTTAATGTTTGTTGAGCCTTCCTTCTTGGATTTTCTTTACTTATCTTCAAAATTTGTCACTTTCTGTCCCTCTTTCTCTCTCTTTACTTTTTTCATTTACACCTGGATTTTTAAAATTTTTCATTTCTTTACCTTCTATGTCTCCTTAGGTGTAACCTGTTGTGTTCATTTTTGTTTGTGTTTCTCTAATTCATTTTTTATTTCTGAAAAGATGGTTTCTTTTATTTTTATTTTTTTCTTCAGTTCTGTCAATATGCTTGAGTTTTTCTTTCATGCTATTATTAACATGTTTTTCATGTCTTAAGTAATTTTTAACATACTTTAGCTCATCTTGAACCAGCATGTAGCAGTTCATCAATACTATATATGTGTATATTTCTTGGCATGCTTCCATTTAAAAACTTTGTTTGGAATTTTACCTCAATAGTTTTTATTTCCTAATTTGATGTGAAATTACTTTTTTCTGAACTTTTAGTAGGAGGTTTGGAAGAGTTCCTAAACTTCTCTCAATTCCTTCTCTTACTTTCATCTGACACCAAAACTATAGAAGCTTGTTTTCTAAGATTTCCTGGTTTTGTTTCCCTCTTCACTTTTCTCTGAAAGTTTTCTTTCTTTCAGCTCTATTGAAATTGTCTTGCTCAATTTTGATTTTGCTCCAAGGAGTTTCTCCTTAGCTTAGGAGACCTAACTGGTCACTTTGAGATTTCCCAGGGGCCAAAATGCTCTAGCCTTTTTAGATTATTTTTCCTGTGGACCCCTCAACTCATATTGGTTTTGGCAAAAACACACTCAGTTTCAGCTACTGTTTTCACATGGCAATACCATTGTCTGAGTGTGTTACATATTTTGAGGTTCTCATTTTCTTACTTCTGTCAGATACCGTTTTGCTTTCCTCTGCTTCCTCATGCATTGTGGCTGATAATATATGAGTCTTCTGGTCATTGGTGGTTGCTCCTCAACCAATTGTATTTTGAAGTTTATAAGGATGCCTTGCCACCTTACTTTCCTTTAAATATTGCTTATGAGTTATGGATACACTCTTCACTTATTTTGTATGTCTTACTATCTAGTTGCTCCATGTTTATGAGAATCAAAAATTATTTTTCCATAGCCATCCTCTTATAATCTTCCTCTCCCCTCCCTTCCCCTGCCCTCTTTCTTTTTTTTGACAACACAGCACGGTGTTTAAAGAGATTCTGCAACCAGACTATGTGGGTGCAAATCCCAACTCTACCACTACAATCAGTGTTACCTTGGCACATTGTCTCCTGAACTCTAAAATTATGATAATAACACGATGTATCTTAAAGGATTGTTATGGGACTAAATGCATTAATATTTTAAAGCATTTATAGTTATGCCTGTACATGATAATTGCAATGTACACATTTCTTAAGTAAATTTTAGCCTTAATACACAGTATGTTAGTCACTTAAAAATTTAATTAATGTATCATTCAAAACAGAAAAACACCATCACCGCCATTCCTTTATTATCTTATTAAAAACTATAATTCATATCCTGATTCTGCATTTGTTAGCCTATTAAAGAATAGGATAGTTATTCTAGGATATGTTGGGATGGTTCTTTGATACTGACCGTTTATTGAGAAAATAATAATATTGTTAATAACAAAAACAACAGCAACATCAGAGGCATTGCCATAATTAATATGATGATGATGATTAATGACTACAATAGTATTCAAAGGTTAAATAATTATGAAGAACTAGGAACAAACATAGGATTTTATAAAAGCTCATGCAAGACTATCATTTGGAAAAGAAAATGTAAAATATTTTTAAAAAGAGTACTAGCTTTATAAGCATGTGAATTTGGAGGAAAGCAAGCAAGCCAGTTACTTTAACAAAAAGGAAACATAAATGTCTTGTTAGAGAAAAGCATGGTGAATCAATCAGAGTTAGTGTACTGGCTAATATGCTGTCTTTTGATTGGTTTCTCCATTATTGGACTATCAAGGTTAATTTTGTGTGTGTTTCAACTTGCCACAGGTTATTGGTTTGTCTTCTCATCCACAGCAGAGTTGAAAATGAGCACAGCTTCCCCACAGAGCAAGTGCTATGAGCAGCCTCGCAGATCATCTGCTTCAAGGTCTTCTTCCTACTACCAGGTGTGTTGCTCAACATGAGGCCAAGAGTGTGAACTATTTGCACTGAGAAAAAACAGCAGTGAAATCGAAAATATTAGCATGTGGTATGAATGTAAGTCAATTCTCGCTGTGGTTGCATCCGGTTCTCTTCTGCTTGATATGCCTTCTTTGAGTTCACAAGAAAAGGGTCATTTTCTATTTTTCTCTCCTTTAAATCCATCTTGCTTGTTGTACTTTCCAAATTCCAAATTTACAATTATGGCCAAGATAAACCTGCTTAACTTATGTGGCTTAGAATTCCAGAACATGTCCCATGCATGTCCCATATAATTAACATATGTGGTGAAGATTGGCAAATAACTCCAATTCACAAAAATTTTAATTTAAAATATTTGTTTTGAGTTTGCCCTGAAGTTCTGAGGAATATGACACTCCAGCACCAGGCTATAGCTACAAATTCTAACTTTACATTTCATAGTCACCTGCTATCAATATATTATGTGATTGTGTGCTTTTGACAAGTAATTTTGATGAAATTGTGGCATGAGCCTTGCCAATGTACAGCTTACACATTTGAGCAAATAATAAAACACTGAATTGATTATTGGCCAGATTTCAAGGTATTTTTGCCACATCAATATTTTGAAACGTCCTTTATTTTTTAGATGTGTTGAAGACTTTATATTTCAACATTTATGGTTAATTTTGGTCATATTTTGCATATGACTTAATTGAATAAAATGCAAGGTCCTCATAGGCATTTCTTATTGTCAGTGCAAAGCCAGTCTAATTAAATTTTACGTCCATCATTATTAGTGTTTGTGACCACTTCTCAGTTTCTGGTTAGAAAATTAAGTAAGAACATTTTGATACTAATATTGTGACAAGTGATTTTTTTGGACTGTTCTAATTCTAGAAAATATAGCATACATATTATTTTCAAAATGTCCATTATTTGAATTAAAAATAACCTTTGTATTTCCCATTGAGCACCAGAAAGTGAATAATACTTTGTTTACAATTGAAGATAATTATTAAATTGCATTCCTAGCCTTTTCTTCTTATAATGAATTATCAAAAGACTGACTGTCATATCACTTTTAAAACATGCATTAGCAAGAAATATATAATATGACAGAAAATTATTTGCTTATAGGATACATATGTGAGTGTGTGTATCTTGATACACTCCATATACAACATACACATTCATACACAATTTCAAAGGAAAAAAATTGTCTATTTTATAGGAAGTTATAATTTATATAATCAAATAATAAAAAGTAAATTTAAGCTGTTAGATATGCAATTAAATTTCTTTCATGCAGCAAAATAACTTTAGGAATATTTTGGTATAAAGCTAAGATATGATTTACAGCGAGTCGGTAGATAGGGAGTTGATTCAACATAATTTATTAGAGAGTTTTGAAATGGTGAGACAACAGCTCCATACGACTTCTAGGCAAAATTATAATGAAAGTAAAACTTTTTGTAGTTTTCCTATATTAACATCCACTTATTACTATCCCTATCCCTCTTGGTATACATTTTAAAAGTTATTATTTTCCTTTGCTAATTTCTTTTTTCTGGACAATTGACCCAGGCCTCACTTCATTTGGAACTACACTTCCTGTTTCAGGGCATGGATACAATCTTCTCAGACAATGATCCAATAAATGAGAATTTAATATCAATTCACTCCCTTTAAGTTCACTTACCTGGACATTAAGATGACCACTTACTCATCATTCAAAGCTTATTACCAGATTCAGTTTTTTCCCCACTGAAATTACATTGAAATGTACTACAATACTTGGGGACAGTGTAAGTCAACATTCCTGGCAACTTACTATGTGCTGAGCACAGTGCTAGTACCTTTACATACTTGATTTCTCAAGACTCTTTTAAATGCAAATTTATCTTAGGCAAAAATGAAAGGAAGATATTGGCCTTCTAAGCAGCAGGGTCCATGTATGGATTCAGACACAGCTGGATTCAGGGGCTCAAAAATGATATTGGTACCACATTTTAATTTTTATTCTATCTTTATTTTGGTTTCATTCTACAGGAAGTCTCCTTTTACACGGCTAGGAAAATGGATGTCTGCAGCCACAGATTTAGATCCTCCCAGTGGCTACATGTAAATAAATATAATCATACATATAAACATAAATATAAATGTATAATATAACTTATGATTTATCTTAACTCTTTTGATATTCATAATAACCCTATGAGATAGATACTATTTACTATTTTTTTATCTCGATTTTAGATGTGAGGAAACTGTAACACAGAAAAATTTAAATAAAGTTCACAGGATCTCACAACTCCATTGTAGCAGATCCAGATTCCCAACCCAAAGGAGGCTCATATCATAATCAATGCTCTTTGCCACTCTACTCACTCTACTCCATTCTATTAGACCTGTGTCTAAATAGATGCACGGAAGTCCATGATTACCCAGCATTGTTTATGTACCTACTCTAACTGATCTTTTTGTGTCTTGAGATGAAGCAATAATTCACCAGGAAAGAGAGATATTGGATACACAGAAACAAGAGGTGTTGTGGTGATACTGTCCAGTGGCCTCTGGGTCATATATTTACACTTGGGGTTGAGGATGGATTAGAGGGCTTGCTGTTGGGCTGATACTCCCACCATATCAGCTGATGAGTAAAGGATAATTTTGTAAAAACTCAAAATAGTTTGTTTTTTTTTTACACAAAAGGATACCTTGAATTCATGTGACAAAAATAATATTCATTACTTGCAGCTGCTTAAACCCACACACCTGTGGTTTTTAAACTTGTCCATAAATTCTTTGACACTCCTCCTTCAAAAGATTCTCTTCACCTGGTGTGTGGACTTTGTGACTCACATCCAATGACTAGAATGTGCTAAAAGTGAAGGTAGACATGACTTTTGGAGGAAGTCATAACGGGCATTACAGCTCCCTTGTTTCACTCTCTCTCAGCTCACTCGTTCTGAGGGAAACCAGCTGCCATGTTGTGAGGACACTCAAGCAATCTCACACAGAGATCCATGTGGCAAGGTACTGAGGCCTCCTGACAACTACTAATATGACTTGATAGTCAGTTCTCTTTAAAAAGATTAAAACAAGAAAAACTTTGTTTTATATTTACCAATATATTTATCATTTTTTAAATTAAGCTTTTTATTTCAATTCCTGTGTAGTTAACATACAGTGTTATATTAGTTTCAGGTGTACAATATAGTGATTCAGTAATTCTATGCATCATTATCAGTGTTCATCATGATAAGTGTACTCTTAATCCCCTTCACCTATTTCACTCATTCCCCATCCACCTCCCCTCTGATATGTTTTATTTTAAATGAGTATGCTCAGTTAAAGTTATTTTCAACAAGAACATTTTTTACCCGAAGCATACTTCAGAATACATGGTTCTATATCTATAGATAGATAGATAGATCTTTTATATCTATCATATATAGTTAGATAATATGATAAATATATATATGTATTATATATATAACATTCCATTTAAAAAAATAGAATACACTTTTTCTTCAAGTACATACAGAGGAATCCCATAGTTAAATCACATAAAAAGAGACATAGCAAATATTACAAATTTAAGAAGGATGGTGTCAGGTCTCATTTCATAAGCAGACCAGAGTACACCTAATTAAAACTCACCACATTCAGACCAGGGACCAACTACCACCCACAGCAGGCGAGGAGAGCCTCTGCAGATGATTGACCTGAAGGATAGAGCAGCCACAACACAATAGCAGAGCACATGCAGCACAAACTAGAGACAGTCCCTGAAGTGCCAGGCCCTGGACACTACATGACCTCTTCTTTACAAGGCCATTACTTTCAGGAGCAAGAGAAATAACTGGCTTTCCTAACACACAGAAAAAGGCAGAGAGACAAAATGCCAAGATGGAGGAATTTATCTCAAATGAAAGAACCAGATAAGGCCATGGCAAGAAATCTAAGTGAAACAAATATAAGTAACATGGCTGATGGAGAATTTAATGCAACAATCATAACGATACTCACTGGGCTTCAGAAAAAAATAGAAGACACTAATGAGACTGTTACAATAGAGATAAAAGAGTTAAAAAAGAATCAGAGATGAAGAATGCAATAAATGAGATTAGAAACAGACTTGATGCAATGAACAGCAGGCTGGAAAAAGCAGGGGAATGAATTAATGACTAGAAGACAAAATACTGGAAAATAAGCTGAACAAAAGAGAAAAAGAATTATGCAACAGAAGAATAGACTTAGGGAACTCAGTGACTCCATCAAACATAATAACATTCACATTATAGGAGTCCCAGAAAGAGAAGAGAGAGAAAAGGGGGCAGAAAATTTATTTTAAGAAATAATAGCTGAAAACTACCCTAATCTGGGGAGGGAAATAGACATCCAGATCCAGGAGCACAGAGGACTCCCATCAAAGTCAAAACCAGGCCAACACCAAGACATAATTAAATTTGCAAAATATTGTGATAAAGAAAAAAATCTTGAGGGCAGAAAGACAAAAGAAGTCATTAACTTACAAGGGAAAAACCAGAAGGCTAGCTGGAGATTTATCAACAGCAATTTAGCAAGCCAAAAGAGAGTGGCATGATATAGTCAAAGGGCTGAATGGGAAAAATCTGCAACCAAGAATATTCTGTCCAGCAAGGCTGTCATTCAGAATAGAAGGAGGGATAAAGAGTTTCACAGACAAACAAAAACTAAAGGAATTCATGACCACTAACCCAGGCCTACAAGAAATATTAAAGGGTACTCTTTGAGTGCTAAGAAGAAACCAAAAATCACAATGGAAGGATCAGAGAAGCTCACGAGAAATGACAAAACAAGTAATAAAATGGCAGTAAATACATATCTATCAATAATTACTTTGAATGTAGATGGACCAAACACTTCATTCAAATGACAGAGTGTGTCAGAATGGACAAAAATATAAGACCTATCTGCTGCCTACCAGAGACTCATTTTAGACCTAAATATACCTGTAGATTGAAAGAAAGGATGCAGAAACATTTATCAGGCAAATGGATGTCAAAAAGGAAGTCGGAGTAACAATATGTATATCGGACAGCCTAGATTTTTTTGTTCTTCTATTATCTTTATCCTGCTTCTAATCAGGGTAGTAAAGGCCCCACTGAATGATTTTAAATGTGTTCCCTCTATTTCATTATTTGTAAGATTTTGATAATGATTGTCATTAATTATATTTTTTTAAAGTTTGGTAGAATTCACCAATGAAACCATGTGGTCTTGGGCTTTTCTGTGCTGGGAGACTTTTGATTCCTAATTCGATTATTCATTCTTATTATTGGTTTAAAAAGGTTTCCTACTTCTTGGATTCAAGATTCATGGGTCAATCTTGGTAACTTGTACATCTTTAGGAATTATCTGTTTTTGTTTTTTGTTTTTTTTTTCTAAGTTATCTGACTTGTTAGTATATAATTGTTTACAGTAAACTGTTATCACACTATGTATTTCTGTGGTTATCTGTTGTATTATTTCTCTTCCCTTTCTCATTTTGGTTTTTAAGTCTCTCTTTTTTTTCTTAGTGTAGTTAAATTATTGCCAATTTTGTTTTATTTGTTTGGAAAAACTGGTCATTACTTTCAGTGTTATATTATTGTTTATTCTGGTCTCTATTTTATTTATTTCTGATTCTTCTTTGTTATTTCCTTCCTCTACTAGATTTCGGCTATGTTTCTTCTTTTCCTGCTTCCTTGCGATGTCTTGTTTATTTGAATTTTTTTCCTTAATACAAGCATTTAGAGCATAAATTTCACTCTAAAGTCTGCTTTTCCTTTATCCTTCAGTTTTTGGATTATTGTAGTTTCTTTTTCTTTTGTTTTGAGACATATTTTGATTTGCCATTTGATTTCTTACTTGGCCCATTGCTTGTGCAGTAGCGTGTTGTTTAATATTTACATCTTAAATGTAAATATTTACATTGTAGATTTTCTAGCTTTGTTTTATTATTCATCGTTAGTTTTGTACCATTATAGTTAGAAAATAGACATATTTATCATTTCTGGTGCTCTTCATTCCTATGTGTAGATCCAGATTTTCATCTGGTATCATTTATCCTCTAATCAAGGAACTTCCTTTAATATTTCTTGTATTTTAGTTCTGATAGGGATAAAAGTCTCTAAATTTTTTTATTTGAAAAATTCTTTCTTTTTTTTTTTCATTACTGAAAGATATTTCGCTAGATAAAAAGTTCTAGGTTGGCAGGTCTTTTCCTTTCATTGCTTTAAAGATGTCTCTCCATTGTCGTCAGGCTTGCATTGTTTCTGACAATAAGGCTGTTGTATTTGTATTTGTTCTTTTGCACTTAATGTGTTCACTTTTATTTGTTTTTAGCAACTTGATTAAAATGTGTATAGGCATTTTTATTATTCTGATTGGTGTATGTTGAGCTTATTAGATCTGTGGATTTGTATTTTTCATAAAATTTGAAAATTTTTCAACTATAAAAGCTTTACATTTTTTTGTCCTTCCCACTCCTCTCTTCTGAGATTCTGATAAAATTAGTCCAGTAGTTACTAGATCAGTAGTTATTTTCCAAATGCTCTCTTCATTAAAAATATATATTTGCTTTTATTTCAGTGCTTCAAATTGGATATTTCTGATTATTATATCTTCAATTCAAGTATGTTTTCTTCTGTGCTGTTTAATCTGCTGCTAATCCCATCTCACTTATTACATTGTATTTCTATCTCTAGATGTACTATTTTTTATATCATTTATTGCTTCATCATGATCATGTTTTCCCTGCTTTCTTGATCATAAGGAGAGTATTTACATTAGATATTTAACATCCTTATCTTCAAACTTGATTATCTATGTATTTCTGGCTTTGTTTCTATTGATTAATTTTTTTCCCTAATCATGGATCATATTTTTTTTTGTTTTTTTGCATGCAAAGTAATTTATTACTGATGGACATTGTGAACATTATTTTATTGCTTGCTGTATTTTGTTGGTATTGGCAGAAGAAAATATTAACACACACATATGAAATATATATATTTCTAAATATTTACATTCTAAATATTCCATTCTATTCTAAATATTTAAAAATAATATTTATAAACTGAAAAAAGTCCAGAATTAGACTACACCCATACTACATATATGGTCATTGATTTATAACAAAGACAATAAGACTATTTAATGAGAATAATAATCTTTGACAAATAATGCTGGAACAATAGGATATCCTTATGGAAATAATGAAGATCAATCTTATTTCACACGCCTATATAGTAATTAACTTAAAGCAGATCACATATTTAAATGTAAAATATACAACTACAAAACTTCTAGAAAAGAAAAATGAGAAAATATCTATATGACCTTGGGATAAACAGATTTCTTAGCTAGAATACAAAACATAATCCATAAAAGAAAAATAAAAGCTGGATTTTATCCAAATTAAAATAATTTTTCTTTGAAAGATGTTAAAAAAAAAAAGGCAAGCTAGAGACTGGAGAAAGATGTTCACAACACTTATATTTGTTAGACAAAGAACTTTTATCCACAGTATATGAAGAATGTTTACAACTCAATAGTAAGAAAATAATAAACCCAATTAAAGATGAACAAAGAATTTGAGAAGACACCTCAAGAAGATTTATGAATGGTTAATGTGCTCAAATCATTAATCATCATGGATATTAAAATAAACCACAATTAGATACATACCCATTAGATGGTGAAAATTAAAGAGATTGATAACACCCAGTGATGGTAAGGATGTAGAAATCTGAAACTCTCATACACTGTTAATTAGGTTATAAATGATACAACTATTTTGAAAAAGAGTTTGGCAGTTTCTAGTGAAATTAAACATATACCTACCATGTACCACAAACATATACCTACCTCAGGAGATTGCTTATTCAAATCCATTTTACTCCAAAGCATTTATTGAAAAAGAAAAAAAAAATATATATGTTTACATAAAAATTTATATGCCAATATTTATAGCAGCTTTACTTATAATATCTCAAACTGGAAACAACCCAAATACTTATCAACTGGTAGTAAATCCTTAGAACAAAGTACTACTCAGCTATAAAATGGAGCCAACTGCTGATACATACAACAACAAGAATAGATCTTAAAGTCACATCAAATAAAAGATGTCAGGTATAAAGAGTTTATATAGCATAAACTTTACATAAAATCCTAGAAAATGGAAATTGATCTAGATTTACAAAGTAGATCAGTAGTTGTCTGAGGACACGTGGCATGAGAAATGGACAGCAAAGAGGAACAAAGAAACTTTGGGAAGAAATTTCTGTATCTTGAATTGAGTGGTAATTAAAAAAGTATATCTGTCAGGGGCACCTGGGTGGCACAGTTGGTTAAGTGTCCTATTCTTGGTTTCAGCTCGGGTCATGATCGCAATTTCATGAGATGGAGCCTGGAGCTCCATGCTCAGTGCAGAGTCTGCTTGACAGACTCTCTCCCTCTCCCCCTGCCTCTTCCAGTCATGTGCTCTCTCTCTTTCTCTCTCTCTCAAAATAAATAAATAAATCCTTAAAAAAGTATATCTGTCATATTTATGAAAACTTAATTTTAAATGTGTGTAGTTTATTGTATATATATTATACCTCAGTACATTTGTTAAAAAAGTGATACACATGTGTAAGAAACCAACAAAGTTATAAGCAGGAGAAAATTGGAAAGAATAATGGTGAGAAAAAAACAATAAAAGAACGGGATAAGCCATCAAAACCAAACCAAAACAAACAGAACAACAATTTGGAAATGGAAAACATTTTGCTCAATACATCATACCGATTTGTAAAATTTATGCAGGGATCTTCCATTATTAATAATTTATAGTCATCTTTTTCCTTCTACATTAGCTTAAATATTAATTTCCCTTTCTTGCCAAAATAATAAAACAATTTGAAAAATTTCTTACTTACTATGCAAGGTACCAACATGGTAATGGGTTATTAGAGTTATTTTATAATATATGACTCTTTTCCCTTGGCCTAGTGTAATCATTCTCAAGTTCATATTGAAAATAATAAATTTGTACCATAGATAAGACCATGAATCCAGCAGAGAACACAGTGTATCCAGTTTATAAATTCGTACACACAGAAGACAGCATTATAGTTGTAAAATATGTATAGTGGATCCACCTTTTCTCAGATCATGACATTTTTACAAATTGTAATTTCCTCTAGAGATGTACTGTGACTAAATTACCGTCTGCTTTTGCTCCAGTGCCTAGAGGGGAAAATGCATCTAATTCACCTTGGTTTAGATTGTTCTAGTGAAATATGTAAACTTAGTTCCTTTCCTGTGAATTTTATTCTCGAACATCCAAGCAAATACAGGGAATTGATTTTTACCAGTACAGAATGCATAATCTGCAAACTTAAAAATGATATTAAATAAAAAAACTGAATATTTTAGGAGAATCTTTACGGTGAGGCCACATTATCCATACACCAGCAAATAAGACTTGACAAAAATTCCTGTAAATTCTTGTGAGTATTGAAATTGCTACAACAGGAAATCATGAATATATAATGAATATATAATTACAGCTATAAATATCTTTTTATTTACCGAGGCCTATGGTAGTTTTGATATTTAGCCACTAAATTAGTTGCACATTAGACACAGATTCAATACATATGGAATGTAACTTTACAGGAAAAGAACATATTTGGTTTGGGAGAGAAATTCCATATGATTGATTCCCTACATTGCAATGATTCACAGAATTTTACAAAGGAACTCAGGAGATTGCTTATTCAAATTCCTACTTTCTTCCAATCCCTGCATTTTCAGAATGTCTTCTATAACATGACAAATACATTAATTCATCATCTGAATTAACACTTCTGATGTTGGAGAGCTAATGCAGTTAACGTTTATTGAGTGCTTTTCATGTGCCAGACAATAATAGATTTTTATAGTCATTAACGCTGATAGAGCTCTTATAACAAAGTACTTTACAACATCCTAACTCATTTATTCCTCTAAATACCCTGTAGGATCTGCGGTATCAACACCATTTCACAAATGATGAGACAGCTAGAAATTGGGGTAGCAGGGATTTAAATTGAGGCAATCTGAGTTCAGCGTCTCTGTTTTTATCCACTGTATTGTCTCATACTATGCTATGTGCTTTCACATAGATCATTTAATTCACACAATAATATCACACTCACTAGAGACTACTGTGTCTAATGTGTAGAACACAAGACTTAGAATGAGAATATCAGTATTTGAGACATGAATTTCCCACTTGCTGTGTGATCTTGTACAAACTACATAATCCCTCTTAGCTTGGTTTCCTTATCTGCAATATGGGAACAATTGCTGCTTTGCCTCTCTCTCAGGAGAGTTGTAGAAGTTTAAGGAAATAGCAGGTATTAAAACACGTTGAACCTTAAGAGCTATACTAACCTAATATAGCTTTTTAATTCATTGTTGTTTGTTTATAGTGCAGTCCATGCAAATAACTCTAATTTTTCAAATGTTTTTCTCAACAGAAACTTTCCCCCAGAGGCCATGATGAAACTCTATTATTTCTTTTCAAGGATTAAGAGCTCTGGAGCCATCAAAGTTTTATACTAAAGACTTCATCTTCTTTATACTCTCTGATTTGAAAAGCTGTCCAGTATTAAGTATAATACTCCAGATACGGCCTGACCAGTACAGAGTATTATTGATTTGTTGAATTATTTATTTTGTATTATATTATAGACATCTATCAATTGTTCTGGGTAACATGTTTCTGGTAATAAACAAAGCCTAAGTTCTTAACATTTCTGGCAGTCTCGCATCAGAGATAATGGATTTTGAACTTGTTGCCAACTGGAAAATAAAGTTTTATTTTGTATGAACTGCTTATTTAAAAGCTAAGCATAGTTTATCTTCACAGATAATGGTTTGGGTGGTAGGAAAGTATAATTGTGGAAAGGATCTGTGCAGATTCTCAATTTTATTCTGGATACAGGTTTCTCTTTCTTTCTTTCTTTCTTTCTTTCTTTCTTTCTTTCTTTCTTTCTTTCTTTCTTCTTTCTTTCTTTCTTTTTCTTTCTTTCTTCCTTTCCTTTCCTTTCTTTCCTTTCTTTTCTTTCTTTTCTTCCTTTCTTTCTCCCCTGTAAGCCTAAGTTTGGTCTCGGCAATTTGAATTACAGAAATCTAAATAACTCCAAATATTCTTTGCATAAACAATAAGTAGAATAACTAATTATCTAGTCTTCTCCCTAAAAGAGGCAGTGGTACTTATCTACAGGATCTTCTACTGCCTTCCAACCAGTGAACCATGAAAAGCAATAAAACATCCTAATTTTATAGGCTGTCCTTTGTGTATTCTTCCATGTATAATGCCTGACCTAAAGTCAAGGGAGGAAGAGAGGAGGTGCATTCTATTTCTTACAAGGACAGCAATGAAATTCTATTTTTTAAATGCCTTGTCTACAAAGACTGTACTTAGTGATAAACCATTTTACTTTCTTTTCCCTCCTTCTGCAATAATAAACTGTTTTCTTTAATATTTTATGTTTTGCAGTCCTAGTGGGAAAATGTTCATTATGCTATCATATAACTGTGTTGAGAAAAAACATCTCTAGATCTTGCATTTAATTTTTTGGTAAAGTTTACAATAATCACTACTCAATGTACAGAATTGCTCACTAAACCGACCTGAATTTTCTGTGCGGTCTTAATAATTAACAATAACACCTGACTTCTTTCATGCCATTAAAAACATGACTCACATGACGTGGGGGGTATCCGAAATGGGGGCTGTGTGTGATTTGACTGTAAAACACAAAGAAAAGTCTCAGCTGAACTATTAAGGCTTATTCTCCTGAGAAAGGTAATGACTCACAAGAAAAAAAAAAAGCTACACTATTATAAAAACACAATGAAAATGGTGCACACAAATAGATAAGAACATTTTAAAAGTCCTGTATCAGTTACAAATAGCTATTAGCTCTGCTATCAATTGGATGATAATATTCACCTTATATTAACTGAAATGATAAGAAATAGAACTATTTGTGAAAAAACATATAGTATCAAAACAGCAGAAAATAAAGTATGACAGTATGTTTAATAGTATAATTAAAAGGGCTAAGCCTTTTTATAAAAAACTATGATGTGACAGTAAAGATGAAAAAAACAGCTCAGTTTTGTGTATGTGGCAAGCAGAATATGGGCTCCATGTCCCAGTCCCTGGAATCTGAGAATATGTTACTTTACATGGCAAAAGCACTTTGCAGATGTGATTAAGTTAAACATTTTGCGGTGGGGAAGTTATTCTGGATTATCTGAGTGGGCCTGATGTAATCACAAGGGTCCTTTTACGGGAAAGAGAGAGGCAGGAAAGTGAGAGGTATGAAAATAGGCTGGAGTGATGAAATTGCTGTCTTTGAAGGTGGAAGGTGCTGAGTAGGAGCCAAGGAAGCTGGAAGAGAAAAGAACAAATTCTCCGCTAGAGTCTCCAGCGGGAACCAGCCTGCTAACACCTTGATGGGAGGAGCCCTGTAAGACTTATTTTGGACATCTGATCTCCAGAACTGTAAGAAAACAAATTTGTGTTGTGTTAACTCACGAAGTTTCTAATAATTTGTTATAGCAACAGTAGGAAACATATAATGCAACATGTGAGTTTTATTTTAACTGTATAAGATAAATTCATTGAATACTAGAACAATCTCAGTATTAATTCTTCCTAAGTCATAAATATGATTTTAACTATTGAAAGCAAATGCTTTTATATTTGGGCATGTGCTGTGAGTTTTGGATCTATTGGAACATTAAGAATGTTCTATTAAAATTCTTAATTACTGAATTAGGTGTTAGCTCTGCATATGACAGCCTCTAAGTCAACTTCTTTAGTAGTAGTGATGTGAGTTAGCCCTTCCAATGATAAACAACTATATTAACAATTCTATGGTCAGGAATATGCAGTCATAATGTTGCAGGATTGTAGGGTTCTTGTCTCATAGAGTCAAAGAATGGATCTCTTCAACACAAAAGGGTGAAGTGAAGTGAAAGTTTATTAAGTGAAGGTGAGAGCAGAATGGAAAGAAAAAAGCTCTCTAGAGAGGGGTCCTGAATGGGTTGCCACTGAGGGCTCTTAGTGGCAGTCTTTTATTGAGAATTGACTGGGAAGCTTGTGGCCTTGAGATTCTTGTGTGTTGGTTTGTTCCTTTATCTCTTGTTCTGCTCTGTCTCAGCGTCTCCACCTGCCAGGAATAGTTCTGGAGCCCAGTCAGGGGATTCAGGGGACTCCTATCTCTCCTGCCTAGACCTTACTACCCCTTCCCTACTCACAGAACGGCACCTTTGGGCAGAAAGAGCTGTCTGGGATTGTGAGGAATGACTAAGATTGTATACTTTTTCATTAGTGGAGGTGAGGGATAGCGCAAGTCTCCAAGGATTCTGGAAGCAAGGCTTTCAGGACCTTGAGGGGTCACCTGCTGCAGAGATGAAGTTACTTTTAAACATTAGGGCAGTAAGGTAGCTACAAGTTCCTTGAGGAAGTTCACACTGTGCATGTTTCAGGTATCTATCGGTGGGGTGCAAACTGTAAAGCTGTGAAATGTAATTTTAACTTAAGCTACATGTCTTTTGCCTTTGTTTCCCACATCAATAATACAATGTCAGGAATTCTAGATGTGTAAATTGCTCCTCCTTGAAAATTATTTATTCGTTTATTATTATTATTATTATTATTATTATTATTATTATTATTATTGTGGGGAGGGGTGCCTGGGTGGCTCAGTCCGTTTAGCATTGGACTCTTAGTTTTAGCTCAGGTCGTGGTCTCTAGCCCCACATACGGCTCCGCACTTAACGGAGTCTGCTTGGGATACTGTCTCTCTTTCCCTCTGCCCCTTCCCCCTGCTCTCTTTCTCTCAAATAAATGAATAAATCTTTTAAAAAAAATTTTTCCCCATCAAACTACAGTCAGAAGCCTGAAGAAACCAGACGTAATAGCAATCAGTTTAAAGTATTAGAAATTTTAAGTGAAGTATCTAACTCTGAGATTTCACCATAATTGTAAATATTTCACTTTATGTTTTGTAGACCCACAGCTCTGAAACATTTAAAAACTATATTATAGTCTAGTACTGCCAAGAGGCTTATGAGATGTTTAATAAACATCTTGAAACCCATTTACACTAGCACATTTCAATGAAACTGTTTCCAGTAAAATAGAATATGATAGAATTGATTGCACTGCTGAATGTAAATAGCATTTCAGGTTGGAGTTAAACCTCCCATGAAAGATTAAGAACAAGCACCTTGTCAAACTCTGCTATTAGGGATCATATTTAAAAATGTGTTGTGCATGATTTATTTTACAGGAAAGCGAATGTTAGTATATTGTAGGACTATAAATGGTATTTGTTTGCGTACACAGTAAAAAAATCCTTGACTATAAAGCCTCCTGTATTATTAGATATACACCAGAAACTTTTCTTGTCAATAAATTTTGACATGCAAGATGTTGGTATTAACTTGACATCTTGTTCATTGATTTATTTTTAAGTTTTTACAAGATAAGAAATATGCTATATAAAACTTCACAATTCTTAGTTGACCATGGTTACATTTTTAAATAAAATAATTCCCTTAAGTGTAATTATGTATAGGGTTTTTTTAGAACTAAATAAAATTACATACATAGGCTTTTTGGAAATAAAATTATTTAACTGCCCGATTGTCTTCAAAGCAATTTTGTTATTTATTTTGTTTATCTGCCATGTTGGGATCTAAACAAATAAGTAAAGAGGATGACACCTGACTTGTATTATCTGATATTTTTAAATTTATAAAACTAGACCATTAAAATTTTGAGATTTTGAGATCAGATCAAAGTCCACTTAATTCACAAGGTATTTAAAAATGTGTTCTGATGAATTGAAGAAAAACATTTAAAACAACATGATAGTTTATAGGTGATGTGGAGAACAGAGGCAAAGGAAATGTAGATAATATAAAATTTCCTTATAACCTGCAGCCTATTAACAAACACTTGAGGCAAACAGAGTATAACATTCCTCCAGGAATTCCAATCCTAATGTCAATGACTTGCTAGAGGTAAAAACAACCTTGGCTCGACAATCTCTAGGCCTTCAGAATCCTGCGAGTGTTCTTTGGCATATGACGATCCTTTCAGAAACTTCCCTTGTCTTTACCTCCCCCAACTTCATAGTATATAATCAACTGTTCCTCACAATCATGAGGCATCTCTTTCTGCCCACAGGTCCTGTCCTTGTGCTTTAATTAAAAACACCCTTTTTTCTCCCAAAAACATCTCAAGAATTCTTCACCATTGGCTCCCGATGCCAATATTTCCACATCAATAGGTATGCACAAGGACGAAGTGGCCTTTTCTTGCTATACCTATGAATACTAATACCTCGACAATTTCAGCTCCATTGTGGGTGTGGAGGCTGACTTCAAAACCTTAGGAAGGATGCGTATTGCTGCATCCTACAGTTTGTCAGATGCTGACATTTGGCTTCCCAGCATGTACACAAGATCCACAATGAGAATGAATATTGGTTGTTTTGTGACAGACATATCTCAAGAAATACTGTTTCCATGATTTTTATTTGTTATTTACTCTTTTAAAATTTCTAGGGAGTGCAACACAAATGCTTCTTGATGACAAAATGAGGATAAATGCCAGAAAGAGCAATTTAGAATTATTAATGTAACTGTATAAGAAACATTAAGTCAGAAGGTAACTAGAGAGATTCTTAATATCACATCATGATCTGGGTATATTTATAAAAGCTCTTCAAATTACCTCAGACCTTCTTTAAATATTCCCTCAATAAATATTTATAAAGCAGGGACTGCTTGAGAAGCTAGGAATGCCACAGTGAAGAATACAGAAGTGAACACTTGACCTTCATGATTACCTTTTAAGAAGAGAGGTGATTAACAACATAAATAGGTAGAGTATTATGTTTAATGTGGTAGACGCTGCAGCAAACAGTGCTGGCTGACCCTAGGCTCCTAACAGGGCCTGGCTTTGATTGCCCAAGCCCATATTTTAGGTTTTTTATGAGCTGACCATTGAGAAGCAGAAGCACAACAATCAGTATTATCTACTTATTTGTGAAAACAATCCTACAATTCTAGAAGAATTTAATAAAACTCAGAAAGAGTAATTATTTGTACTTATCAGAGCAAAGCTTTTCTGGAGGAAAAGAAACTTCTTTATTAAGTTTTTATGATGTGGGAAAGACGATGTTAGGCTTTGAAGCCGATGGCCAAGAAAGAATTCTTGAGACGTCTTTGGTGCAAAAAGGTGATTTTATTGAAGCACAGAGACAGGACCTGTGGGCAGAAAGAGTTGCAATGGGGTCATGAGGAGTGGCCCACTATATACTTTCAAGTTGGGAGGGAGTTAGGGATAGTGTAAGTCTCTAAGGAATTTTGGAAGCAAGGTTTCCAGGACCTTGAGAGGGTTAGCTATTGTTGAGAAAAGGCCATTTATTACCGTCTAATAAAACCTTAGTCATGAGACATTTCAGATGTATATCGGTGGGTCATATGCTTGGGGATGATTGCCAAAACATTTCTTGGGGTGTTTAGAGATAAAGGAAGTTTCCAAAGGAATTTTTATATGTTAAAGTAGACTTACAGGATCCTGGTGGTGGTGGTGGGAGGGGCAGTCAGGCTAGGATTGCCTTTTGCTCTTAGCAAAGTATTAACATTGAGGCAGTTGAGTCCCTAGAGGAACGTCACTCTGCCTATTTCAAGGACTTGTCAATGGGCTATAGGTAGTAAGGAAATTTAATAATTTTTCTTCTGCCATTGTTTCCCACATCATTTACACTAAAAATTAACTGCGTTTTTGTTTTCTCAAAATCTGGGGAAAAAACTAGTTTTCCACTTGTAAGTACTATAGTCATGTCACCTCAAAAGATAGTTTACTTAGGAATTGGTAAATATGTATTTGTTATACATGATTTTATATCAAGCAATAAACATGCTGGGTAGTGTAGAGGCCAAGGGCAGGCCACCTCAAGATGGGCCACTTTAGCATGAAGATTGTGGTGACCTTCCCCCAAGCAACTACCTCAAAAGAATTTAGAGGACCAGGTAACTACATTGTAGGGGTGGCAGACAAGGAGGAATTTTCAAAGTCTGCTTGTTAAAATCCATCTCTATGCCCCATTGACTCTGTGGGGCCCAACAAACATTTACTAAACATTTACTCTTTTTTATCTTCCTGTGAATTGCATTCCCTCCCTTTGAAGTCTCAGACCCCCACCCACTTCTCTCTAATTTAGAATGATGTATCTACCTCATTTTACCTGTCTGTGGGATTTCATGTCTGTGTAGATTTTCCATATGTAGGAAGTTAAATTTGATTTTCTTTTGTTAATCTGTTTCATGTCAATTTGATTCTTAGTCCAATTAGAAAAATCTTAGACGGAGGAAAGCTTCTTCCTCCCCAACAGTACTTGTAATAACAGCGTTCAGTTAGTTACCTATCATTGCCCAGGTGCTATTGTCTCTGACTGAAGTTTGCGTGCAAGCTGGAGTTCTGCAGCAGCCATTCTCACATGGTGAGCTCACTTATCTGTTGATGAGGTTTCCCCATGGCAGGGGTTCAGATCAGGGTCTTCTAGGGGATATCCTGTCTTCATCATCCAGGGAAACAGATCTTTACCAATACCCTCAAAACTAAGTTCGATGACAGTGTATTTTCTGTCCTTATAAGTATCCTGATTAGTGATGATAGCTCTTTTAATACAACCTACAGCAAAAATAAAACAAAAACCCCAAAACGCAAAACCCAAACTAGAATAAACAAAAACAACAACGGCAGCAACAACAACAAAAAATGATAAAAACCCAGATAAGGAAAATTTCCTTAGATCTGTTGTAGATCCTCAAAGATTGGGACATCATCTCATTTTGGAAGTTATTTGATTAAAAAAGTGAAATCTATAGTGGGTGAGTAGAAACATATACTAAGTGTATTCTAGGTAAGAGAAAAACAGTTTTAAGAAGGTGATGGAATTTTGAAAGTGCCTAGTGAGAAAATAAGTTAGAAAAATTTTTATCTCCTGATAGAAAATTTCTATCTTCTAATCACCATTGACAGGTCAATTGTCTCTCTAAAGTTATTAAAATTATGGGGTGCCTGGGTGGCTCAGTGAGTTAAAGCCTCTGCCTACAGCTCAGGTCATTATCTCAGGGTCCTGGGATCAAGCCCCGCATCGGGCTCTCTGCTCAGCAGGGAGCCTACTTCCCCTTCTCTCTGCCTGCCTCTCTGCCTACTTGTGATCTCTCTCTCTGTCAAATAAATAAATAAATAAAATCTTTAAAAAAAAATAAAGTTATTAACATTTCACAGCTTTTTGAAGTGTGTCAATCCGGGTTCCTTTTTATCATCTGTTCTGGGGTGTATTTGTAGGTATACCGAGATCTCAATTTGAAGACATTTCTTTTATATATCATTCTTTTACTTGAAAGTCTCAATATATATATGTTACATTATGTAAAATTTTCTTCCAGATTATTTTGTAATATTTTTTCATGATTTTCTAAATTTCTCTGGTAACATTTTACTGCCATAAACTTGATATCCATAGGTTTGAATGTGCCGGAAGTAAGTTATCTTTAGTGTATGATTTTTGTATTATGGATTTAAGCTTTTGAAATAATTGTTTTCCTGGGGCACCTGGGTGGCTCAATCAGTTGAGTCTGCTTTTGGCTTAGGTCATGATCCCGGGATCGTGGGATAGAGCCCCATGTCAGGCTCTCTGCTCAGCGGGGATCCTGCTTCTTCCTCTCCCTCTGCCCCTCCCCCTGCTTGTGCTCTCTCAAAGATTTTGAGAGATCTCTCTCTCAAATAAGTAAAATCTTAAAAAAAAAAAAGAATTGTTTTCTTATTCTTCTACTCTCTGTCCTACTCCTTTCTTCCATTTTTGGAAATTAGTTTTAAAACAAATTCGTATTTCTTTTCCAGGATTGACAGTTGTGGATTTTAAATGAGTACCATATATTCAATTCTTAAAAGAGTAAGGCAAAAAGAGGGGAAAAATTCACATAAGAGTGAAAAATTATAAATTTTTAACTTTAGATGAAATACTTTTAGTAATTTTAAAAATCTCTAAGTAGCGACTTATTGTATTGTCAGGGAGCAAAAATGTCCTGTCCCCTTCAAGGTCCTTCTAGCTGGGCTAAGAATGGAATTGACATGAGATAAATTAATTGGAAAAAAATCAAATTTAATTTCTTACATAGGGGGATTCCTCACAGCTAAGAAATTTCAAAGACAGGCAAAATGGGTATTCTGAACTAAGGAGATTTTATTTTGAACTAAGGAGGAGTAGGGGTCTGGGACTTCAAAAGGAAGAAATGAAATTCACAGGAAGATGAAAAAGGATGAAATGTTTGGTAAACAAATGTTTACTGGGCCACTCAGAAACCATGAAACAAAGAGGACTTTGATCAAACTTAGGCCTTACCAGGTAGGTTTCTCCCTGAGTACCATATTACCGTACCTAGTATACATTTCCTAGTTCCCATAGCCCCACGACTGTGACACACACATTTCCTAGTATAATGTAGTTCTGTATAGTGATAGCTCTTTTCCTGAAACAGGCCCTCTATCTACATTCTTTTTAGGCAGTTGTCAGGGAGGTAAAAGATCTTTTCCTAAGTCTGATAGGTTTTGATAGCCTTTAACTCAAGATAATCTTTATGCCAAAATGGCCCTCTTAGGGTAGCCTTCCCTTGGCCCCAACAGTATTAATACTTTAAAATTAATATAAGACTAATTAGTGTTAAGAAAAATTAACATCTTAAAGAAAATGATGATAATGGATTTTTTTAAAAGGCAGAAATAATGAATAATGAATTCCAAAAACATGATGGCAATATTTGTCCTCTATGTGTTGCAACATGTAAAACTTTGGGATCTAAGTAGCGAGAGAGCCAGGTCTGTCTGCTTTTCCTTCTCACGCTGGCGCACACACGGCTAAAACCTATGGCAAATCATCAGTGATCAGGGAGAATGAGCTCTAAGTTTGGATATCTTCCAGGTGCCTAACCACCACATCAGACTAGGTGGCTAGTAAAGTTCCCGACTGGTTCTTCTTAACTTCTCAAGTGTTCTTGACCTATGACAGGCACAATTTCCCGCGTATACTTAGAAATAACTCATGGAGGTAAGCAGCTGCCAGTTTTTGCTAATTTTCAGAAAACCAATTAGTTTAGATTTTTTGCATGCAAAGCTCTCAGATGCCTTAAATGTTTTTCTTTGTTTTAATATACCTTTTTCTACTTCTTACAATGGGACAAATGGCCTGCCATGCTTTATATAACCAAACTAGAATCTGAACTCCAAGTATTTTCAATTATTGCCCAAATTCCTTAAATTTTTTTCAACTTCTTTCTCACATTTGGTGTGTGAATTATATCTCCTTCTAATGTGGAAAAACATATCTATCATCACAATTATAAGAAATAAAACTAAGGACAAAAAGATAACATATTTTTGATTTTGAGGAAATCATTGAAGAGAAGAAAAAAAATCACTATGAAATACAATGAGAAAAAGTTGAATTTTAATGCCATTTGGATTCAGTTTAATGACGTTCCTTCCAGGTTTGTTAATTTATCTCTTAGTACTACCAATAGTTAGAAATAGTGTAGAAAAATAAATGTAATACCTGCTTTTTCTGGTCAAAGGGATAATATTTGTTCAGAAAGAAAGCAGAAGCAAACTTAGTCCACAGCCCCACGACTGTGACCAAATCAAGCAGAAGTGAAATAATTGATTCAGTGTTTTGCTGCACGGCACCCGGAAGGCAGGTGCATGCACTGTAAAAGGAATTCTGGGCTGCAGGGGGAGCAAAACCTTGAGGTCCCGACTGATTTTTGTTGTGATTATATAGATCTTAATAGTAAGAAGGGGCTCTTCAGCTTTGGGGCAGAATTTCAGATTTTAATCACTGTGTTGTTTTTCTCTGCAGAAATGTTATGTTTATTATTTGGATGAGTCCCTTGCATTGATGAGTTTCTGATTTCTTGGGGGATGTGAATTGATTCAGAGAAATCCTAACCAGCATGCTACTGGCAGAAAATATATTTTGGTTATTTAAAAAGCATTTATTGAGCTCCAGCTTCCAGAAGCACAGTGTGTTACTATGGGGCAAATACAATAGAATTTTAAGGCCTGTTTTTTGTTCTTCATGACCATATTAGCATGTATTCTTGAAGTAATGTGCAAATGTCATAAAGCCACAAATCTAAAACTTGTAGCAATTTATTACAAAGTGAAGATCTGAGAATAAAGTGAATGTCTTCTTGTTAGGTGATGAGTCCTTTAGAAAGCTAGAAGTTGAGTCATGCATGGTATTGAAGGACGCATTTAAGGGTAACGATGAGGTAGAGAGTAGAAGCAGACTGTAACAGTGAAACACACACGACACAGTGATATTTTCATAAGGATCAGTTCCTTCTTAAGTATTGACATTTTAAATGTAGATACTAAACAGATAGACCAGGTATATAACTTCATATATCCTATTAAAATTATAAGCAGTAAATCCATTTATTTTTTTTCTCTTAGTCATCTGAATTTTTATAGAAAGAAATTAAATGCTGGTTAATAATTATATCCTACACAATTTTTTACAATTAACAGAGTAGATTTTAAGTTAAAAGATTATTTGTAATCACATAATTTTTAAAAATATTTGGATCTGGGAAGACGAAATGCTGAATGAAAATATGTTAGGAAATAATGAACAGATTAGGAAAAAATCAACCAAAGTGTGTCCTTAAGAAATTCTGGAGAAACACACTATAATGTCTTATTATAAGTTAATCAAACTTACCCATTTCATGTCAGGAATTAAATTTCTTTCTTTTAGTATTACTATGAACACTTATTTCAGAGCACACAGCATGTTGAGGCCAGCATCTCTATCAGGATAGAACGTAACAATCTCTCCCTGACATATCTGATTACGTATTTTCCTAAATTAAAGGAAAAAAAAAACTGACAAAAACTAAATGCAAATCTGTTTCATGGAATGTTTTGGTCCATAGACCTACTTTTAAAACAACAACTACCCATGCTAATCCTACTGTTACTATTGCTACCTAAGTAATAATTTTGTCTCTATTGGAAAATAAATTCGAGAACTTTCCGAGTCACTGCATTTCTATCAAATATGCCATTGTCACTGTTTCTTCACAAATAGGGTCTATTTTACCACTGTATGATAACAAAGAGTAACAGAATGAAAATGTTCCCACCAATACAAAAACCAGGGTAGAAAAATGTAACTGTTCAATGCACAATGGCACTGTGCTTATGAAGGGAGACTGACTAATGTAAGTATGAATTTTTATTCCTTTTTCTCAAACTGTGTATCAAGTGAAGTTCCTATAGGCACCCTCTTCCTTCTAATAGGATTGTGTATTGCTATTTCAGCTTGCTCCTTCCTTTTAGAGAGATGGTATATAACCTTTCCCCAGTCCCTTTGTACTCATAACACCGCACGTTCAACCCCCTGTGGCTGTGACTCCCATTAACTGCCGAGGACAGTGGTGGGGTATAGCTCAGAGTGGCAAGCCCAGACTGTGGTCTTGAGACCAGGAGTGGGAAAGGAATATTTTAACGAGTGTGTTCACTGTAAGCTGAGCTTCTAGATTCAAGTTCAACAATTTCTGACAGTTTTGACAGTGAAGGAGTAGCTTGACATTTTCTTCTTGGGTACATAAGTGCCATTTATCATTCCAGTTGTCTAGTGATTTCAGGAGCTACAAAGGAGAGGCTGAAGTGCTCTGTCTATGGAACACATCTCAGGGAAGAAAACTGAAGATCAAGTAGTGTCAAACAGAAATGGGATTCTTCCGTAAAAGTCTGAAAAAGTAAGAGGAGATATGCTGAATAAGAATTTAGAAAGATGAACCTTACCAAAATAAATAACATTGGAATTTATAAAATTTCAAAGGATTTGAAGAAACTATTCAAGGGATTTCATCATCTGAGGGGAATTACAAAAGATTATCTCTAATTTTATGAATTTATTCATATAGGTTTGAATAATTTTTGAGATTGAAATTTTAAACCTGGAGGGTGGAATTTAAATCTTTTCAAAGCACTTATGTCCAAAAATGGATCCCATTCCTAACCACATATTGGTTATAGTAAATTTAACAAATTCCTTGACCCCTTTGTATCCCAAATGTAACATCTGGAGACCAGGGGTAATTATGGTACTAGCTTGAATACTTACTTTGACATTATTTATGTAAAGTACTTAGAAAATGCCTGCTCCGTAAGTGCCCTATATACGTTAGCTACCACTTTTATTATAAACTAAAGGATATTTTTCATTGTAAGCACAGTTTAAATAATTTATATGCATTCCATGTTTGCAAATCAGTGATTGGCAGAAGCTCATATAGTGTGTTTATTTGTTTCCATTTTGAGCTTTATGGTTATTTGAACAGGCTTTTAGATCTAAGCCTCTTAGGTACCTAGATGTTAAAACTCATAATTATATTGTTAGGAGTTAGTTGGACAATTAGGTAATCAGGGCCAGAGTCCCCTAACAGGAAAATATGGAGTCAGGACAGCAAAGATAAAACAGCACTGGCACCCTGTTCTGCAGCTTGGACAGGACTGCACCAACATTCTTCTCTGTAGCCCTCGCAGAAATGACTTCTACAAAATGTCCTGAAATAAGACAATTAACCACAAAGCATTTGTCACTCTCACAGGCAAGGGGCAGTTAAGACATAAGCCCCCAGATGTCAGCAAAAAAAGACCATCAGCACAGAGACATTAACCTAATAGGTGACCAAAGCCCTGATGGGCAGGGCTCAGCACACCCTGACTGCTTAAGAAAGCTCCACAAAAGAGCTCATAAAAACCCCTAAACTTAGAAACTCCAGGGGCAGCCCACTTGTCCCCCCCGCCCTGGGAGCTTTATACTCTTGCTCAATAAACTTTGCTCTTCTTCCTACCACTCTTCACCTAGTCTACCTCTGCATTCTTCGAAGCAGCATGACCAAGAACCGCAGGCACTAAGGGGACAAAATCCTGTAACAATATGAAGTAAAATATATGAAATGTGGCTAACGATAATTCCTCCAGTCCCTTTCTATCTATATGTCATTCAAAGTATTTTATGTCCTAGTTTGTTTTTTTGGCATGTGATGTGTTTTCCGGAATTTAAGAGGTATTAAAAGGAGATAAAATAGATGCCAAGACCCAGGCATGCCATTCTTTCTTTATTTCAAAGATGAGTGATCAAGAGAGGGGAAATAGAAAGTCCCAACTAGCTCTCCATCATGAATTCCATCATCTCAAAAGAGGCACAAAACAAAATTAAAGTTTTCAAAAAATAAAACAAAAATGCCTGGAGGAACTTTCTTTCCTAAGAGAATACTTCTTTCCTAAGCATGGTTATTAACAAGGATGGCGATTATTAAGTTCTGCAAGAATAGAACCTAAAACCTACCAGTCTCATATGGGAAAATAAGTTTAAGTACCATACATAAAAGACCTATGACTTTTGCTAATAGAAATCATGCCTGAATAAAAGATTTACTCCAGCATAGATGTAACAGTAGAGGATGTAGAAGATCCTTTGGGTGCCACTTGAGAAAGCAGCTGGACTCTATTCTGGTTCTCTCTAAAGTTTGCTTTCAGGCAAGCACCAGATGGATTGCACATTACATAAGATTTTGTCTGGAACATTTCCTGATGTCATTGTCCAGAGATTTTCTCATGAGCTTTTATGATAGCAATTTTGAACTGGAATTTCTGGTAGGAACAAAGAATTTTTATAATTTTTATATTGATGCTGGCAGTCTGTACCCCTTTCTTTAAATTATAATTACCTCTTTCAATTACTTTATTTTGGGAGTAGGACATAGATTATCTAATAGGTTGGCATTGTGTTTAGAATTTATAAAAGACACTAAAATAACAGCATCAGTTACAACAGAGTATTTATTGCTTGGAGAGTGATAGAATCAAATGGCATTGATTTTTGGCATAATGTATATGACCCTCATCCATCTGTTCAGGACCCGATGCAGAAATCAATATAATCTTTTTCTGGGGAAGCCCAAGGCATTCTCCGCATTTCGACATAGGGCTTCCAGATTGCTAATGTGATTAAAAAATAATCAAGGCCTTCCAGAAGCTTAGTTTTCCAACATACTCTAAAAAGTTCTCCCTGAGAAAGCGCTCTTTCTGATCAAATTTTGTTATTCAGTTTATTTCTTTCATTCCTTGCAATTTGATTATAGTACAGTTCCATCGATTATATCTCTTAAAACTCCCAGCTGAGTTCAAGTAAAAGTGCATTTTCAGACTTGTTTAAAATCTACCACTAGTACAATAGGACTACTCTTAAAGTATCAATGAATATTTATGGTAGAATATTTCAAAGTTGTTAGGAAACTGTCTGTCTTCAGCTTTGGGCAGCAGGAGGGATTTGTATGCTTTAAGAAATTGTCTAAAACCTTACAAGTTTTGCTATTGTTTCAAATGTACCTAAAACTAATACTGTTTTTTTTTTTCTTGGACTGAAAACGAAATTGTTAATTCACTAGTATATTAAAAACATCTGAAAAAGTTTACTGTGCTAAAATGATCTCATGTTTACAAAATCCTGAGAAACTGAAATGTAGCTTTTGCTTCAGCAGTTAAAAAATCAAGACAAAAATTTTTCACATGATTCTGAAGGGACTGCGTGGCCTGAATCAAAGAAACTTGAAGTTTCATTGAAAGTGGGAGGAAGGTGGCATTCGCTCCTTCATATGGTAAGGTCGTAACGGATTTTATTTTCTTCTCTGACCTAAGTGGTTGTTAGGAACATGACTTTTGTAAATGTTGGTGATAGTAATTCCCTCAGCATCATTCCTGTCTGTGCTTCAAGGCTTTTTCTGTCCTGGTGCAGCTTTGAGAGTTTATATCAGTGTTTTTAGAAAAGTTATTATGCAAAAGTATATAGATGAGGAAATAATGTTGGTTAAAGAGCTGAATTCTTTGCAAATAGATTCACAATGAACTTTATAAAATATTTATTGTAGAAAATTTTGAAGAAGATAAATTCTGGCTATGTAATATTTTCTATAAATAAATAGTCCCTATCAAATAAATGATAACCCAAGAAAAATGCAGAGTTGCCCATGATACATATAACCTATGTTATGAGTAGTTTGCCTATTTGAATTAGCATTTGTTCCACTTAGCATGCATTGACAGCGCTATAGTCCCTGATATTAAAAAGGTTATAGTATACTTGGAGATGATGCCAGTTATCTGAAAATAAATATGGTAGATTCTCATTATTTGAAGTGGTTAAGCTTCAAAAAACCACTGTGAACACCGAATTCATGAATATTGAATCATTGTTCCTAGCAGAAATACAGAGTTAGGTTCCTGTGAGCCTCTGCTCACAAAATTTTTATCAACTGATCAACACATTACTTTGCTTTGTGTGTATTTCTGTTTAAAGACACTTTATATATATTATTAATTCTTTAACAGTGCACTTGCAGGCAACAACACTATAATGTATGCCTTGAATGAAACTTATTGAATGCATTTTGTCCATAAGGCACATCATAGCCTTATTGAACTTAAAAACTAGACAGCACCTAACCACTACACTTGGGGGATGATTTTAAATAGTGAAATCGTCAACAAACCCCTCAAAATATGAAAAAAACATGGCTCTAAAGGCAAAACAAAAACACATTTGTTTATAATATGAGCACTAAAACAACTTGGTAGACCACTGCTTTGTTTGACCTCAGCTACGAATGCCTACAGCTGGTGACTCAAATTTTTCATTGCTCTCTGCATGGCCATGAATAACCTAAAAGCACTTTGAGTACTGATTTTGGGGTTACAAATAAATTTTAGCAAGGAGGTGAATTCGCAATTCACAAATACAGAATTTGCAAATAATGAGGATTAACTGTAACTGGATAAATTCTAATAGTTTTTTTCCCCATTATATATTTAGGTTCTGCATAGAATGCTATCTTAATAGTTGTGATCTGAGTGTTATAAACAAAAGTCTCCAATGCAGCATTTTTATCACAGAATTGAAAAGCAGAGATAACAGAGATCCTTATATTACCATATTATATTAAATGATTCTAAATGATTAAACTAGGCAAATTGTCCACTAAGCAGTTAGAGAAAAACTACTTTCTTGCAGAAAATTCTCTTAATTCAACCATATTTTAGATTACTACTCAAAGATTTTAGTTTTATGGGAATGAATATACATTTGGATCAATGAAAACTTAATGGACCGTGAAAAGCTTGTTAAAACAAAATGGAAATTGCCAGAACTATGTGTCTTTTACCAGAAAAAGGACTAAATTGATCCACATGAAGAATAAATAAGACAGAGGTTTTCCACAGTTAAGTTGATGCTACAAATCTAATAAAATTGACAGTAACTAAAAATTGTTTCCATCTGTTTAGTAGCTGATGATTAATCTGTTAATGCTATGAATTCACTTTCTAGTGGACAGGTGGTAGGGAGTTAAAAGATTATTAGTGAAATAATCAACTGATGCTAACTGCTAGCTTTGAACAAGCCAAGAATTGAACAAGAATAGGATCCATGTTAATTTTTTTTCAGAGCAAGTTTAAAGCACACTGGTGAGTAGCATCTGAACTCTTTTCAATGTTATTATAAATATAAAGAGTTTTACTCAAGCAGGTTATTTATTAGACTAAAATTTTGCAAATGATTTAAAAGATATAAAGTGTTTTCTATGGATTCAGGCATTGGATGCTGCAGACATCACTAATTGTTACTAAGCCAATAATTGTTTATAAGCAATCCTTGTTTTGTAGTTTGGGTAAAGAGTGGGGTTTTCTATCTAATTATAATTACTTGCTTAATAGATTTAGCTTGTATGGTATAAACTGATCCAATTTCAAAATTTTGAGTGCAAAATTTAAAATGAAAGTTAAAATAGAAACAGCATATTTTTATTTAATTAAAGATTTTATTTATTTATTTGATAGAGAGTGGAAGAGAGAGTGAGAGGGAGCACAAGCAGGGGGAGCAGCAGGCAGAGGGAGAGGGAGAAGCAGGCTCCCTGTTGAGCAGGTAGCCCGAGGCGGGGCTCCATCCTAGGACCCTGGGATCATGAGCTGAAGATAGATGCTTAACTGACTGAGCAACCCAGGTGCCCCGAAACAACACATTTTTAAACAAATATATTTAGCTGTTGCTTTTAGATTTTGTAGCAATTTTGAGTTACAATGATCAGTTTCATGGATCTTGCAAATTCCAGTTAAATAGTTAAAGGATTTTGATTTTCCATTATAATGAATAATTTAAATGTAATTTACACATGTCCTATATATAGTTAATATGTATAAAAGGCTCATCTAAGCTGTAGTGTTAGAAACAAATAATTTTCATTTTAAAATGCTGTAACAGCAAAACATATGTAACATGTGACAAAAAATAAACTATCAAAAATCTATGGCTATAATTTTTTGAGGAAAAGAAAAAAAAGTCAAATTGAGTCTTTCATTTTCTTTTTTTTTTTTTAAGATTTTATTTATTTATTTGACAGAGAGATCACAAGTAGGCAGAGAGGCAGGCAGAGAGAGAGGAGGAAGAAGGCTCCCCGCTGAGCAGAGAGCCTGATGTGGGGCTTGATCCCAGGACCCTGAGATCATGACCTGAGCCGAAGGCAGAGGCTTTAACCCACTGAGCCATCCAGGCGCCCCAGAGTCTTTCATTTTCACTGGGATAGGATTGGCAACAATAGTCTGTGTCTGAACACCAGCTCTCCTCTGAGTCTAATTCTGGTGAGATCAGCTACCACAAATAACCTGTCTCAGAATCTCATCCCTCTCACCTGCTACAAGTCAGAGCATTTGTCTTATTTTTTCCTGACTGATATCACTATCCCTAATTGAAGAACTTAGATCTAAAGACCACAGAACTACTTTCAAAGTCCTGATAACACTAAGGTCATGATCAATAGAATGCTCATTAGTTTCAATTTATGACAATCACACTAAAACTCTGTATCTTCCTCTGTAGAACCCTAGGACTTTATGAATCAGTACTTTGCACTTAACCATTTCACCAGTGTGCCTCACTGAACTAACTAGGGGAGTTGAAAATAAAACTTTCCAAATAATCCCTAACTCATCCTCATAGTTTGGTCAAATTGAACACTTACAAAGACTCTTAGACAAGTAGCATATAGATGTAGGGACACAAACAAAAATGAAGGATGTGAGACTTCTAGTTCTGCTCTAACATATGAAGAACTCAGCAATCATTACTCTTCTCCTTACAGCAAGAAAAAGCAGGGCATACCGAAAACCAACAACTTTTCTTGGACTTATCAGAGAGCTGATGTTTGAGCAAATGACCACCCCAAACTCTGGAGAGGCAGTCACACAAAGAGGAATATAGCTCCTGAGATTTGTTTCCCTGGAGCAGAAGCCTATAATCTTTGTAGGAAAAGTTGAATGGTTATTTCAATGAATTGTTGAGGCCGAGTGTGGGCTAGCATAAGAGTGAGAAACTCCTGGGCGCTACAGTCATAGGTGGATCCACACTTGGGCTTTCACTCCAAGAACCCCACCAGTTTCTCCCAGTGAGGATCTGAAAAAAACTTGTTTCTGGCCTTGGCTGGGGGAGGAGAACAATAGCCATCTTGAAACTTGCTCAGAGTTTTCTCCCTACAAAATGTAACCAAGGGGATGAACTTGCCAGAGGGCAATTCTGAAAACTATTCACAACTTGGGGAAGGTAATTTTACCCCAGGCTCAACTTTCCTGTCTTATCTAAGGAGAAAAAAAGAAGTAAGAAAACAAAACAACAAAAAAGAACCAAAACAAAACAAACAAAAATTAAAGTTAACAAGAAAGAGGGCTTCTAGGAAATGGACTGGGAACATTGCAGCCAGGGAAAAACATAAGAGGCAAGGAGAAAACAAGTTATGCTATTGCAGGAGGAACAGAAATACTTGTGAAGACCACACTCTCAAGGTACTAGCTCCTTAAAAGACTGAGCCTTAATCAGAATATTATAGAATACTCCCTCTTCCCCACGCCACATCATCACAGCCCAAAGCCTCTAATATACTAAATGGATTACAGGCTGTTTCTGAAGAGCAATGTAAGGAGAAATTTACAAATCCAAGCCAGAAGTCAAAAACAGGAACACTTAAAGAATTTGGAGTTTCTGGTACCTATAATTAAAACAAACCTTAACTATAGCCCAGCTTCTAGCCATATTAACATAAATTCTTACACTAAAGGCCCATTTACCTGATTACCTATTACCTGATATAACAAGTAAGCTTTCATGAAAAAATTCCAAGATGTGGTAAAAAACAAGGAAAAATACATTTCGAGGACATAAAGCAAGCTTCAGAAATACACTCAGGTATGACACAGGTGTTGGGATTATCAGACAAGGAATTTGAAAAAGCTATGATTAATATGTAAAGAACTCTAATGGAAAAATCAGGTAACATGCAAGACCAGATGGGTAATGTCAGCAGAAAGATGGAAACTATAATAAAGAACCAAAAAGAAATGCTAGAAATAAAAAACCTGGTAATGTAAATGAATGCCTTTGACACATTTATCAGTAACTCCACACAGCCGGGGAAAACAGTAAACTTAAAAATAGCTCAATAGAAACTTAACCAAATGGAAACACAAAGAGAATAAATAATAAAAACAGGATGAACAGCATACACAAAAACTGTGGAACAATGTCACAAGACGCAGTATACACATGATTGGAATACCAGGAGAAAAAAGAGAACAAAGCAGAAGAAATATTTGAAGGAATAATGGCTGAGAACTTTCCAAAATTAATGAAAGTTATAATCACACAGATCCAAGAAGCTCAGAAAACACCAAACAAGATAGATAGGAAATAAATGATATTTATACCAAAACCCTATTCTATCAGCTTTCTCAAGATAGGGTACATTCTTTGTTTTCTCTTGGCATAAATATTTTTCTAAGTGAATATGATTCTGATGTCTCCTCCTGAAATGTGACTTTCCAATACTTTCCTTGCTTTATGGGGCAGTCATATCTATTATGTTGGTTCTGAAAGAATGTATCATCTCAACAAATAGGGGTGTGCATCGCAGCACTCTGTCCCCCGCTATTAGAGCAGGACCTGTTACTGATAGCTTGTTTTCTCCCAAAGTTTACTCAAAAGGTGCTTAACTTTTATTAGTCTTTACCTCTAAGATCCAACTTACTCTTAAGATCTATTCAGAGAAAAAAAAAAAAGATCTATTCAGAGAAATATAGGTTTAATTACCATAGGCTCAGCTGCTTTATCTTATCTCAGGACAAGAAACTTAGCAATAAAAAGGAATTAAAATGTTCTGTAGCCAAGTCTCATTTATCAGTACAGCTTATCTCTGATTCATTTACTTTAAAACACCACATTCTAGGGGTTCCTGGGTTGCTCAGCTGTTAAGCGTCTGCCTTCAGCTCAGGTCATGATCCCAGGGTGCTGGGATCGCAACCCGCATTGGGCTCTTTGGTCAGCGGAAAGCCTGCTTCTCCCTCTCCCACTACCCCTGCTTGTGTTCCCTCTCTCGCTGTTCACTGTGTCTCTCTGACAAATAAATAAATAAAATCTTAAAAAACAAAACAAAACAAACAAACAAAAAACACCACATTGTATAGCTACTAATGCACGAAGTATGGCCATGACTTATTTTTCAAAGTGAGGACATCATAAATCATATTCTGGAGGACATCATAAATCATATTCTGGAAGATATTCCTAGTGGGCTATCTGCTCTCCTTCCATTACCACTCAAATGGGATAATTATAAACAGAACTTAAAGAAAATATTTAGAACATCATTAAATGCTTTGTGGATCTTTCTACAGTTATACAACATTTCAGTAAGAGAACATATATCAAGTGCCTCTACGGAATATGCCTGGTGTGTGTGAATTTCATGTTTTGTGGCAAAAAGCCGTGTTTCTCATAATCAGGAGTTCATAATTAGTTTTTACTAAAGTATGGATTCTCAAAAAGGGAATCCCGGGGTATTTGGGGAATATCGGTATTCCCAAATTTTTACAGAATTTTACTGAGTAATTTTTTGAAATATTATTTTCAAATGAATGATGATAGTTATTTTTAAAGATTTTATTTATTTATTTGACAGAGAGAGATCACAAGTAGGCGGAGAGGCAGGCAGAGAGAGAGGGGGAAGCAGGCTCCCTGCTGAGCAGAGAGCCCGATGCGGGGCTCAATCCCAGGACCCTGAGATCATGACCTGAGCCAAAGGCAGGGGCTTAATCCACTGAGCCACCGAGGCACCCCTGATGATAGTTATTTTTAGTAGGTTATATAATTTCAAATTATTCAGGTAATACAAGCAAAACTCTGTTATGTTGGAAAATAGCTACTTTTTTAAAATACTAAGATTTTAATTTGTAAAAAAATTAATTTCTGAGGTTTTCTCTGACAGCTACATGTAGTAATTTGCAGGGACCTCTTCCATTTTTCCCTGAGGCTCCAGACTCCACCAGAAAACACAATGTCATAGGTATTTCTTAATTGGTCTTTAAAATCAAGTTTCAGTGCGGGGATTACGGAAGCAACTTTATCCAACGTCCTCACTCCCTCACTTAATTGATGAAGAATTGAGGTTCAGATTCAGGAAGTAGCTTGCCCAAATTAAACAAGGTTCTGAGATTCTTTGCTAATTAAAATAGTTAACTTAAAATAGAATTTATTTTTGAGTCATTAGAAATAGTAAGTCAAGGGAAAAATGTCAGAGCCTTTGATGGCCAAGAAGACTCACTCTGAGGTACAATATAAGACAATAAGCTATGGTATTATAGTTTCCTTTTTAAAAAGAAGATAGTGGGAGATATCTAAAAATATTCATTCAAAATATAGATTAAAACTGGGTATAGATTCTCTTCTATTGATGGGAACATGACCGAAGAACCAATTCTTCACCCTAGAGGGCTCCAAATTCTCTCTGTGATCCTACTTAGATTTGATCATTTAGAACAATTCATTTATTTTACAAGTTAAAATAAATGAAAAACTTATGCTAAGAGTGATGTCGCATTAGTGAATAGGAAGGGTCTTATTTATCTCATGTGTGCATGCTATGCTTTTTTTAACTGAACATGGAGCATATCTTTTCTTTTTTATATAGTTTTCATTTTTTTAAACACTAATCATTTTAATACTATTTTCAATACCTAAATAAGAAAAATTGACTACCTCTAAAGATCTTCTGGAGTAAATCCTGAATGAAACATTTAAGTGGCAAAAGGAGCTCTCAGAGATTCAGGTCACAATTTTAGAAGTTAGAGTTAAGATTGGCTTTGCCTATGCTGATATATTCTAAAGGCAAATATTATAAATGAAAGCATTTTTTAAAAAAGTCTAGCATCAGTGGACTTACCTGAATACAAGCCTCCTTAGGCTTTAATAGGGGTAGAGTTTGGAGAACTCAGTAGTGGGCTCCTTTAGAATCTCTGTCATTTTGAATTTCCTACCCGATATGTCACTTTACACGTTGCAATAAATTAGCTACAAGATGTAGTAAACAAAACATTAGCAGCCGTTTCTTACATTTATCTCAGTTATATATTTAAAATACCCTATTCTAATGATCAAAAGAGAGACCGCTTTAGGATAAAAGAACATTTCAGCAAACATGTATATAATTAATTCCTCTACTAATGCGGTAAAACAAACAAGCAAAACCCTTCTGGGTCCTCTCTCTCTTCTCTTCAAAATAATTTGGTCTATTGGATTTCCATACTTTTTTTTTTTTTTCTAAAATTCTTTGTGGAATGCCTTGCTGAGTGATTTCTGCCCTGTTTTATATATTAGAAACGAGTTCCACACAGGTGTGTTTGCAGAAGGAGTACTTTTGTTGCAGCTTTTAGCAAGTAGTGTGAATGCAAATTACAGGAGTCATGTCATTCTATGATAATCTTTTTCTTTTAAAAAATTTGCTCTCCTAGCATTTGGAGATTATTGTCAGTAGAGAATACTCTTCTTTCCTGGAAAATATTCCATCTCTCAATTTAAGAAATACATTTTTCTTTCATAAAAATGAATTCAATATGGAGAACAATTCGCTGGTCTTTACAACAGGAAGTACACAATGTGGCATCTCTGACCAAAGAGGCAAGCTGACCACTGTGTGGCTATTGCTGTAGCTATTTTAGGAGTAGCCCCTGTTAACTCCTAGGAAAGCTTTGGTACTGACTAAATGGCAATACAAGTATTTGAGATAACACTGAACTCAAAAGGGACTGCCAGTTGCGTGAAGATAATAAATTGGCTTTCCACGTTGGTGTGTAACAACTGGGTTGCTTCTGGATCCAAATAACAAAGTTCCTGCCACAAACTGGCTTAAAACAATAAGGAAATCGCAAAAGTTTAGAAGTTGTGTGGGCCTCAGGTTTGTTAGATTCTGCAGCTGAATTGCATCATTAAGGACTCAGATTCTTCCATCTCTCTAGCCTACATTGTACAATAGTGATTTCTTTCTCTGTGCCTAAAATATGGCTACTATAATTAAGAAAACTGGTTATTTTCTTGTGTACAAGTCTCCTCTTCTGTATGCAAAGAATATTTTTTTCCCTGTGTTCTAATTTAGCATAAGTCATTTGCCTATTGCTGGGGGAAAACCTTACAATGATCAATCTAGGTTCCTTAACCAATTACTGGCAAGGGAAATGGGTAACATGATTGGCTTTACTAATGAGAGATCATTCCTAGATCTGGTGTCAATTCCCCAAACTATATGTTTTTATCCATGAAAGGAGGCTGGAATATATATTGGAGACTTAAGTATAATAGGTTCATTTTTCCTATATAGCAGCCTCCTCTTATAGATTAACACAGAATACTTTATGAAAAGCTATTTAGGGAAATAAGAATATGAATAGACATGAAAGTAATAGAGATCTAAACTTTCTTTATTTGCAACCCAACATCTTGCACACAAACCCCCATTTCCCTAATGGAGGATAAAAAATAATAAGGATTAAATATGTCATTAAATTCTAGTTTAGAATGTTTTTTCTCAGTCTAAATGAGTGCCTTTGGGGCAATTTATTCAATGAATTTAAAGTTTAACTCCTGTCACATCTGCCTTTCCAGACTCCTGGGGTCCTGGCTCCTCTTCCTCCTCTTCTGAATCGTATCCGAGTACAGGGGGAACTGATATTTTCTCAAGTTGTTGGCAGGGGTCCTCTGTTCACACAAAGCCATTTCTGCAGCTTGGTTATGGCTCATTACTACTAGGCTCTGGGTGAGACTGTTCTCACTGCCTCAAACCCGGAGACATTTCAGCCAGTGCACCACTTAGTCTGCTCTGAGATAAGACAGTTACCTCAAGACAATGGCTCCAGAAAGGTGAGCCATTGCTCTTTCTTGAACAAGCACCACTCACGCTCTTTATGGCTTACAGATCCCCTGATATCTGATGATAACTTCCGTTTGGTCGCCTGGCTTTGGTGATTCCCCCATAGGAATATAGCATTCAAATATAGCATCTCACAGCTTCTTGCTGTTGGGAATTCTCTGGTATCTGGAATTTTGGGGTAGCCACTAAAGGGCACTTAGTGACCTCTGAAGTTCCTTGGAGATTTCAGTGGAGGACTCATTGGATGAACAAGAATTAATTTAAATGCATAAGCTCTTTTGGTAGATTAGCTCTCTGGCAAGGACTCAGTAGGAGTAGGCAAACTCATGGATATGGTGGCTCAGAGAAGTGTAGAGAAAGCAGAGGCCCACACTGAGTGAAGTTGAAATGCCTCAATTATCATAGAAGATGGTGGGGAAGGGATTAAAGAGCCCAGGAAGATAAGCATGTTGGAATGTGCATATTATATGAAGCTACAAGACCCACCAGAAGAGTAATCCAAAAAGACTTTGTCGTGCCCTTTTACCAGTTCTCACTCAGCCCCCAACCCTGGAGGTTTCAGAGGTCTCAAGTTCTCATATGAATGTTTGAAACCAAGATGGAAGAATGGCACGGCTTGGCTTCCAGCCTTCTTTGTTCCAAGCTAGAAAAGTGGAGAAGCTTTAACTTTGAATGAAAAATCTTTCCCATATATTCAGCAGTAATTACTTAACCCGCTCTTGCTTTTCTGATTCTTTGAAGCCCCTTTTACCTCTATAGCTGTGCATGTCTACACTGCCATTTTGCAGAGAAGCCTGTTGCCCTGTCAGCTAGCTGGGAATGGCTCACCTGTTAGCCCCTGTTCCTTTCTTTCTTTCTTTCTTTCTTTCTTTCTTTCTTTCTTTCTTTCTTTCTTTCTTTCTTTCTTCCTTCCTTCCTTCCTTCCTTCCTTCCTTCCTTCCTTCCTTCCTTCCTTCCTTCCTTCCTTTCTTTCTTTCTTTCTTTCTTTCTTTCTTCTTTTTTTTTGTGGTCCACCCCAGTTAAGGCTGCCTCTTGGTTTCCAGTGCCCTCCAGGAAGCCTTCATGTACAAAACAAGGATGTTTCCTCTTCCTCCTCCTTCTTTTTGCTTATTTAATGGAGATGCTAGTAATTACTTACGCTTACCACACCCTACCCCCAGCATGTGGAGGTTGTTCTGTGCCTCTCCCTTATAGTCCTAGTTACTTCTCCTTTCCTAGTTTTGTTTTGTTTTGGGTTTTTGTTGTTGTTGTTGTTGTTGTTGTTGTTATATATGACTATTATTCAGAAACAAGATGCCAACATTTTCCTCCACTGAGAAGCACTGTTTCCTCTCTACGGTACCAGAATCCATCCCACAGTTGAGACCTTCAAAATACAATTATTTCTTTTTTTCTCCTTCTTCCTTCTCTACTATCTGAGGGAGGATTTGGCACTTACCTCCATATCCCCTGTGCCAACTCTTAGGTTTTAGGAGATCTAGAGTACTGATGAAGATTCCCTCATAGTATGTCCTCTTTTATTTCGGGTTTTAGATTTTGTGTTCCCAGCAGATTAGCAACCCATTAAAATATCACAATATATAGAGACACACATATTCTGTCTGTGGCTATATGTATTTATGTTCTTATGTCATTATTTTCTTTCTGTCTTTCATTGTCTCCAAGTCTCAGTTTAGTTTCTTTTATTTGGATTAGTTTCTTTCTTTCTTTTTTTTCTTCCTTCCTCCCTTCCTCCCACCTTTCCTTCCTTCCTTTCTTCCTCCCTCCCTTCCTTCCTTTCTTTTTTTTTCTTTCCTCCCTCTTTCTCTCTTCCTCCTTTCCTTCCAAAAGATAAAGGACTGTGTATTACAATAATAGCAGTGACCAGACTATCATCCTGTTTCTTGTCCCAGTTCCCTGAAACCCAGTTCCTGCAGGGTGATACAGGGAGGGTCAGATGATACACACACATGGGGATCCATTACAGGAAAGGAACCCTGAGCTTAGGGAACACAGATCTTTCAAAAGGGGTAATAAGACTGCCTGATTTTTGTTATAAAGAGACACTATTTTTATTGCAATGTCCAGTGAACAAATCTGCCCTTTGTTATCTAAATCTTCCAGAGCTGTTTGCTCTACAAACATCCTTGGAAAGAAAGGTCGGAACAAAGGCAGTCTGCTTGTGAGACAGGCAGAATGGAATGGAAAGAGACTTAGAAATTGTCTCTCAATCTTCCTTCTATGCAATTTTCGTGTTCTCCTCCCTAAACGCCCTCTATGAACCTTATACTGTCTGATAACCTTTTCTTGTTGCAATCTTCTACGAACCTTAGGTTACTCCCTCTCATTTTCTGAAAATTTCTGAAAAAAATCAGTGTATTGATTATTCTTAATACAATCGCTTTTTGATTCCATGACTTCTTTTCCTTCATGATCTTAACCTTTACTCTGTTTTCTGATTATTTATGAAATTGAACATCATTTTATTTTATTTTATTTTTTATTAAAGATTTTATTTATTTATTTGACGGAGATCACAAGTAGGCAGAGAGGCAGGCAGAGAGAGAGGGAGAAGCAAGCTCCCTGCTGAGCAGAAAGCCCGATGCAAGGCTCGATCCCAGGACCCTGGGATCATGACCTGAGCCGAAGGCAGAGGCTTTAACCCACTGAGCCACCCAGGCGCTCCTAACATCATTTTATATATTAAATATTTGATGGATAGTATTTTTTTGCTTTTGATAGCTTTCTTATTCCCTGACAAGCATATATAATATTCTAAATTCCAGTATGGTGAATAGTATTGATGTATGGTATCTGTTTTCTTTTGTTTTCTTCCTTTGTAGTTATCTTGTTCTTTCTGTCAGAGTTTGAAAGAATTTTTTTTCCTTTAGATTCAGAATTTTACCATGCTAAGAGGTATATGTAATTTTTCATCATCCACCTGAAAAATAGCTGAGTCTTTCTGGTTTGCAAGCTCTCATTTTTTTTCTGTAGGAATTTTTACTGTTATTATTTGTTTAATTATTGCCACTCTTACATATTTGCATCCCCCCATTTTGGCCTATTATATTATATCTCCTGTTATTTTTCATCTCCATACAATTTCTATCTCTATATGTATTTGTACCGTAAGATACTTTTCGAACTTAACCTTTCAGACAATAAAACAAGTCTTAAGGGTAATATACTTTCCTTAAATCATTTCTTGATTCCTTTAGTTTGCGAAGGATAAATTTGGTTTCTGAGCGTGTCTTATTTTTTGTATGACGCATTGAATCTTCTAAGTGCTTTATTATGTAGTTTTTAGATATTTGTACAACTAACTCCTCAAGCAATTCTGTATCTTTGATTTTTGTGCTCTGAAATCTGCATCACCTTGTCTCTCTGACTACTAGACTCCCTTATGTAATATGTTATTTTTATTTATTTAATAAATAAAAATTCATAAATAAATAAAATATAAAATATAAAATATATAGATAAATAAAAATAAATACAATTTATTCATAAATAAATAAAAATATTAAAATATTTAAAAAACTTTAAAAATTTAAAAAAATTAATAACTCATTTTAGCTCATATCTGGTTATTGTAGCATTTTTATCATGATCCCTTAGGTGGTGAAAGGCAAAGAAACCTTGACCTTATGGGATATAAATTTAAAGAAATGACCAAAATGGCCTCAATGTTCTCCTTAGACTGAACTTTACAGGCTTCTTCTTAACCAGAAACCGCTCATCTCCTTTTTCTAAAAGAATTTCCTTACAAAACTTATAATCGTAAATCCTTTCTGTGCCCCTTTTTAAAAGCTTCTTGTCATTTTTTCAACCCAGGACTATCTTTCCCAGAGATCTAGGAGCTATAAATTTGAAATACAATCATTAAGGAAGATAGAGTCTCTATCTCTTCGTTGGAGTGTCGCAGCCTAAACTCAGTGGGCACCAATTAGTAAACGGGTGGCTGAATCACAGAGAAAAAATTGGGGAATAATTCAATGTGCTTGACGCATCTCACTGATAAATTTACCCCCAACATTCTCCAGTACTTTTCCACTAGCACCCTTCAGCACTTAAGTCACTCTCTCGACTTTTCTTTTGGCAGAGTTGAGTTTATTCTCTCTCTTTGCAATAGTCTTTTCTTTTTTGTTGTTGTTTAGAGAGAGAGAGCATAGAGTTGGAGGGGGAGGGGGAATGGGAGAGAGAATCTTAAGCAGGTTCCATGCTCAGCCAGATGTGGGGGCTCAATCTCAGGACCCTGAGATCATGACCTGAGCCGAAATCAAGAGTCAGAGGTTTAACCGACTGAGCCACCCAGGTGCCCCTGCAATAGTCTTGAATAAAGTTTCCCTCCTTGTTTAGCTTTGGTGCAATTTTTGCCTTGACAGAACCCAGGAAGCCTACTGTTTTCTATCTCAGTGGCAGGAGAGACTCAGCTCACCAATCTATCCTCCCTTGCTCTCTAGGAAGTCAAGGACACTCACTGTGTTCCTATGGGGTCTATATCCTATCATGCACAGTCCTCTGAATGTCAACCTTGTGCCTAGATCTTCCGCTTTGCAATTCTTACCCTAGACCCTAATGCTTTCCTCTAGACGTATGTCAAGACCTTTCTGTATGATTAGCCAGATTGCTGCCTAGTTACCCAAACCATGTAATTTTTAAATTATCAAAGTACTAAATGTTTATAAATATTCTAAATAACACAAAGAGCTACCAAATAAGAATGAGAGTTCCTACCTATAATCCCATAATCCCAATTTCACCATAATCCCATTTGTTCAGTGGGTTGTCATAAAAATGCAGACTTTTGTTTTATTTTGTGCAAATGTAGAACCATACTAATCATATTTTCTGTGACTTGTTGTTTTTACTCCTTGATATATCTTTGAGATATTCAATTTTTAAAGTCTTGAAAAGTTGGTACCTTTAAGATCCTTGTATGCCACACCTTCATATTAAATGTGGTCAAAATTAAATGCACTTACCAAATTGGAATATATTGCATACATAGTTATTGGATGCCCTGACAGGAATAAAAACTAAGGGTCAAAGAAAAAAATGTACTTACCTTGGAAGATTTTATGAACATTTACTTTGAACAGAATTTCTTTCCAAGGGGCCTTTAAATTTCAGTGGTAACAGCAGAGACTACAGAACAATTTTATTAAACTACGGGTGAACTGGTTGAAAATAAACTGCCTGATTTGACAAATTGATCATAATGACAAATTGCTCAACATGACAAATTGGTCAAAAGTGAATATTGGTAGTCATTGGTTTCAAATTATTTGTAATTTTGTGCATCATGGAGGTGTTTTTGCAATTTTTATGCAGCTTTAAGTATTTTTTCATTTTATCAAAAGTTGGGGGGAGAAGTAATATCTTTTTTGTGAACTCTGGGAGGGTTTAGAAAATTCGTACATGTTTCTTAGCATTTTGATTCAATTTTCTTCTCTAAACATGTCACTGAATGTTCATTGAGGTTGCACATACTTCCTTCCACAGCTTCAATCTTGAAAGCAGAAATTGTTTGAAATCGTAGCAATAATAACATAAAAGGGTAAAAATTATGCTTAAAATGTTCCTGAAAACCTTGCTTTAGAGTAAAATACATATGCAATGGGAAAAGACAAAAACATGATTAAAATAAATGAAGTAGACAGCATTGACAGAATGCAAATTAATTTTAAAAAATAATAACTTTAGAAAATAGAAAGTGTTAAACAAATGATGGTTACAGTTTTGCCTTTGGACAAATCACCTGGAGCGTGAAATAAAATGAAAAATTCATGAACATAAACCAAACGAGCATTTTAGTTAAAGGGAATTTTAAAAAATAGAAGGAACAGAAATGTAAAGATATGTAAGTTGCAAACACCTCTATGTATACAAAGTTAATACCATATGAAAAAAATCAAGGTCTGGAAATACATTGTCATTTCAGCTAATTCATTTGTGATGTCATCAACTACTTCAAATTTATTTTTTGTCTCAATCACTCAGCAGTTAGCATGCTTGATGCTTAACTGTCCACAGATTGCCTTAAATACGTTTGCCATTTCTGTGGGATTAACAAGATCTTCTCTACTATCCATGAAAAAAGGGGAGATACACATTCATATCCCTGTAAGAGGAACTTTGATAATATTTGATATATGATTGGAAGTAATAAAATATATCTTACTTGTAGCTTATGAGTTGAATTTATCTTTATAGACAAAGTTATATATCTAATAGAATGAATTAAAATTAAGTTCCTTGGAAATATTATGTTTTCAGATACTGAAATGGACAGCTTTAACTCACATTTATTCTGTTTTTTGTGAGTAATCGCAGAAACTCCCATTATCTGTCTTTGCATTCGGTTTCCTTCCAGCATCTGGAACTAGCAGCACAGCACAGAGCAAGCATGAGACTAACAATGGAACTATTCTGGGCAACTCTGTCATTAAAAGACATGTGACAATTTCCAAAGGATGCTCCTTTTAGAAACAAGGGGAAAAAAAACAAAACACCTTTTAGCCTTAAGGAAAATGAAGTGATTCCTTAAAAATAAAGACAACATTAAGGAAAACAGTCTTTCCATAAAAATCAAAAATATTTTGAGGAATCTTTCACTACTTAAATGAAATTCAATTCAATGGCCTAAGAGGTCATCAGTGAGAAATGTTTCTTTTCTAAAGATTTTCTTCAAAGAAACCAGATATAACATAAAAACAATACTTATGAGAATTATATGCGTTTAAGTATCCAACATATTGAAACTTCTAAAAAAAATGTAGGAAGGCAGAACTCTCTTGGCATGGACCTATTGTTTTAGTGTAATAAGATGAAGTGGCAAAGAAAATATTTCATTCTGTAATAAGTAAAATTTAACCAAAGAAATCTTGAAGGGGAAATGGAATGCAATTCACCAGTGGATCTTGGAGTAGTGTCTCTATCATGTTAATAAGACATGTTTATATATTGACTACAAATAGAGCTTGTTCCCATTTTCATCTTACTGTTATTATACTCAATTCTCAAGTGCTTATAAATCCTCACTCTATCATAGAAAATATTTATGGAAGATAATTCATCACTGACTTTCTTGAGGAATCAAATAGGAAAGGTCTAATGCAAAATAGTCTCTCTCTAAAAAAGAAGAAAATGGACAAATTAGAAGAATGGAAAAAAATGACAATATTGCTGGGTAAATCTTGGGGTTCTTTGGAAGGTTACTGGCTAGGAAGTTTTCTCTGGTAAGTAATATTAGTTTGGGAAAAATGAATTTAATTTAAAAAGGAGAAAAATCAATTAGATTCAAGTTAAATAACACTTCATTTAGAATGAGTGTGTTTGTGTGTGTGTGTGTGTACAAATAAACATATAAGATTCTACATTCTAGCTCCATCTAGCTTTAAATAATCAAATTTAATAAACTAAATCCCTTTAGTTTATTAAAAATAACAAAACAAAAAGAGTTGGAATAATAATAAGAGCATTTGATTATGTTAACAACTTCTCAGGATTCCATAATGGAAATATTAAGTTGGGTTATTTCACTGGAAAGCTGAATAAGATTGGAACTTTATTTTCTTTACAGATTTTGTTCACTATATTGAGTTCATTTGAAAGTCCTCAGAAATTTCACCAGCCTGGACTAGTCCTAAACATCATCTCAACTCTGGCTTAAATAGGACTTCTCAACTCAGTCTGGTAATCCTTGTAGGAAGCTGTCCATTATTCATATGAAAGAATAAATGTGCCTGTTTAAACAATCGATTTTCTAGAATTTCAGTCAAACGTTTATATACTGCCAAGTCTTTTTTGTTTTAACTTTTCAAATTTTGGATCATCCAGAAATGCCTTAAAATATTAGGTTATGTAGTCAAAAGTGCAAAGTACTAAATTAGTGTTTTAACATAAATGTATGGTAGGCAAAATCTTTAACTTCATGCTTTTAAAATTCTTGAAAATATCCCCACCTATATTTCATAAACAGACTCAATAGCTTGGTTTGGAGCATTATTGCTCTTTATAATACAAAACTTCTCTTTTCAAGATTGTAATTTTTTAAGTTTTCTAAATTATATAGTACAGTGGTGCCTTTTAGAATAGTTAATAAGGTCTCTCAATGGTACAACTTCTGTGGAACAAACAAATCTAGCCTCTACAGCAGTCCTTGAAAAGGCCTTAGGTAACAGATTGTAGACATTTAAGGAGCAGTTCCAAACATAAACACATTTTGTAAATCATTGAGAAAACTTCTGCTAGCAGGGTTTACGGAACACAGGAAATACACATTCTGGGACATAGGAAGATTAGAACAGCCTCAATCTGAGGAAGGTGACACCCAAACTACTCAGTTTTAACTTTAAAGACTATTGATCCTGACATATGAAATGTCACCTTGAGTATGAAGTTTCAAATTAAACAGGATGAAGCCCAATAAATAGCTTAGTACATCATGTGATGTGGCAAGAGATGCAGGCAAAACTTTTGCTCTTTATGACGTTGGGTGAGCAGTAACAAACAGAACACCATGAGGGAAATTACTGTATTATATTTCACTGTAAGAGGGAGAAGGACATGGCTTAACATAGACAAATGCACCTGTGTATATTGTATAATACATAAAAGGTACTTGAATGTGCTGTGGTGTACTGTGTCTTAAAGAGACAAGTTGGGTGAGCACAGGGTGGGAGTGTCTGCACACATCAGAAAGGAAGGCTGGAGGCAGCAGTGGATGGGCTTTTATAATAGAAATCATGAGATCATTAGCTGAGGTTGTCGGCCAGCTGCTGAGCAGATGGCTTCTGTTTCATGGGAACCGATTTGGGAAATAAAGGGTTTTCAAAGAAACCTGTTCATTGCACTTAAATGTGTGTACTTATAGAAATTTTAAATGGACATTTATGCCAATTACAAACAATTGCTAACCAATGCATATCTCCCAATATGCAGAATTTTAAAAATGTATTCTACAATTCATTTGAAGTGAACGGTAAAGATGAATAGCCCAACAATCGTAGGACTCTTTCCAAATTTTGCTTGAATTTGAAACCAGTAAAATGTTTAGGTAGAAAGATTATATTTGCGTAAACAAAGAAGACTCTGGAAATCCAGGTAAGTTGTTTCTAAAAAGTAAACACATAGATTTTTCAAATTATAACAAAATTCTGGTCAATATGGTAAGTCAAGCTAATATAGAAAGACAATGTTGCTCACTGCAAATACATATAACGCCACATACATACATGTTAGGTATAATAAAATACTTTCAAACTATACAGTTAGTTTTTCAAATAAGAAAAGGAGTGAACAATTTCTAGAACTAAAAGGTAACTAGAAGATAATTTGGTCAATGTTAGCCAAAGCTGGAATCAGAAGGCTATAAAAATCAAGTAAAGGCCTTTGAGGTCGTGGTTTTAATGCTCAAGAGAAATGAAGAATAGTGTCTCAAGTTTGTACAATATGAGGAACGGGTGTATTCCTGAGTAAATCAGGGATCCACTGACTATCCCATCCAGGGATAGGTATCTGAGCAGCTGTGCCTGCTAGCATTGGGAAGCTGCATGTAGGTACCAGTCTAAGTTGGGATATGAAAAGATAAAGACTCATTTAGGAGGTATCCGAACCTCAAGCTTGACTCATTGCTATGGGGCCTGATACAATGCTACCTACATCGTTCTGGAATACTGAGCTGAGAAATTGGCAGAAAACTGTTTCAGAACAGTTGAAACTCACATGAAAAAAAACTTGAAATCTGGCCTGGACAAACCAGTATTTGGGGAGTGCCTATCGAAAACAGTCCTCCTAAGGGACACCTGGGTGGCTCAGTAGGTTAAGTGTCAGACCTGTCAGATTTCTGCTCAGGTCATGATCTTAGGTTCATGAGATCAAGCTCAGTGTAGTCTCTGTGCTGAGTATAGTCTCTGCTAGTGATTCTTTCTCTCCATCTCCCTCTGCCCCTGCCCCCCACTCATGTACTCTCTCTCTCTCACTCTAAAAAAAAAAAAAAAGGAAACAATCTTCATTGAAAATGAGTTCGTAATTGGAAGTTATAAACCATGTACGATAAAAATTAGAGAATTTACATACTGTGAACTAGAGATTAAAAAACCCACAAAATAATGTGTTGAAAATATTTAATAAGATTCAAGATAATTCTGGTGATCTGGCATACTTGATGTCTGGATAAACCATTCCTGAACAGAATATCTAACAATTCTGGATGATATATTTAAAATATCTTTTTAAATGCATAACTGAACTGGTAGGAGGTAAGAAAATTGTAATGGCTGCATATAGGCTGATATGACTAATCAGAGGTCAAAAATTATGATAAACGTGAATCTGAAAAGTTAAGGACAAAATCTGGCATTTGCCCTAAGGAATCTGCCCATCCGTGGTGATACGTGTTTTTTACTTTTTGTATAGCAAAATCACGTTATTCAAGTGCAAGAAGACTGAATTTTTGAAGCCACAGTACATATTTATTATATGATAAAAGAAAAGATGAGCCCCTTAATTGTTAGCTTGATGAAGTAGTAGCTTTGCTAGGGTTTTAGTCATCTTGAATAAGATTTTAGGGGTTTGAGGTTCAGCTCTGCCACATTTTAAAAATAGAAGTGTAACCTACATAAAATGCCCAGAGTCTAAGTGTATGGCTTAATGAATATTTACAAATGGATACCTGACACCTCCATTATGAAAAAAGAGTATTAGAACAGACCAAGAAACCTCTCACATATACACCCATTCATTAACCACCCAGAAAAAAATGTCATGACTTCTATCATCTTATATTTGTTCTGCCTGGTATTGTACTTTGTAAAATTGAATCTATTTGTCTATCTTTATTTAATTAACCCAATTACTATTCGATGCAATCATATTTTTTGTGGCAATACTTCATTCTCATTGCTATGCAATATTTCATTATATGATTATACCACAATTTATCTAAGTCTCATCTTCAAGGATATTTGCGTTGCTTCCATTCTTGACTATTACACACAGTGCTGCTAAAACATTCTTGTATGTGTAGTTCAGTGACTATATGTACACCCACTTCTGTTGATCATACACTTAAGCATGGAATGGTCAAGTCAGAGAGTATACATAGAGTTTTAGGAGCTACTGGCAAACTGCCAAACTCATCCAAGAAGAGTATCCCAAAATGGGTTTTTCTGACTAGCAGTATGTAAAGTTTCAGTTGCTCCACATTCTGGCCAATATTTCATAATATTAGACTCTTGGGTATGAAGCGACATGGCATTGTTGTTTTCACTTGCTTTTTCCTGATGAATGCTATGATGCGATGGAAGACATTTTCAAATTCTTATTGACCATTTGGATATCCTCTTTTTAAAATGCTTTTTTCAGATCTTTTGAATAGTTTTTGAAATTTTGTTTTCTTTTGTATTTTTTCTTTGGGGGGGTGGATGCCTACATTTTACTTTTTGATTTGCAAGAGGTCTTTACATACTTTAAATATAAATGATTTTTTAGTTACATGTGTAAAAATATCTTCTCCTACCCATATACTGCATGTTTACAGTCTTCTGGTAAATAGAATTTTAATGAAGTTGAGCTGATCAATACTTTTTTTATAGTTAGGGGTTTTTCTTGGTTCTATTTAAGAAAAAGTTTCCAGCCTACCAAGAAGAAACTGAATAAGGTACAAAATCATAGTTTTGTTTTTAAGCCCATACAAGAATTTATCTTAAATAAGATTAAAAAAACCTAAATATTCTAAGGAGGAGGAGACCATCCTAGGAAAGAGGAGGAGCCCCCCAGCTGCTTTCATTTTTGCACACTTGGTGGGAAGTGAGTGAACCTATAATATAATAGCAAAGGAAAAAAAATATATAACATTTCAAGATTTGTAATGACTGCATATGGTCTGACATGACTAACTAGTAGTATCCCAAGCAATCTTAGTTTCTGCCCATCCTTTAATTTTTTCACACAAGGCCTTCACTGAGGGCCTAATAGCCGTGTATTAAGTGCTATCAGAAAACCAGAACAGCTGAGAGAGTACTCCCTAGAGCCATGAGGAACTTACTAGAAACTCAGCAGCCCAGGAGCAGGACAGAGAGGAAAGAGAGTTCCTTCAGGTACACAGGATCACTGAGTGGATAAAGGTAGTGAGTTGAAGACTGGGGGCAGAGTAAAAAGGGCTGAGAAAGTCCCTCAAGATGTATAGGGCCTTCCCTGAGTTACTGAAGAATGGGAGGGGGGAAAGGCTGTGAAAGATTCTCTGACGGTACACGAGGCTCTCATCATATGCAGGAAGGTGCCCTGTAGCTGGCAAAAGGGCAGAGTAGCTGAGAAATCTTCACAGTATGCAGCAGACTTTTCTTTAGCTCAAATTAGAGCCCACTTTGGGCTGGGAACAATGCAGCAGAATGGAGAAGGATCTCTCAAAGGTGAAAAGCTAGGAAAAGAAAGAGAAGTCCCCGGTCACCTGAAAGGCTGGATACTAAACTATAAAACTGAGATCTCCTACAATTCAGAAAATTAGCTAATAAATTGAAAAACAAAGAGAGATCTCTGGAGTCTTGCCAGGGCTCAGATCTCAAGCCATGCTGAAGAAAATATTGATCTCAAAATCAAAATATTTGAAGCCAGTGGTTAAATGAATCTAACAAATCTGCAACAAAGCCCAGAACCAGCTGATGTGTATATTAGAGTGATTCCTTCTACCACCCTTGAAGCAACTTGATAGAAGAAACATGTCTTTTCTCGAGGTTAAATGTCATTGATTTTAATCTTTATTTTCTTTGACATACAATGTTTAATATATAATAAAACTTATGAGGTATGCAATGAAACAAGAAATGTGCATCATAAACAATAAAAGGAAAAACGGTCAGCAGAAGCTAATCTGTATGTTCCAGATATTAGTATTAGAAGATGAAGACTTTAAAATGACTATGGCTAATATTTTAAATCACCGAGTAGAAAGGTGGGCAAAATGTATAAGTAAAGGGAGTATTTCAACAGAAAAATGTGAAGTATAAGGAAATAAAATGAAATGCCAGAACAGAAAAATATAGCAACAGAAATAAGAAATTTATGCGATGGATTTCATAATAGACTCCACACAAAGTGAAGAGATGTTAAAAAAAAACACCTAAAATAAAGCACAAAGAGGAAAAAGGAATGTAGAACTAAACTGAGCAGAGCTCTCCAATACCTGTGACATAACATTAGATGCACAGGTACAATTAGTGTTCCAGAACTGAGGAAAAATAAAGGGGTAGAAATTTTTGAAGACACAGTAGCTGGGAATTTTTCAGAGTTATTGAAAAATATCCATCAGTGGATCCAAGGAGCTCAGAAAAGCCAAGCAGGATTAAACACACACACACACACATACCCTAAGCTCATCAAATCAAATGCCTAAAAATAAAAAAATAAAAAACCTTAAAAGTGGCCAGAGAGAAAAAAAGCTATGTTTCTTTCAGGGGAACAGCAACAGAAGATGGATGATTGTGAAGGTTGGAAGAGAATGAAGTGACATTTTTAAGATGCAGAAAGAAAAAAACATCAACCCAGGAGTCTATACTAAATAAAATATTTTGACTATGAAATAACGATACCTTCAAAATCAAAAGCTGAAAAATTTTAGCACTGACACAAACACTTAAATTTTATTTTATTTTATTTTTTTAAGATTTTACTTATTTATTTTAGAGAGAGTACGCACACGAACACGAACGGGGAAGGACAGGGGGGCAGAGGGTGAGGGAGAGGAACAAGCAGACTCCATGGTGAGCACAGAGCCCAGACTGGGGGGCCAATCTCAGGATCCTGAGATCATGACCTGAGCCGAAATCAAGAGTTGGATGCTTAACCCACTGAGCCGCCCAGGCGCCCCTGGTACAAACACTTAAAATTTAAAGGAGATTCTTTAGGCTTAAAAAAAAAAAAAAAAAAAAAACCTCAAAGACCATTGGCTGATCAAAGTGAATATAATGAATATTTATTTCTATATTAACAACCTATGTAGAAGTGAAATGTATGTCCAGAAGAGCACAAAGATTGGTGGTGGGAGAAATGGAATTACTTCTTTGTGAAATGATGTAATATTATTTAATGTTATTCTGTGATAAGGATGTGGATAACTATATTTGCCTTTTAAAATTTCTCATGAGAATATATTTCAGTTTTCAGTATATTGGTCCTATATATCTTTCCTTATAAATCAGTCCAACCTATTTCTATCTTAAGATAGTTCAAAAGTGTTTTGAGTAGTATTATTAAAGTTTTACTTTTTATTTTTATTTTATATGTATATATTCACACATATTTATGTCCACAGACCATGAAAAATTTATGTATTATGAGAGCATGTCTCTAGATTTTTTTTGTTTTTCCTGTGTGTACAATTATGTAAAATTAATAATTGTTTTATTTCTTTTTTTTAGTCCTTATATATTTAATAAATTTTGCTAACCTAATTACAATGTCTACAAACCCCAGTATAATAGTGAATAGAGAGGTAACAGTGATACTTTTCACTTTTTCCCAAACTAGAGGAAAATCTTTCAATATGTCATCATTAGGAATGATGTTTGCCATAGTTTTTTCTTCTCCTTTTTTAAATATTATAGATAGTCATTACTAGCTTAAGGAAGCTATCTTGTGTCTTACGTTGCTGAGAAGCTTTTATTTTATTTGTTCTGTTTTTCTTTTTTTAATGTTTTAATTTTGGGGAAATTTTCTCTACCTATCTAGTCGAGGAATTTTCTACCTTTTTAATCTGTTAATGGTGAACTATATTAGTTTTTGAATGTGAAATCAATATTTCAATCATTGGAAAAATGTCACTCAGTCATGATATATTATCCTTTTTTTTATATCACTGATTTCATTTTGTAAACATTTAACTTAGGACATTTGCATCTATGATGAGGGGAGAGATTGTTCCGTGGTAGTGCATTCTAACAATAATCTTATGCCACTTTTGTGAGGTTTACTCTTTTCACATGAAACATTTTGTTCCCAAAATGTTTTGCTATCCCTTTTTCTATTCTCTGGAAGAGTTTGGATAAAATTGGTCTCTCCACCATCCCTCTCCCCCTTTAAATACCACTTCGAAGAACATATTGGTTAATCCATCTCTGCCAAGGGACTTCTTTGTGTAACAGATTCAATCGTTAAAATAGATATCAAACTAATCTGATTTTTAAATTTCTCTGTCAACTCCAGTAAGGTATTTTTCTCAGAAATTTGTCCATTTTTATATAAAAATTTAAATGTATTGTTTTAAAAGTATTCAACATATTTAGTATCTGTTTTTTATTTTTAGAGAGAGTGCATGTGCACACATGGGTTGGGGGAGAAGCAGAGAGAGGGAGGGAGAGAATCTTAAGCAAGATCCACTCATAGCACAGTGTCTGACAGAGCTCAGTCTCATGACCTGAGGTCATGACTTGAGCTGAAATCAAGAGTTGGATACTTAACTGATCAGATGCCCATATTATCTTTTTAATGTTGTCAAATCTATACTGATGTCCTCCTTTCTGTTCCTAATACTGAAGTTGTATTTTCTCTTTTGTCTTGATCAGTCTTGCTAAGTATTCATAGATTTTATTAATTTTTCAAAGATCCAATTTGTCCTTTGATTTTTGCTTAATTGCATTTTTAAAATTTTATATTTCTTTGTTCCTTTCCTCTTCTATATTTCTTGGGTTCTATTTGCTATTCTTTTTCTTGCTTCTTAAGATAGAAGCTTGCATATGTAGTAAAAGTTATATAACTTATCCCATCTCCCCCATGTAAGGCCCAATTATAGTCCTATATATTTTATATCTTATCTGAATCATTTACTCTTTATATTACACAATTAGGGTATGTGATTATGTGACTAATTGAAAACTAATTTAAAAATAGTGATAAAAATTATAGAAGCACATTTTAAGCATTAATTTATCTTAAAGCATATAAGTAAAAATGGAATTTATTAGCAATGCTGGGTTGAATAGTGTCCCTCAAAAATTTGTGTCCACTCATAACTTGTACCCATGACCTAAATTGGAAATAGGGTTTTTGAAGATGTAATCTCATTAAGATGAGGTCATGACTGGCATCCTTTTAGGAGAAACAAATTCAGACACACATACACAAATGAGGGGAAGGAAGAAATCATGTGAAGCTGGAGGCAGAGATCAGAGTGAAATGTCTAGAAGCCAAGGGACACCAAGTATTGCAGGCAACAGCAAGAAGCTAAGAGAGTAGCGTTGAACAGATTCTCCCTAAGAGTCTCCAAAAAGGAACCATCCCTGCTGACAGACACCTCGATTATAACCTCTGGAACAAACAAACAAAGAATACAGTTTTGTTGCTTCAAGTCACCTAGTGTATTTGGTACTTTGTTATGGCAGCTGTCAGAAACTAATATATCAGTAATTACTTGATAGAGGATGAAGGCTTGTTCTTTGATTTGGGTTCACTGATTAGAATTCCAAAGAGCATGCTTTTGCTTATACTGCAGTTTCCAGTCTGAATCTTTTAAAGTGGAAGAAATGCATCTGCGAAGCCATTGGAATGTAGAATTTTTTGAGATTTTTATGATTCCCTCCTTCTTTCCCCCAGTCCTGGATTGTGGCCTGTGATTATTATGAAAACAATTTTGAATGGCATACTCACTTTAATCTAATGTTGCTAAATAGTTCAACTTCATTTTTATGAAAACAACCAATATTGGTTGTTTCAAATTAATAATTTTCTATCTACATAATATTTACTTAAATAATCGGGTTTGAAGCAAGTGCAGCGGAGTGTGAGCATACGACTGGTGAGAGCTGGCTTATTACAAGCAAACGCTCCACTGCGAGCTCCAGTCTGTGGGCCACACAGCAGAATAGAGAGCACAGGGGAAACCGGAAAGTCTGTTTATTGGAAAAGGCAAATCTATTTTGGTTTTCTTGAACTTTGTTATTTTACTTTATTGTTCTATCTTTTTTCAACATATGCTTTTTTGGTGAACTCACTGTAGAACACAGTGCGATAAAAAGAAAGGAGGGAAGTAGGCAGAAAGTAGGAGAGAGGAAGGAAAAATGTGCCTATGGATGATCTCCCACTCCAGTTATTGATGTCAAGCTTTAAATTCCAGGCTACCTTTCTCAAGCCATTTATATTCCTTCTGTCTATTTTTCTTAGTTGCTAGGTAATATAAAGCAAGGAATACAACTTCTGTCAGTATAACAGAAACAGAAATTGTTAGGAAGGTAAATCATTTTCATGATGAGACCACAAATTCCAAATGTGTATCAGATAAGTTGGGATTGCAGTTTATTTTTCCCTTTAGTGTAGATTTTAGGATGTAAAAATTCCTGAAAATCAGTGAATGTATCTTTTTTATTGAACAAACAATAATTAAAATATGCTCAACACTTAATATGTGCCAGGAAATATTTTACTTCATTGTTCTTTTTAAAATCAAAAAATAATGTTTGATGTAGATATTATTATTTATTGTCATTTTACAGATGGTTGAAACATATTAAGTTTTGGTAATTTACCCATTCTCACTCAGCTTAAGAAATTGAGCTGGGACTGGGACGCCTGGGTGGCTAAGTCGGTTAAGCATCTGCCTTCAGCTCAGGTCATGATCCTAGGGTTCTGGGGTCAAGTCCCGCATAGGGCTCTCTGCTCAACGGGGAGTCTGCTTCTTCCTCTCCCTCTACCCTTCCCCCCTGCTTGTGTGCACACTCTCTCTCTCTCTCATGCTCTCTCTCATATAAATAAATTAAAAATAATAAAAAAAAGAAATTGGGCTGGGATAGGAAATCAAGCACTTAGGAAGATAACTGTTATTCCATATGTCCTTTGATGTAGCTTCAAACAGTACTGGGCATGGAGTAATGTTCATTTGATATTAATTAATATGATATGTGCGGTGGATTGAAATGTCCTCCAAAAGAAGTGTCCTTGTCTTAATCTTCCAAACCTGTGAATGTTACCACATTTATAAGAAAGGGTCTTCGCAGATGTAATTAATTTCAGGATCTTGAGATGAGGAGATCATCCTGGATTATCTGGGTAGGCCCTAATTCCATTGATAAGTGTCCACATAAAAGACACACAGAGGAGAAGATAGATAGAGACAATGTAAACATAGAGACAGAGATTGGAGTGATGTTGCCATGAGTCAGGGGATGCCAATAGCCACCAGAAGCAGAAGAGGCAAGAAACTGATTCTCCCTAGAACCCCCAGAAAGAATGCCAAACAGCTGACACTTTGATGTGAGATTTCTGACCTCCAGAACAGTGACAGAAAAAATTCTTTGTTTTAAGCCATTGTGTTAATTTATTACAGCAGCCACAGAAAAACATGTAATGCAGGAGATAAAAAAAAAAAGAAAACCTGAAAAAGCAGATTGAGAGGCAATGAAAGACATTCACATCCATTATAATTAGATTTTTGCATAAAAATATTCCAGATTCCATTCCCCTAATTAATAAATATACCTACCCACCTTTGATATAGTCCTTGATATGAATTTGCAAGTTATTTTTAAGAACTTGTCATTTTTTAGTTTTAAAGCAATAATTTCCTAAAAGAAATACATAAAATCTTCCAAATAAAAGCAAATATAATGATGATTAGCTGGGTGAACTCTTGTATAAGGATGCTATGCCTCAAGCAACTTGCTTTTTAACACCGAGGTAAAGGATTTAGGCTATCATTCCTCTCTGCTACTTTTATTCATTTTTTTTCCCTCTAAGTTTTGAAATAAAGGAGTTGTACCTAGTGGGAGAAATCAGTAAATCCCCTTCACCTGACACTCAAACCTGAAAGAAATCAAGTTGTGTTTTTTGCCCTTCAGTATGCCCTCGTAATTTTTTCTTGTTAGGCTGACATAATACACTAGGTAAAATTAGTGCTGTGAGTAGATCTTGGTTTCGAAATGTTGCGGTGAGGTGTGGGGGAAGGGGAAGCATTCTACAGTCCTGTGAGTAGGTCTGTCTTTTAGAGAGCCCTTGCTTCGGGACTGTGAACTTCACAGGTGTTTCTCATTTGTTTCTCTCCCCTTCGGTAGAACAGGATGGCTAGATTGGACTGGAATTGGTATCTCCCTTCTCCCAGGTGAGGTAGGCTTTGCTAAAAACCCAAGGAGTGAGGCTCTGATGCATTAGTTTCTCCTGGGGCAGCCCTTTTTAAGAGGAACACAGCGCTCTAGCATATTTCAAAATGGTTCCTTTTCCCTTCCGCCCCGCCAAAAGCAGGAAAGGTATTTACTGTGAGAAGCTGGTCAGATTCCTGGGGGAAAAACTCCCCAAAGTGTGGGCGCCCCTCTCAACTGGGTTCCTTGGAGTTGTTAACACTCAAATTTGTCTGCATTGAGGCTCCAGCAATCCGTCAACTACAGTTGCGGTTTTCCTATCCAGCACTCATTCCCACTGAGGTTTCTGCTCCTGAGTTTCTTTCTGCTCAGGTAAGTTGTGATTCCCTCTGCCTATTTGAGTCTCCAGTTTTGAGGGCAGAGAGTTGCCCCTGCAGCCTCACTTCTCTTAACCGATTTAAGAAGCGTTGATTCTCAGTGTGTTTAGTTTTTTGTTTGTTATTAGAACAGAGAAATGACTTACAAGCTTCATGCGGAGCTGGAAGTCTCCCAAGTTCTATTATGTTAACACAGAAATGTACCCATGTAACCAACAACATAATAAAACTATGAAAGATTTCTATCATTCTAGAAAATTCCTTGTACCCCCATCCAGTTAATTCAAATGCCCACAAGAAATTGCTCTTCCTATTTTATCACAAGTTAATTTCACATATTCTTGATGTTAATATAACGGATCCCCACAGTAGTGTTTTGGATTTGGGTTCATTTGGTCAATGTTTTTGACGTCTGTCTAATGTTGTTCCATGTACTAGCAGTTCATTCTTTTTAAAATAGTATATAATTGCAAGAATATACTGCAGTGTATTTATTCTTCTTTATGTTGCTACACAACATAGTTATTTTTAGTTAATTTCCAGAGTTTGGTTCATGCTGCTTTGGATGTGATAATTGTCTTTTTTTGAGACATATGTTTTAATTTCTTTTAGTACCTAGAAAAGGAATTTCTAGGTCGTAGGGTAGCTATGTTTAATTACAAAAGACTACACACTGTCTTCTTAAATGTTGGAACTATTTTGGGGCACCTGGATGACTCAGTCAGTTAAAGCATCTGCTTTTCCACTCAGGTCATGATTTCTGGGTCCTGGGATCGAGCCCTGCTTCTCCCTCTCTCTCTCCCTCTGCCCCTGATTGTGTTCTCTCTCGCTCTCTCTTTCAAATAAATAAATAAGACCTTTAAAAAAAAATGATGGAACTATCTTATATTCCTTGCAAGGTATGAAGATTCCAGTAGCTTCATACCTTAGTCAATTATTGGTGTTTTTAGTTCTTTTAATCTTAAACATTTTAATGTTTCTGAGCTGGTAGTTTAAATGTAGATATCCCTGAATGCTAATTCTATCAATTCCATTTAAAAATGCTTATTGGCCATTCATATATTTTCTTTCCTAAACTGTTAATTTTCTCTCCCTCATCCAATTTTTATGGAGCAGTTGTGTTTTTATTATTGATTTGTTATGATATATTTTGGATACTATTCCTTAGCTATATGTACCAAGATATTTTTTTCCTGTCTGGGCTTTCCTTTTCATTTCTTAAATATTGTCTTGCTGAGCTTTAGCAAAAAACAATATTTAAACAATAATTAAAGACAACACTTAAACACTTTAGTGTTTGATTTTGAAGTCTAGTTTATCCACTACTTATAGTAGTACATTTTGCATCCACACTAAAGTATCTTTACCTACCTCAAAGCCTCAAAGATTTTCTTCTGTGTTTTTTATTGAAGATTTGTAGCATTAGCTTTACTTTTCATGTCTGTAATCCATTGTGAGATACTTATTGTGGGTGGCAGGAGGTGTTGGTAGAAGTTTACTTTTTTCTACAAATTTATTCTGTGGTTTCACATTATCTGTTAAAAATACACTTGATTTTCTTTCATTGAATTTGGTACTTTGGGTGATAAACAATGAACTGTATGAGCATGCATGTTATTTCTGGACTTTTAGTTCAGTCCCATTGATATTTTTGTCTGATTTTATGCCCATACCACAGTGTCATGATGAGCATAACTTTTTAATAAGCACTGAAATCTGATAATGCCAATTCTATAATCTTGTTGTTTTTCTTTTGAGGATTATTTTGCCTCTTCTAAGACCTTTGCCCTTTCCACACGAATGACAGAATCAAATGGTCAATTTTTATCAATGAAAGCCTATTGAGAATTTGAGTGAAATTGTATTGACTTTATAGGTCAATTTGGTTAGAATTAAGACCTAGTTTATAGTTTTAACTGTAAAAGTTTTGCATGTATTTTGTTGAATTTAGTTACTTTCTTCAGCTGATAATGGCACTTCATGTTGTAAGAATAGTGCTGGTAGGCAGTTAGGGACAGGACTGAAAATCATTGCTAAATTATCTAATTAACATTTATCACTGTTAATTATGGGAAAATTATGTGAATCTCAGTGAAGAAGCAAGGTTATAAGCCTGTTTGTCTCCAGAAGTTATAACTAGTTTAAGGTATCTAATTCTATGAAAAAAATACCATTAAATAAAATTTTGTATGATGAAACAATGCTCTTATGTTGACTCTCTGAGGTAAATGAGAGAATATTTTCTCTTAAAATTATTGGATAGTCCAAATAGACCACAAAGGCCCTATCATTGGACATTCACAGTCTAAATTGTCACTGTTTGGATTAACCAAGGGTTTGCTCTTTGAGCTCCAGCCTGGCCGTTGTCAACTGAATTTAAATATTCTCATTTGTCACCATTACACATTGAAAAGAGGATATTTTTAATTGCATATTGAGAGATTGGGTGTAGACTCTCAGGAGGTTGAGAATAAATCCTGCTACTTTGTAGATGCCTCCATGGGAAATGACTCCATAACCAGAACAATACAGGGTTTACCCATATGAGCTTTTACTGCTAAATTTGATCACAGTTCTATCTAACTGATAATGTTCCTCAGTATTTGAAAATTCCAAATGCATCCTAAACATGAATTTTCTATTGCTACAGCATGGCAGAATTATCATCTACTTTGATCTGAGCCTGAACATTTATAGATGATGAAATGGTTGGAGAAAATGATACTTGATGTGTCCAAGTGATGATCTTTTTAAAGTCCTATTCTGAAAAGCTTTGGAAAGCTTTCAGAATCTTTGGAAATTCAGCCAATGCTAGAAATTACCTCGATATCCTTTGTATTTCTTCTGAATTAATAGTAGGAGTTCCTTGTCAGGCTCATCTCATGCGAATGGTGTCATACCTCATCTCAGCCATTTATTCAACAAGCATTTACCGCTTATCCCACTTCATTCCAGGCAAAAAATGTCATGTTCGCTTACATTGCTTAGAGTCTAGTGAGAAGAGACATAAAATAACTTAGTAAACCACAAATTTAGACATAATGATTTTTAAAGTTAGGATAGGCAAGATTATGGTACAGTAAACAAAACTGTCCCTTTTTCTCCCAGGTCAAATGAAATACTGCTCCTCATTATCTTTGCCAAGCCCCAGATACACGAGGTCACCTCTATCTGGACAATACTGGTAGAATTAAAGAGACCATGGTGTATTGTGTGCCAATTCTGAAGGTTTTTGCTCAGAAGTGACACGTGTCACTTCCACTCACATTTTTTTCATGAAAGCAAGTTACACAATCAAGCTTGAAGTTTGTGCAACAGAGAAATGATAATCTTTCACCAAGATAGGAAGAAAGTGTTTTGAGCAATGCGGTCTACCAAGTAATGCCTCATGTTGCTGAAGTGCTTTGATAATCAATTGTATTGTAATTCTTAAGATTACATGTTAAGATTACATATTGAAAGACAGCATATTATTAGTCACTTTACCAGAGTTGGAGCTGGTCTCATTCCTACGACTAGTCAAATATACATGTGTAAAAATATAAGTATATACTTAGAAATGCTACAGGCAAAATCATTTTAAAAATTTGTCACATAATAATAATATTGAAGAATTTCATAAAATGTCCAGGGCTTTACTGTTTTCTCCTCTTAACAGAATCTGGATTTAGATAAGTAAAGGTCAAATGTAGGAAAAGGTGAAATGAAAACCGTTAATGTAGGGTGACTCGGTTGGGGAGCTGACCCTTGGTTTGGGTTCAGATCATGATCTCAGGGTCCTGAAATTGATCTCCATATCCGGCTCTGCACTTAGCACAGAATCTGCTTGAGATTCTTTCCCTTTCCCCACTCATGCACCCACCCCCCCAAATAAATAAAATCTTTAAAAAAAACACCTATGTTAATCTATTTCTTTATTTCTTCCTTTCCTTTTCCTTTTCTTCTTCTTCTTAAAGCAGGCTCCACATCCAACATAGAGCCCATTGTGGGGCTTGAACTCATGATCCTGAGACCAAGACCTGAGCTGAGATCAAGAGTCAGATGTTCAACTGACTGAGCCGCCAGGCACTCCTATGTTAATCTAGAAGGAAAAGAAAATGAGAGAAAATATGGCAAAAAAAATTATAGCTGTCTTTTAATATCTACCATTCCTTTTCCAATGTGACAAAGCTGCTGATTTGGGGCTAGGCATAAGCACACCACTAGCCAGAGTGATAACATTTCTCACATTCCTTTCCAACTGAATGTTGATATATAGGAGAATTTTGGCCAGTGAAATTTAATTGGAAGTGTCTTGTGGAAGCTTCCAGAAGACTTTCTTTAAAAAGAAAGAGCATACCTACCCCTTTTGTTCTTTTTTTTCTTAATCCTTTTACCTTCCATGAGGTGCTTCCCTAAGCCTTGAAGATAAGAGATATATGCCAAGAATGATGGGTCAGTGAGCTAGAAATAGCATGGATCCTTGTACATATAAACTCTCGATGAGTTTCCTGTGAACCCGTACTTAATGTGAGAGCAAAATAAACTATCTCCTATTTTAGAACACATGTAAAAGAGAAAAAAGGATGTGATCTGTTGTCAGAAATATATATTACTGTTTCACAGGAAAAAATGTAAAAATGTGTATCAAGTGATCTCAATCTTCAACTGTTTTTCCAGTCTTATGTATAAAAGGAAAAGATTATGAAGTTACAGGTCCTTTTAGTTTTAACTGCTGAGATGAGCACTCAATTTAAGACCTTTTCATCTTGACAGAGAATTCAAACAAAATATGTTAATTGTCATTTAAAATAGTCATAGTAATCATTGGCTTTCTTTATGTAGATTATACATTCCAGACTTAAATGACAAAGATTAGACAAAGCCCAAATTCACCATATGATTGACAGCCAATTCTCTGATTAATAAAATAAGACTGTTGATTCATGATTGTTAATCTTATTCAGTTCAGCAGAGCTGGAAAACGGAAAAAAAAAAAAAAAAACAACTAGCAAATGCCTTAGAATAATAGCCTGTCAGGACAATTATATATAAAAATATATTAAAAGTTGACATTCTCATTTCAGTTGCAAGTTGGAATATTTTTATTTGCACAAGTAGAATGAAACAGTAGGGTCTGTGTGAGGCAGGGTGGACTTCTGAAAAGATGTGGTATTTTGTTAAAGGGAAAACTAAAAAGAAATTGAAAGATTTCATGAAGAGTGACTAGATCGAATTCCTTTTTAATCTGATTTTCATAATACTTCCTTGAAATTTGGTACAGCTAAATCACTGTGTTCAGATTGTTTTTGTCTTTTTTCTTTCGACCTCTTATGGCCACATGCATTGAAATTTCTGGAAGGTCTCGATATACTAGTTAGAGTGAGTAGAGGTTAGTTTATTCTGACTTTAACCAATGTACTATCTCTGTTCTGGGAATCCAATGGTAAATTTTGACCCTTTGAAATGTATGACGAATGCCTTGAGGAATATTGATGAATGATACTGTAAGTTATAGAGCGGGTCATTTTTTTCAGCTTTAGAATGGTAGCACCTGGTTACAGATATCAAAAGATAGTTTCAAAGTTTAAGATTTATTTGTTATATTTTGGTATTATTAATTTCAGTCTCTCTGTGTCTCTGTCTCTCTCACAACACACTCCATATTTTCAGTCTTCCCGAGCGTGTGCATACTTTAAGTGTACACTGAAACTCTGTCCGAGACTATTGAGTTTAGGAAGCTGAGGTAGCCTTTTCTATTGTATCTGAGGGAAATGTACTGGAAAGAGGAGGAATAGGACTGATTGTGAAAATTCATTCAGTTCAGAGTACCTGGGGATGGTGACATTGTTGCCATTGGTGTTTCTTCTTCTCTAGCTCCTTCTGCTCTTCCTCCCTACCTTACCCTTCACTGTTTCTCTCCATCTTTCTCTTTCCTTTCCTTTTCTCCTCTTTCCTCTCCTCTCCTGCTGTTTTTTTTCCTTCTGTCCTTTTCTCCTTCCATTTCCCATTGCCCTCTGCTCTTGTTCTCCCCAACTTCCTCTTCCCATTCCCTACTCCTGCTCCCCCATTTCCATCATTCTTCCTTTTTCTATCCTTCCCCTAGTTTCTTCTTTCTTTATTTCTAAGAAGAATAAAAATACTCTAAGGTTAGGACCATTTTCTTAATGACATGTCAGCTCTGGTATTTTCTGTGAATCAAGAGCATATGATTCTGGCAGCTTGCTTAGTTCCTTTTTTTCACTTTTTTTCCCTCTCAGAAATAAAATGCTGCATGATCATCACTATAAATTTTTTCACAGACAGAGCACTGAGATGGAGATTAGAAAATAAAAAGAAATGGGGATATAGTTTGTCCCAACACCCAAAGCCTTTCACAGCATTTCCTACAATATTTTCATTACCGTGTTCCTAAATATGTATTTTGGCACAAGTTCTTTGTATTTGAAGTTAAGGTATTTCATAAAGCTTGTCCCTTGTGTCTGGAGACATTTTTTTCCCTTTAGCTCCAGGCAGCTGCTTCATTTTCTGAGGCACAATAATACTTTCTTATTCATATTTTTCTTCCTCGTAGCTTTTTATAAATTTGTAGTCTAATGTTTATTCTACTCTTACTGAATTTTAATAAATTTAACATTTCCTTGCTAATACACACACATACTCTCTAATCTTCCTCCACAAGCTAAAACAAATCTGTTTTAAAGAATAGAGAACCTCTAAATCCCAGCACTCTTCTTTTTAGCAGATGTTCCCCAAACGCTAGAATATGTTAAAACACATGTTAGAAACTTTTAAAGTTGCCTTATCTAAAGCATTAATATTACATACAAAAAGCAAGACAATGGGTCAGAGAGGGGAAGGGACCTGCTTAGGATCAAAGTGTTAGTATACAGAAGCATCATGACTTGAACAGATTCTGAAACTCATCCATAGTGCTCACCAGCATCCAATTCTTAGCCCTTCTGTTCTCTTTTAACGGCAGGGTAATGTCTTCAGCTGAACGTTAGATTGTTGGTGATCATGGTAGGTTCAGTAGACTGGCTTGCTGAGGTTATTGTACAACATCCTTCTGGTATATTGTCCCTTAATGTAGGGACCAGCAAAGTAAAAACGTTGTGTTCCAAGCTTGCAATAAAGATTCCAGTGCAAATTTAGGGTCTCTCAATAAGATTTACTTACATACTTGATTTTGGTGTTAAGTGGGGACACAGCCAGTAGTTCATGAGGTCCATTTTGCTAGTTCAGATCTTGCAGTAAACTAGAGCTCATGGTTCTGACAGTAACTTTCTGACCCTGTCAGCACATCTGTCATGTTCCTGGTGCTCGGTCCTTTGACAGTATCTTGATCATATTCAAATCCCTGATTTTAATGAAAAATCAGTTTTCTTGTAAGCACGGTTCAGTCCTGTTACTGTAGGAGTCCTTGCTAGACGCAGAGGTTAGGGTATGCTCTTCCAGTTCTTTCAACAATTTTATAAGTAGCTCATTCTCCTTAAAGTAGTTTGAGACTTTTGTCTTCTACAACTGAGATCTGCTCCGCAATTTTTGGAGCCAGAGTTCATTAGAAGCCATGGATCTTCGATGTTTTGCACCTGGAAAATCACAGCTTATTATCTGACCTAGTTGTGTTCCAACCTAGTTACATTTGGAAGGGAGGACATTGGTAGTCTGGTGCATGCTGTGGCAAGAGTTACTGACCTAATCATTGTGTTCATTTGAAACAAAGTGACTCACGTATAACGTTAGTAGACCATGCTGCAGTTGTCATAGAACAGTAAATATTCCTGGGGGGAAGTGTATGTCTCTCAATGCACTGGAGTATTTGAGAGAGAAAGCAACAGACTTAGAGTTAACTTGATTCAGGGCATGCCAGAGAATGAAGCAATTCCTATGACTTCTTTTAAAATGTGTTTTTTGAAGCCCTGTGGCTCATGTATCTAAAAGCAGATGCGTGATTTTGTTGATTCCTAAAGTACCAAGTAAATTAAATTCATAGCATTGTCAGGTCTGTTAAATAAAGATTATTAAAACATTGATTAGCAAACCGTAGGATGCCTCAAATTGGAAGGATCTGTTAATTGTAAGGCCTTTGAACTCCAGAGTACCTCTGTGCATCTCTAATTCTAGCAGAAACAAACTTTCTCCCTATCATATTACCACTGTTAGCTGAAATGGATATTAAAGGACTCCATGGGTTCGGTAAAAAGGGGCGGAATAGTGGATTCATCAAGAGTTGCTTGCACAACACTTCCTTAATTCATTTTCCAAGAGAGTTCTAAGAAAAGACCTCTTTCACAAGACATTGAGAATGAATGGTGAAGAGAAGTATTTGTATCCTAAAAGTTGGCTGTCACGGGAGCTGTGAAAGTTGTTTATACCACTTTTGAAATGGGGCCCCTAATTTTAGTGCAGATTTTAAGATATTGTTAAGGAAGAAGCCAGGCAATAGTGTTTCATTGCCAGAAGAAAGACGGAGAGTAGTTGCCATTTAGTGCAGCACGACGGAAGTAGGAACTGGAAAGGTGGACACATCATGGAGCACCCCCTAGGAATTAAAGACTTAGGCTATCTTCTGAGGTCCCTTTTAATCTGTATAATAGCATGAACTCTAAATCTTGTGAATCTAGGTCATAATGGTGAAGTTTTTGCCTTTCATCTAATCCCAGACTTCAATCAAGGTCTGAATCCCAAGTCCTTTTGGAGGCCAGATACTTTTGTGGGAGGACCCTGAGTACACACCATTAATCTTCTTTTTTGTCACTGAAGGCACCAGTGTCTTATTAAGAAAAGGACTGTGCACTTGGAAAAGAGAAATATGTAGAAATTTTTTTGAAAGATAATAGAAACTGACTTCAGTTAACATGGGTTCTTAGTGATTTAGAGGGCTAATGGAGACCAATATACAGCGTTTTGGGGTTTAGGTGATAGATAAATTTTGACTAAAAATGATTTTTAAATGAATATGTTTCCATGAAACCATTTTTTTGTTTATTTTTCTAGCTCCAGAGTGTGATATATTTTCTCTGAAATTGGTAGGCTCATTATTTGACTTCCAGATGCCTGAGGATAGGCTATTAAAATAGGGAAGGTAAAGCCCCAGAATTAATACTTGGAAAAAAATTTAAACCAAGTTCAATAATATATCTCTTGGGAAAGTTTAGATATCACTGTCACCCTCAGAAACTTGGAAAATATAAGGTTGATGATTCCTACTGCATACAGATTTTACTTGCCTGTTTGCCCAAAATAGAACATGGAGATTAACAATAACTTACTATAAGTTTAATCAGGTGCAGAATCCATTGCTTAGTATGGTTGCATATATGCTCTATGTATTGTTATCTGGCATGTGGCAGCAAGATTTAAAAAAAATTTTTTTTTTCTCTATACCAAACTCCCCCCAAAATCTTAGAAGCTGTTCATTTTGCCTGACGGGGGCAGAAATATATACTCATTATCTTGCCTCAAATCTTTGGTTTGATTCCCCTGTTTTGGTCTTCATGGGTCTGTATTAACTCACCATCTCGCAGAATTTTACCACTGGTCCTCAGCACTAACACGCAGGCCCATTGAGTGTGGTGGTCAAGAAGAATTCTTGAAATGTTTTATGGTGCAACTTAGTAACTTTATTTAAGTAGTGCGGAGACAGGATCTGTGGGCAGAAAGAGCTACACTTATGCTGCATGAAGTTGGTAGTTACATGCTTAGTGCTCAAGTGGGGGAGGGTATGCAGGGAGTATTAGATCATAAATGTTTTCAAATTTCTACTCATAAAACTTTTCATAGGATTTCTCTGGTGCTTATCATTCAGTTTAGTGTTAACTATTGGTGAGACATACAGGCAGTCATGAGACCCTTTTTTTTTTTTTTTAAAGATTTTATTTATTTATTTGACAGAGAGAGAGAGAGAGAGAGAGATCACAAATAGGCAGAGAGGCAGGCAGAGAGAGAGGAGGAAGCAGGCTCCCCGCTGAGCAGAGAGCCCGATGCGGGGCTCGATCCCAGGACCCTGGGATCATGACCTGAGCTGAAGGCAGAGGCTTTAACCCACTGAG
>CM052899.1:90493325-90534723 GCA_028534135.1 Potos flavus
TTTTTTAAAGATTTTATTTATTTATTTGACAGAGAGAGAGAGAGAGAGAGAGATCACAAATAGGCAGAGAGGCAGGCAGAGAGAGAGGAGGAAGCAGGCTCCCCGCTGAGCAGAGAGCCCGATGCGGGGCTCGATCCCAGGACCCTGGGATCATGACCTGAGCTGAAGGCAGAGGCTTTAACCCACTGAGCCACCCAGGTGCCCCATGAGACCCTTTAAGAATGTAGCAACCAGTAGGTATTTGATCTTTATCAGAACTATGCAGGCTACAGGTTAGCCTTTTGGGCTAAAGATGAACCTTCTTCTGCTTTCCCTCATCATTTTCGCCCCTGACCAATTTTTGGTCCTTAAATCTTTAAGTGAAAGGCTTTAATTGAAGAGTGAAGGGCTCATTTTCTTTAATTTCTTCAAGCTGACAGGGGTTGTAGAGATGTCTCCACCCATGGACCAAAATTGGTCATTATTTGTCCCTACGGGTAACTATTATGGAAGGCTATTGCTTTAGAGTTCAGAGTGGACATCAAGGAAGGAGTGTTTCATGTAGTAAGGATCATCTGTCGGAGGGGTGAAGGAGTCAGGAACTGCTTGCATGTATCTCCACAGTAAGAGAGAACAAAGCAAAAGAGACAACACATTAGAATTAATATCATAATAAAAATGTGATAAGACCCTTTAAGGTAGACCATAGTCCACCTTCCGACCAGGAATGTGACCAATCATTAAGTGATAATGCAAGAACTTTAAGAGCCCCAATTTGATTATTTAGTCAATGATCTCATTATATTTTTGTCATAATCTGGAATGTAGACACAGCATTATGCTTTAATAATGGCACTTGTTTCTCCTTGTGCTGCTGTCAAGACATCCAAAGCCATTCTACTTAGTAGAACTACTTTATAAACTGGAGTTACTTCAGTGTTTAATAATATAATGCTATTTTGAGAGTCATTTAAGGCCTTAATTTGGGTATGTATGTCTGCTAAAACTTTGGATATATTAGCAGAGTCATCTGGGATATATATACGTTTAGTCTCAATTTTAGCATAATTTTGACTTGCAGTCAGGATATCAAGGGCCATTAGGTTTTGGAGGGCCACTTTTCGAATTTGTGGGTGACTTTGTGTTGGGTTTGGTTAAAGGTACTTGCTGTATGCTTGGCTAAAGCCTCTATTTGTAATTTTACATCAATAGAGGAGGCTCCCAGGACAAATACGGCTGAGGGATAAAACCATTTAGAAGCCTTCTTTACCTGATGTCTAGCCTTAACAATATCCTAATTATGAGGAATCACTGGCAAGTGGGAGATGGCCTGTTCTGGGAGATCAGGGCATCCCCTTGTGTATTTTCAATCCAGTTATAAGGAAGGTGGGGCCATCCATTATTCCACAAGTTCCTACCTAGTTAACCCCATGGAGTGGGGTATGCTCTAACTTTTTAAAAAACATTTTTTAAGATTTTATTTATTCATTTAAGAGTGAGAGGGAGGGGGGTGGGAGAGGGACAAGGACAAGCAGACTCCCCGCTGAGCATAAAGCCCCAGTGCAGGGCTCTGTCCCAGGGCCCTGAGAACATGACCTGAGCCAAAGTCAGCCGCTTTAACTGACTGAGCCGCCCAGGTACCCCAGAAATGCTCTCGCTTTTAAGATGTGATTTTGTTACCCCAGCCACATAGAATTGATAAAGGGGTCACCTGAGTAACACAATTGTTAGCAGTCCATTCCATTGTCCAGCTATTTAAATAATCATATGCCCATGGGGTCCCTTTTTTATTTCCATAGAGTAACAAGCAAGAAGATTGTATATGAGCTATTATGACATTTCTCTTCATAGTGTAGCCGCAGGCAAGAGGTTCTGTCCTGAGCATTCAGACAAGACACATTCTAAAAGGTCACACTATTTAGGACATCTCCAAAAAGGAATAGGGAAGAAACAAAGATTGGGGATAAAGAAAACTTACCAAGCCACATCAAGGCTCTTAGATTTACTGTGTAATCCCTATACACCCCCATCAAAAATGTCGTAGGATCCTTTGGTATGACAATCAAGAAAGAATTCCTGAGATGTTTTTCAGTGCAACTTAGTACAAATAGCACAGGGACAGGACGCATGGGCAGAAAGAGCGGCACTTTTGCTGTATGAAGTTGGTGGTTATATGCCACCAACTAGAGCTCAATGGAGGAGGGGACATGCAGGGAATATTAGATAATAATGTTTTCTTCAAATTTCTACTCATAAAACTATTTTCACAATATTTCTCTGGTGCTTATCATTCAATTCAATATTAGCTGTTGTGTGGGATGTACAGGTCGTGATAGACCCTTTAAGAGGGTGGCAACCAGTACGTAATCTATCTTTATTGGAACTATGCAGGCTGTAGGTCAGCCTTGTGGGCTAAAGGTGAACATTTTTCTGCTTCTTTCTCTAATCACTAATGGCATTATGATGATAGAAACTGGTGACGGGAAGTAGCAGACTTAGAAAACCGTATGTCAGAGGATAGGATATAAACCCCACGAAAATATAATGATCTTTCACCTTACTGAATTTTCTGAGTTGCTGTGTCCTGAGTATGTTTAGAATAGCCTCTAAAATGTGTAAAATTCATCGTCGCACCTCTCACTTCTCGTTTTGTACAAGACAAAAGCTTAGCACATGTCATCACCACTCCTCCTCCTCCTCTCCTTCCTCTGTAACCTTTCCTCCTCTTCTTTTCCTTCCCTTTTTGTTTTGGAGTCATCGTATATCATATTTGCTTATACTGCTCTCATGCATTTACTGACATTTTCAAATGAAGTTCAGACTAAGCATAATATTTGTGGTTGCTCAAAGATAGACAGCAAGAGAAGGTTGTACAGCTGGTCTAGACTGGGGAATAAAAGAAGATTATCTGATTCAAACTGGAAAGCAAGCTCACCAACTACTTGGCACCTAGAACCTGATATATTGGATATGGTGCTCAGTGTGTTTATGACATATTGGAATATCATATAAAACTCGAGGCAGTCCTGAAGAGAATTTCACCTTATAATTTTGGAGTAAAACCATATTATCGTATTCCCCTTTGGCAAATAACAGTTTATTAGAGACTAAAAACCTGACATTGGCACTTCTAGTGAACATGTGGTCTGAGATGTGCATCATAAACGGTGTGAGTGTTGATCCACCAAGTGAATAAATCATGGTCATAAATACTCTACCATTAGGGGACATGGTCACTCAATACTGAACTCAGGTCAGTCCTGGAAACAATCAATTAGATGAGCAAGTATTCTGCTGTAATGCTAACTTTGTCCTACCCCACACCTGTAACATAGGATGTTCACTCTGGCAAGTTGACCCATTTGTAGATGTTTCTTCATATGTTGCAAGCTGCTTATATTTGCTAGAGCAATATAGTGACTCTCAGGGTTATCTCCAAAAGACCATTGGGAGAACTTCAACTGCACAGACTTGAGTGGTACATGTAATGGTCAACTCTGCCTGCAAGGAGATAGGACATGAGATAAAATTCTACCTTATTAGCCTGATGGGCTGACCACATGGCCAGGGAATTAGAAAGAACATGCTTGAAGAATTAATGAGAGGAGTTACAAGGAGAAAACCTTTGTTAGAGTGTAGTGTGTTTGTTTTTCATGTGAATGATCACTGAAGTGTTCACCTATAGACATGGCTGTCAATAAGAAGATAAAGAAGTGATCCATGCTGAGGATCGGTTAGCCTCTTTCAATGGACTTATGATCAGAATGGTTGTGATGGTAGAGATGGAAGTTAAATATAAGTTCAAAAACAACCGTTACCTTAGCAAGGCTGATCTGACTGATATTTTTGCTTAGCAACCAATCTACCAGAAAAAAATGACGTCCCTAATGTAACATTATAGGCTTTTATAGAACAGCCAGTTACCTGGTGGGCACATTGATTACACTGGGCATTTTCTACCATGGAGAAAGCAGTTATTTTCTTCCACTGATACAGGTACTTTTTAAGTAGATTTGCTTTCCATGCTTGGTCTCGTTCTGCTAGCATTTACTATCACCACAGCGTTTACTATTAGCTTTATTAACTGCTATTGGATGGACAGTACTACTCACTTTTTATTGAAAGAGATGAGGCAATGGACCTATCCCAGGAATGTTTGACCCAATCTTATAAATTTCATCATGTAGAAGTAGCTGATATTTTAGAAAAGTGGTATGGCCTCTTAAAAACACAATGACAAGATCAGTCATTTCTCCCATAATTATGAGTCTTAGAACATGTAGTAGAAATGGAAGTGACAGCTTTTACTATTATATCTAATGACCCCCAAGTCATGCGAAAATTGGGCGTGGTGGTGTATTCCTTGTACTGACTAGTAGTCAGTCCTGATTATCCAAGGCCGGGATGGGGGTGGGGTGGAGAACCATTGCTTCACAATGGGACAAGAGAAGTATGACTGGAACCCATGGATCAGCACCTGGAGAACTGTCACATCCAATAAAAAAGTTAATAAAAGCTTCAGAAAATAATGTAGGTAGGGCCACCAAGACTCCTGTCTTTCAGGAATGAATGTTTTGTTTATCTCACCAAGTAAAGAATTCCAACCAGTTTATATCTGAGGAAAGGAGAAAGATGTCATTGTAACAGAAAGAAGGAAGTTATAAATACCAGCTATGACCTTGTGAAAGGATGAAAAAAACAAAGTGTATAGGAATGTGATAGCTGCCTGTATTTCTCTCTCTCTCTCAGGTACAATGTGCATGTGAGAATGTGTGTGTGTGTGTGTGTGTGTGTGAGAGAGAGAGAGAGAGAGAGAGAGAGAGAAGGGGGAAGAGAAGAGAGGTGTGGTATAATATAGATTCTATTGAGATATATATGCTTTGTGCTGTAGAACTTTTATAATTAGATCCACAGGTTAGAGGATATTCAGATGGGACTCTGAAATAAAGGGGAATAAGTATTACTCAGAGAAGAATGCAGTGACTGAGGGAAGTTGGATCTTTTCTTTTAGAAAGAGTGTGAGAATGTCATTATTTTATGACATACAGTTGAGATATTTTAAGTTGGAACATGCTAGAGCTATTGCTGTAGAGGTTAAGTAGGGGAAGAAACCTGTGGGTCCTGCTGAAGAGCCCAGGCCGTGACCTGTGGCTCCTGGGTTTAAGCGGGTTCTCACCTGTCCCAACCTACTTCTGCTCTGCCATCTTGTACCACAAAGCCTAGAAAGGTAAACACCAGCTGTTTGATAACTAGGATTCCACAAGTGTGATTTGTATTTCATCAGTCACATGCACTTACACAACGCTTGAGTTTGGAAAGTAGTTATGGGAAGAGAGAAGTGGCCACGTGTGGACCATTCTTTTTGCTAACAGATACAGCCTGGCTGATGTGACTCGGGGGCCAGCAGTTCTGGCTTCATCTCCCTGGTCTCTGAATTATGGGTGAGGTGGGCTGTTCCTGGAGCCAACAGTTGTTGCTTCTCCACTTTCCTAATTGCTAAAATGTGGAATTGCTTACAGATGTAAAAAATTAATAAAATTAATTACAGGAACTCAAATGACAGTCTTTTGCTTATACTGCTCTTATGTTTTGCTTTTCCAGTGGGTGGCATTAAAATAGATTCTCAATGCTACTCTTCTTCTGATTTATATTGAGACTTCATTTATTTATTTTCATGTATAACATCTTACCTAGTGTCAGTGCATTTCTAATATTTATTTTATTTATTTATTTAGAGAGTGTGTGTTGTGTGGGAGGGAGGGGGAGAGGGAGAGAGACTCAAGCAGACTCTGCACTGAGTACGGAGCCTGATACGGGGCTCCATCTCATCACCCTGAAATCATGATATGAACTGAAACCAAGAGTCGGACACTTAACCAACTGAGCTGCCCAGGCGCCCCAAGTATCAATACATTTAATAGATTTATCAATAGTGTACTTTGACCAAAACTTCTGAATATTATACTATAATTATGTCAAGTGTCTGTTGCTTTTGGAAATTATTTTGATGATTAACAACACATTAGTTTTTAAACACATGGTTTTAGAAATTCACTTTTGGCTGCTTTATTTACATAATTATGGAAAAAATAAGATAGTTCATCACTCTGTTTTATATAATATGATAATTATATTTAAATATCACTGTGTAGTATACAGGTACTTTTATATATATCACCTTTGAATGTGTGTGTATATTACAGACCAGTGGAATTTGAAACATATGTAAATATCATGTGTATTTAAAAAAAATAATGAAATTCAAGAAATTTCTGTCCGACACTTCGGTCATAAAACTTGAGTCTTCAAAGGATGTTTTATCACTTAACAAAAATTTTCAGGTCTTTATTAAGCAGACCCTCTAGTTTCTCACAATTTTAAAATGTATCAAAAATGTGTGTGTGTGTGTGTGTGTATAAACATAAGTGATTGAAAGTTCATGATTTGGGGCGCCTGGATGGCTCCAGTCGTTAAGCATCTGCCTTTGGCTCAGGTCATGATCCCGGGTCCTGGAATAGAGCCCTGCATTGGGCTCCCTGCTCAGCAGGACGCCTGCTGCTCCCTCTCCCACTCCCCCTGCTTGTATTCCCTCTCTTGCTGTCTCTCTGTCAAATAAATAAATACAATCATTAAAAAAATAAATAAAAGTTCATGATTTATTTTTCTGAAGTTGTATTATAGGAAGACTTGATATTTTAAATAGTTTTTATAATTAACATTTAGATAACTGTTTTTAATTTGACTCAAATGCATCACTGTGTGGAGTAAAAAATGATTTTGCTTTGCAGTAGACATTGAAAATCAAGTTACCTTTTAATTCTATATTTATGACTGTATTGCAACCAACTGATCTTAGGTTTTTCCAGTAATATTGAGAAATCATATGCCTAGCTAGATGAACCCTTGACTTATTCTTGTTTGGAAATTTCTATAAACTTTTAATCTCACTGTTAATTTTATTACTTCCTCCAGAATTCTTTTTGTAGATATTCAGCAGTCCCTGTTGCTGTAAATGAAGTAGATCTATGAATGTAGGAGGACAGTAGAGGTTTGATATACAGACATTTTAAAATATATTACACAGAAATCTGGCTTATGTAATGATTATGTTTTTCACTATTAAAAATCCATTGTTGCTCCTTTAGAATGGAACTTGACACACTGCATGGAAGCTACAAATAATCAAGATTCAAATCTATTCCCCTGATGACCTCAGAGGATCTGTCACAAAACAGATGTTCAGTAAGTGTGAACTGAAATATTGTAAGAGCTATTTTTGCAAATTCTGGGCCCCTTCTCCATGCTTATGACCACACAGAGTAAACCATTTATGAGTGGGATTATTTTTTGAGTCCTTAGAATAGTTCCTTTCAAGCAGTAAGCACTGAAGTAACTTCTTGTTGACAACAAATCATAATAATCCACACAACTATGAATTATCTTTATCTCCATAGCAACAGAATATATTTTGTTTTGTTGTATAATCCAGTTTATTTTCTAAAATAGCCACGTGGGCATCTCCCCATCTCTTGTACTCTCTGAAGATAAAGTAAAATTTAAAGAGACACTAGACTCAAATGGCAATCTTTTATTTACAAAACACTGCTGTGTTTCATAAATATACACAGGTACATATCCAGACACACATATATATGCATATAAGATATGTACACACCAGTTAGAGAAATAAAATTATTATTTTACATAAAAACACAGTATTTCTCATGAGATATGTCAGTGATGTAAAGAGCAAAGGGATTTGCAATGGCTTTCTTGCCATTTGTAAGAAGGCCTTAATAGGCATAAAATATTATATGTTATATATAAATTATATATAATTATAATTACTATATTATAAATGATATATAAATGTATGTTATGTAAAAATTAAACATTTAGATTGTATGTTAAATAGAAAAATATTAAGGCAGAAAAATATGAGTAAAAGGGCACAGTTAGTTAACAGTGTTGGTATTGAACTATGAAGAAAGATTAATATTATCTTCATAAAAATGTTATTTGTGTGTCTTTGCTTTTAATAAATTAAGTAGCTTAGGCATATATAATTATTACTGTAGGTTTACAGAGTATGAAAAAAGTGCTTACTATGTTGGTACGAAACTTTGGATATAATGAGGATTAAAAAAAAAAAGTTAAAATGTACCATGAAATTTCTGTTTGCCTGTTGCAATAATTGGGAATGGGCTATGGGAAACACGATTTTTGGTAAATAATCTTTGGAAAGTCAAAGTAGGATGTCTTGGTAAGTACTGTCAGCCAATAAATAACTTTGATGAATCATTTTTGGGGTTGTTTTTTAACCTATCAGAAGTTTGGAATATTACATAATTCATGTTAGTAGGACTTTTGTAGAGGCACTTCTCAAGGGATTAAACCCTTTTTAATCAGGATATTCCAACAATGGAATATTTGTCCTTTCTAAAACCTGACTGCGATGATAGAATAGTTGGTCAACTCAATTGACTCCGTCTGAAAAAAAAAAGACCTTCAGTTGAGTAGGTGTTTAAATCATATAGACAATGTAAGGGATTAATAAACCGCATTTTTCATTTATCAAGTTATACCTTAATTGTGAAAATGCAAACTTAGAAAAAATTTTTTCACAAATCTAAATATTTGAAAATTGAATTTTGGTTTAGATGATATTACTTCTACCTGCCACCTCCTGGCAAACTAATTTTGAATAATTAATTCTTAAAGGGATGAAAATAGGGGTAATTCACATCTCAAGAATCTAAATGTTCTCTTGAATCTACATTTTTCTCTGCATTCCTTTAGTAACCAACTTTTTAATGAAATGAAAAGAAGCCACATGGTGTGGAAGTAAGCTGTCACATAGAAGTTAAGAGCAGGATGCCTGGGTATCTTAGTCAGTTAAGCGTCAGACTCTTGATTTTGGTTCAGGTCATGATTTTAGTTTTATGAGATGAAACCTTTAGTCAGGCTCTGAATTCAACGTGAAGCCTGCTTGAGATTCTGTCTTTGGGGGCACCTGGGTGGATCAGTTGGTTAAGCATCTGCCTTCAGGTCAGATCATGATCTCAGGGTCCCGAGATCCAGCCCCACGGCAGGCTCCCTGCTCGGTGCGGAGTCTGCTTCTGCCCCTCCCCCTGCCCATTCTCACTCTCTCTCTCAAATAAAAATATAAGATCTTAGGAAAAAAAGTTGTTTAAGACCTCAATAAAAATACAATTGACCCTTGATAAGGGGGTCTGTATTTTTGATGCAGTGCAGTATTATAAATATATTTTCCTCATGATTTTCTTAACATTTTCTTTTCTCTATCTTTATTATAAGAATACAGTATAATAAACAATATATGTGTTAATTGATTTTATGTTATTCGTAAGGGTTCTGGTCAACAGAAGGCTATTAGTAGTTAACTTTTAGGGAAGTCAAAAGTTACAAGCCAGTGTTCGATTGTGGGGTATGAGGAAGTGTCAGAGGTCCTAGCACCTACATAATTGAAGGGCCAACTCCATGAATCTCTTTATTGGGATAGCAGTCAGTTGATCAAGCAGCTCATTAAACATAATCTGCCTATACTCACTTTATCAAGAACAATTGATCTACATCGAGACATTTATTATATTCCCTTTAATTTTGTATCATAAAATGTATTTTAAGAAATAATTCTTTGAAATACATTTGCATTCTATTTGTCTCTGCAAACTTAGTAAACCATTTCTTCCCCTTTTCCAACTACATTTCTGACATCTTTCTAAATATAAATCCTCCTACTAATGTGCCTGTTAATTCCCAACCATCAGATAGCATCAACACATTTTTAGGCAACAAAAATAACTATATTGCTTTAGATTAGTTTAAGCTACATTCACAGGCAACGTTTTCTAATAATTTTGGATTAACTCCCTATATTTTATGTATAAAAATATGTGCTAAGCTTTCTTTACCTTTGTAAACATATGATCTTTTTTTTCTACCTATAATCTTTTCTCCTTTGTGATGCCTCATCTTTTATGACCACTCAAAAATCAACTTTTCTGAAAAACCTGCCTTGGTTGCCCTAGGCAGAGTCAAATGTTCTTGTTCTGTTTTATTTCTTTTTGTTCTTCTAGTGTTCTGTAATTCTTTTGCTTGAGACTTCTACCTGAACTTTAAAATATAAGGGCAGGAACATTGTCATTTTGTGTCCACAGAATTTAGCAAAGAAGTTGCCACACTGTGATCACTTAAGTTTATTAAAAAAAAATCCTTGTTGGTAAGAAGTAAAAGGAAATTCTATGTGAGCTATAGTATTTTCATTTTATAGCTGTATAGCAGTAGTAACATTGAAAAAGTAAGGAAAAAATAGTTTGTAACTAGCTTCTTTTGTTGCTATCTTGGTGTATTCATTATGAGGCATAAGGACTGCAATAAATGACACTTATTCTCATAGTACAAATGATACTTTTAACACAGTTCTACCTTCATCTGCCAACTGGTATGTGAATTATATTTAGAGATGTGATTTTAAAATGGCATTTTAAGAAACTCACTATGGTCAAGGAGAAAAAGTAATGCTAGGTAGTATCCTGGTGGAATGTAATGCTGAGGAAATCATTCTGGTGCGAATGCTGACTACATTTTCATAAGCAGTGATACAGAATAACAGAGACATTAAGTTGACACACAGCTGGTGTTTACTGATATTTCAGGGAGATCAAGCATATACATATTGTCTCTCTGCATAAAGGCAAATTCCTAGAGAATCTTATTTGTCCATGGTCAAGCTGATCAGCTGAAAAGTAATAAAAATGGTGGTTTGTGCTATAGCAGGCTAACTGTTAGCAGGGAACACTTTGCTTCTCATGGTTCTCCTTAAAAAAAAATTCTTATGACTTCAGTTGTGAGGATGAAGTGCTGTCTCTGTGATACCCGCTAGATCAGGGTCCTTCTGTAAGTGCCTCCCTCTTAGGTCAAGCAGGCACCATGTTTTTATGTGTTTTCTTAGCTAATATGTTTACATGGAAAGTTTGTTTCTACTCTTGTGACTTACATGTATGAATTTGACTACACTAGTTATTATCCCAAGATGGTATTTATGATTATTTACCTTTCTGTAATAGTTTCATAATAAAATGACTCCATCATTTTACAGTCAATACTGTGATCCAAATGCTAAGTACCAATGTCTTCACTATTTATAGCAATGATTTCCATTGGATGTCTCTATCTATTTCTCCCTTAATTTCAATCCATGTTGAATACCGACACTAGCTTATTTTGCTTATGACATCACTTAAATTATATTATTCTCCTGCTTAAAAATTTTAAATGTCTATTTTCTGAGAGATTAAAATGAAACTTTTATTTACATTTTCTCATTCTTGATCAACCTAGATCTTATCCCATCTTTACACTCTTCAGTATTCTTGTATGGAAACCAGAACCCTTACTTTCTCTAACCATTTTCTGAACATTCCTATTCCTGGAGCTTATGCCATTTTTCCTTCAGGAATGTTTTGTTGATCAACCAAAGCCTAGAGAAGTTGTCCCTACTTTGATTTTGTATAGTACTTCTTGTTTGCACACTACTTTGGCAATAAACATCTAATGAATTCTAGAAGCACCTTTCTTTTTAATTGCATGACTTATCTCTCAATTGTATTTAAAAGATATGAAAGGTTTATATTGTATCCCTACTAACTTACAACGTGTCTTGTACAAAGTCAGTACTAATAAATATTAAAAGTTTTCATAAGGACCTCCTTTCCTTTCCCTTCATTGCTTCTCCTCAAAGTCTTCCTTCCATTGGACTGAAGTCCATATTCAGAGAAAGAAATTCTGGAAGCAACATGAGAAATCCTAAATTCATTATGGTTTATTTTGTTATAGTCTAATCCTTCCAGATTAATAAAAGATGGTGATAATAATGTCTAAATAACTAACATCAAATTCCCTAAAATATTTTCAGCCCATTGCCATTATGCCAATTGTCAATTAATTGCCTGCCAGCTTCAAATAGATCCTTAATTGCTTGCCCTGTGATAATGGAACTCTTGCCCTGTGATAGTATTATTTGTCGGTTGGCAAATGCTGAACCTCGTCAGTAGAGGGCACTGGAGAGGCTCTGGCAGAAGAAGGCCTACCTGTGTGCTGCTGTAGGTGGCCCTCCACAGCAAGAGGCTTCAGCGGCACATTGCCTGGAGTAGGGAAAGGTCTGATGAGGGTGATGAAGAATTTAGATCTGTTGTTTTGCCACCCTCTCATCCTGTCAAATAATATCATCCTGCCAACAGCCTACATATGTGAAAATTCAGAGGAGATACTAATACTTTACTCTCACATAGAGTCTTTTTTCTTGTTTAAAGGGAAATCCCTAATATTATTCTTTAAATTTCTTAGAGCAATATTTTTAGTGAAAAAGTTATCATCTCTATATTGTCAGGTCTTGGATATTAATGTCAGTATATTGTCAATATTTTTCTGTTATAGTCTTTATGTAAGTCAGCCTTCATTGCTTGCTTATTTATTTTGTTTTACTGTGCTGTATTTAAATTCATCTTTCTCTGTTTTTAAGATAGTTGACTTTGCATTTTAGTAATGTGACTGTGATGTGCTATAGTTTGGTTTTCTTTGTATTTATTCCACTTCAAGGTGGTTGAACTTCCTGGAACTATGGCTTGGTGTTTATTTTGTAAAATTTAGAAAAATTAGACCCTTATTTCTTCAAATATATTCTCTGCTAGTTCTCTTTTTTTGAACCTCTATTTACATGTAAATTTAGCCCCTTGAGACTATTCCACAGGTTACTAACACTTTATCTCTTGTCGTTTTTGAATATTTTTTCTCTCTGCTTTAATTTGGAAATGCCTAATGAATTATCTTCAAGTTTACTAATGTTTATTTTCTAATGTCTAATCTACTTTAAAGCCCACATGTATATATGTATGTGTGTGTATGTAAATGTTTTTAGAGAATGTTTTTTTGATTCTAGAATTTCCATTCACTTCATTTCTCTTCTGAAATACATCTTCTGTTAACTATTAGGTCTACTTTTTCCTACAATTTAAAAGACTATATTTGTAATAATTGCTGCTAAATCCTTGTCTGCTAATTCTAATAGCTGAGTTGTCTGTACTTATGCTTTAAAACACTGTATTTTCTCTTCGTTACATGCCAAATACATATCTATTTGTGTGTGTGTGTGTGTGTGTGTGTGTGTGTGTGTAGGTTTCTTGTCAATTTTAGTTATATTCACAGCATTGTATATAAGTAAAATAACTATCTATACATTGAAGCGTAGCATTACATTGTTCCATTCATTTATCAGAGTGCAAACTCTTTCCTCTATGTGGCAGATTGGGTGGGCAAGTAAACTTTGAGATTCCTTCTAAAGTCAAGTTGAGTTAGAGAGGAACTGTGGATTGAATTAGAGCCTTTACAGCTTCTGCTGTTTTGGAAAAATGTGTGGTGTATGAGGCCTTTTTTGGGAGAGACCTGAAAAAAGTCTAGGTTTGGTGTGAGAAGACTCAGTATGCAAGTGAAGTAATCAAATGAGGGTTTTCAAAAAAGAAATAGACCAAAAAAAAAAAAATCTCAATAGAAGAATGGTTAATACAAGCAAGAGAGTAGGGGCAATAGAGTACTGAAGAAGAAGAGATTAGTTGTCTCCTGGTGTATTAGGGTTCTCTGGTAGGAAACAGAATCAACATGATACAAATATCCTCTTTCATATTATGGATGCTATCAAGCCCAAAATCTGTAGGGCAAGCTGGCAACCTAGAAATTCAGGTAACAGTTGTAGCCTTGAGTGTAAAGCCTAGAAACTCAGGCAGAATTTCTGTGTTGCAATATGGAGGCAGAATTCCTTCTTTGGGAACCTTCTTAAGATCGTCAATTGATTGGATGAAGCCCATTCACATTATAAAGGCTATTCTGCTTTATTTAAAGTTAGATTGTAAATGTGGATCACATATAAAAATTCACTTTCCAGCAACATCTAGACTAGTGTTTGACCAAACAACTCCATAGTCTAGTCAAGTTGACATATAAAATTAACCATTTATTATACCTGGAGGGCCAAGGAAAATTTTATAGGGGAGATAGCAATTTAAAGGATTCTTAAAAGAATGTTTGCAATATGGGAGTAGAAGAATATGGGCAAGCATGTCACCTAAAAGAAACGGCAAGGACAAAAATCTGGCAGCTACTAAAATTTCCAATCACATAGTACAATTCCTTTGGGCTAATGCTTACAATTCAATTCCACCCCTGCTCAAGGCCAGCTGTCCAGTTGTGTGGAGAAAGAAAAGGTGAAATTATATACATAATAGAATCATAAAGTCTTAGAAGATGAAAATGCTTCAGTAATCATTTATTCCAACATTTCACCTAGTGTAGAAATTCTAAATTATCCACTTGTCATTTGGAGACCTAGTTTCCTCTTGATTATTTGAAGTTTGGACATCTAATCTCTTATGGGGCTGAAAAGATGAGATTTGTATTTAATTATAAGAACATTCTATACTTCTTAGAATGGCAGTGGTATACTGGTTAGGGCATAACTCAGTAGGCAATATTTCTTGGCTCTAATCCAAGTTCTAGCACTTATTAGCAGTGTGATCATGTGTACACTGTATAACTTTTGTGTCTCCAGTAATATGTGTAACATGGGAATAGCAACCAGGCCTACCTCCTGGGAATATTGTTAGAAATACCTGAGATAGTCCCAGTAAAGTGCTAGCATCTTGCCTATATAATAAGCTATTCACTATTATTATTATAACAACATAACCTTGTAATATTATTGTAGCAACAATCTAAAAATAACATAACGTTATATTGGTGTAAAGTGACATTCACTTAGTAGTGGGGTTAGAGCAGGATTAGAGCTCTTCTCTCACAAGAAAAATGTTCTGATGATCATTTCCTTTTCTAGTCTAAACATTTTCAATTTTCAACTATTATTCATAAGGTACTTTCCAAATTTTTGATTCTAGGCATTCTTTAGAGTATACTACATTTGCCAATGTCCTTGAAATGTGTTGCCTAGAAAGTAAGGTTACTCCAAATATGCCCTAATCAGAGTGCATCATCCCGCAGAACTGTTTCTTTCTTTGAGAAAATAGTGACTTCTATTTATACATGATAAACTTGTTTTGACTTTTTTCTCCCCCCCAGCAAATGGATGGCTCTATGGAATTTATAATCAACTAACTCCTGGGTCTTACCACATGATCCATTATTAGATCAAGTTCTTCCCTCTTATGTATCAAGTAGTTGCTGTGCACTTAATGTGCTCCAACCAAAAGCAGGAGTTTTTCTCTATTTATACAAAGTTCTACTGTATTTATTACTTATTAAATTATTCATTAGAGTTTGCTGAGCATCCATGTTTTTACCAATTCTGATTCTATTAACTTATTAAACTTTATTCCACTTGGTGGCAGTCATAGTTTGATCAATAAAACTTCTATGTCTTAATCTAAGGCTTTTAAAAACATTTACATGAGTTCGGGATCAAGTTAAGTCCTTGAGAACACCATCTACAGACCCTCCCTCCAGACAATACTGATATGTTTAAATCTTTGGGGTAAGTTTTTTGAAATAAGAATTTATTTAACTCCTCTGCAACCTACTTCTCATTTATCTTTCTGGACCAATTGAATATCTCGAGATGCTTTCTCAAAGTTCCTGCTAAGTAAGATTCTAATTTAGAGAACCCCAAAGAAACTGTTAATATTACATGATTAATTCTTAATAAATTTGTATGTACTAACAAATAATATCCTCTACCTTCAATGTGCTCATCATTTGGTTAAATATGCAATGGGCTCCTTGAACAGAAGGCAACACTGATCACATTCCACAGAGTAAATCATTAATGGGTAATCAGAAGAAGTCGCTCGCTGCTCAGGAAAACACTTGCTTTCCCTTCTTTCTGAGCCGCTTGCAGATAGTTGGAGCTAAATGTTGAGTTCTGAACAGTGGAATTTGAGTGGATGAGATATCATCTACTCTTCAAGGACCAAGACTTTTAAGAAGCAGGTCTGTTACCTCCATGCTCTCTCACTTTATTTTTGTCTATTCTGGTTGTGGAGAATTACAATATTTTGGGGAATGAAAGTTTTAAGATGAATGGATACGGTTTTCTGAATCAGGACTAGTTAAAAGCACCTTCTTTAAAAGGTTATGTGAGGAAGAAATAAATATATATACTCCTTTATGTATTTTTTTGTTTACTTGATATAGCAGTTAAGCTAACCAAACTAATACAACTTAACTTTGTTCTAAAATTATCTTGTAAAAATATTTTTAGCTCATGCCTTAAGAACTTCAACAATGGGGGAAAACCTTAGCCAGTGCAGAGTTCTGATTGTAAGAAAATTCATCTTTGCTTAACTGAAATGTTTTCCTGAAGAGGCTTTGTAAAATCCTGTCCTTCTTTCAGAGTACCACTCTTTAAATCTTTGTACAGTGAATAAGTCTATTGTCTACTTCCTAAATCATGTGCTAGGATCTCCCCTATTCTCATAAAATTAAAATAGCTTCATCTTCTGGGCCAAACAACTTAGGAAGACCTGTTTTGATAGTACACAATTACCAATTTTCAGCTGTGGCAACTGTGATTCTGTATCTCTATGAAGGTATAGTCTACTCAAAATAATCTGCAGCATACTCTCTGGAATTCTGTGAAGTGGTAGAGATCATGGGCCAATCATTTTTGGTGTTTGAACGTTTGAGTGGTAGATACCACCTGGCTTCCCTCCACCCAACTCTCCCTGGCCCAAACTGACATTTCTTCATTCAAGTAAACAAAACAAAACATCATTCATTAGCTCTCCATTTAGAACATCTCAGACTCTACCACTATTAAACAGGAGGACCCCACTCCAAATTCCTTTGCTAGGGGAGATGTTCCTGAGGATAAGGATGCTTATATTTGATTACCTAGCCAAGTCATTCAGCATACCTTCACTGGTCCACTAAAACAAGCCCAACATACTAAGAAATTGTGCTATTTTTTTTCTTTGTGCCCTGACATTGCTCCAAATGTCTTTCTCACATATTTCTGTAACTTTGTGGTCTGGGTTATTGGCCATTATTACCTTGATATTTGTGAGGTTCATCAGTCCACAAGATCACCCTCACTTCTGAAGCCAATTGCAAGATTTGGGATCTACAAAATTACTCTCAGTTTTGATAAATCACTAGAAGTACTCACAGAACTCACTCATAACTCTTATCCTTATGCTTATAATTTATTACAGGGAAAGGGGACAGATTAAAATCAGCAATGAGAAGAAACACATTAGATGGGTTCAAACATGATCTTGCATTTGTCCTCTCACAGTGGAGTTGTGGACAGTGCTAACTTCTCCCAACCATAATGTATGAACATATGCCTGGAGTATTGATAACCAAGGAAGCTTGCCTGAGCCTTGTGTCGAGTATTACTGGTGTTGGTCACATAGCATGATTGATGGTCCATGTGGCTTGCCTTAGTTTTCAGTGGCTCTGGAGGTCGAGCTGATACTGAGTGGCCAAAACCTCTACCATTGTTATCAAAGAAAATCTGGGGTAGCTTGAGGCCCCCAGGTAAACCAAGACATTCTTTTTTTTTAATTCCCATACTTTATTTTTTATTAACATATAACGTGTGTTATTTGTTTTAGGGGTACAGGTCTGTGATTCATCAGTCTTACACAATTCACAGCGCTCACTATAGCACACACCCTCCCCAATGTCTGTCACCCAGCCACCTCATCCCTCCCACCCATTTCCACTCCAGCAACCCTCAATTTGTTTCCTGAGATTAAACGTCTCTTATGGTTTTTCTCCCTCTCTGGTTTCGTCTTGTTTCATTTTCCCTCTGATCCTCTGTCTTGTTTCTCAAATTCCTCATATCAGTGAGATCATATGATAATTGTCTTTCTCTGATTGACTTATTTCGCTTAGCATAATACCCTCTAGTTCCATCCACATCATTGTAAATGGCATGATTTCATTTATTTTGATGGTGACATAATATTCCATTGTATGTGTGTGTATATATATATACACACATATATGTATATATATACACACATATATGTATATATATACACACATATATGTATATATATATATACACATATACGTGTGTATGTGTGTATATATATGTATATATATATATATACACACCACATCTTTTTTATCCATTCATCTGTTGAGGGACATCTAGGCTCTTTCCATAGTTTGGCTTTTGTGGACATTGCTGCTATAAACATTGGGGTGCACGTGCCCCTTCGGATCACTACAATTGTATCTTTGGGGTAAATATCCAGTAGCACAATTGTTAGGTCATAGAGTAGCTCTATTTTCAACTTTTTGAGGAATCTCCATACAGTTTTCCAAAGTGCCTGCACCAGCTTGCATTCCTGCCAACGGTAGGAAGGTTCTCTTTCCTCCCCATCCTTGCAACACCTGTCGTTTCCTGACATGTTATTTTTAGCCATTCTGACTAGTGGGAGGTGGTATCTCACTGTGGTTTTGATTTGTATTTCCCTGATGCCGAGTGATGTTGAGCAGTTTTTCATGTGTCTGTTGGCCATCTGGATGTCTTCTTTGCCAATTCAGATGCCTTTTATTTCTTTTTGTTGTCTGATTGCTGAGGCTAGGACTTCTAGTACTATGTTGAATAGCAGTGGTGATAGTGGACATCCCTGCCGTGTTCCTGGTCTTAGGAGAAGAGCTCTCAGGTTTTCCCCATTGAGAATGATATTCACTGTGTGTTTTTCATAGATCGCTTTTATGATATCAAGGTATGTACCCTCTATCTCTACACTCTAAAGAGTTTTGATCAAGAAAGGATGCTGTACTTTGTCAAATGCTTTTTCTGCATCTATTGAAAGTATAATATAGTTCTCGTTCTTTCTTTTATTAATGTATTGTATCACATTGATTGATTTGCGGATGTTGAACCAACCTTGAAGCCCAGGGATAAATCCCACTTGGTCATGGTGAGTAATCCTTTTAATGTACTGATGGGTCCTATTGGCTAATATTTTGGTGAGAAGTTTTGCATCCATGTTCATCAGAGATATTGGTCTGTAATTCTCCTTTTTGATGGGGTCTTTGTCTAAACAAAGACATTCTTATTAGGCAACACATTCCAAAGTCACAGAGATCACCTCCTAGAAGCTGAGGACAAAGGCCAGAACTCTCTCTGTAAAGTTAATCCCCTACCCTGCAATGATTTACTATGGGCGTCTTCCAATGTTGTTTAATAACAGCACATATGCGAAAGTTACAGAAGTCTGTGTAACCATTATTTGATTCACTTACTAACTGTGGAACAGTGATGTTGTGCCAAGCTCTCTCTGTACCATTGCTGGTCTTAGGACTTCAGCTTTCTTCACATTTTTTTTTCCTTGGCCTGTTTTCTTGAATTTCAAGTTTGCCACTGACTTAAGTGATAATACTCCACTCATGATCCTATTAGAATAGAAGGAAGGGGTCCTTCCTTCCTTCATGCCTCCTTTCCTCGTGGAATTCTGTAGGCAATCTGGCCTAATGTTTGGTCTCATTTCCTAATATTCTCCATCTTACTCCACACTCAATCCAGTTTCTGCTACACTCACTTCCCAACATCCTTCAGACATTTCTGCATTAGGGATTTTGCACTAGCTTTTTCTTCTTCTTGAAGTTCCATTCCACAGATACCTGTTTGATTCCCTTTCTCAATTCTTTCATGTCCTCACCTAAAGGTCATCTTCTCCAGAAGGGCTTTTTCAGTGCTCAATCTAAAATTGTAAGACTCTTTCCCAAACTTTCTATCTCCTCTCCAGGTTTTATTTTTTTTCCTTCACATAAAATTCAACTCATAGCATATATTTTAATAATTATAATGTTTGTTGTCTACTTCCAGAGTGGAGAAGCAGTTATCAAATGCCAGGAATTTTTGTCTGTTCTCTTATCCTTTTATCCCAAATGCTTAGAATAGAACTTGATGCATAATGTTCAATAGATACTTGTTTAATGAATGAATGAACTTCTATGTATTTGCACACAAAATGTACTGCTATTAAATTATACCCTTCTTCTTTTTATTCAGTTGGATTCTTTAAATGTGTGTCCTAAAATGCTTGCCTTTTCATTTAACCCACTTAGCCACATCTTTGAAAGTTTAAGTTAGACTAGTTCAAGCTAATCCAGGCTTTGAAGTCAGCAAGATACAGATTTCAATCTGTTTTTTCATTAGCAGCTGAATGACCCAGAACAGCTTCGTAATTCCCACCAACACTCGATTTTCTTAACTTTATATGTAATATCTAGTTCAGAGTTGTTGTAAGGTTGTGTCATGTGATATTCTAATAAATTTGTTCCTTTCCCCCCCTTTCCTCTAGTATTTTTTTATTAATGTATAATGTATTATTTGTTTCAGGGGTACAGGTCTGTGAATCACCAGTCATACACAATTCACAGCACTCACCATAGCACACACCCTCCCCATTGTTCACTAGTATATTTTTAAACATTGATTTCATCCTTTAATTGCATCCATAATACCTTAGCTTTCTGTGCTCAAAAAACCTGGAATCTTGCTTTCAATCTCTTTCTGCAGACGATTACTATAAATTGTTCACTGGACAAGGCTGAAAATATTGGATAGAAAATATTATGAGTGTGTTCCTAATGAATTCATTTGACTTTTAATAGCTATTTTTTTCTTCAAAATATTATTTAATTTCTTACATCCTCCCAGGAGTCTTTTTACCTTTCAGAAAACAATATAACCAAATTTTCCCATTTTTCTCTCTGTTTTGGTATTTCTTCATTTCCTCATCATTACTCAGAAATTTCTTGTGATAGTTAATCAGTCCTACTTACATTTAGTTTTAGTGTCCTGGGATGTCATTTTTCTGAGGCAGGAGGCCTCCTATAGAGTGAGGTACACTCATTAATCACCTTTTTTCCTCTTAATTTTCAGTTTGCTCTTCTAAATGTTCACTGTATATATTTTCATTTGACAGTTCTCTCTGTTTATGGAGAGCAGAGAAACCATGAGATGGCATCCATTCTTGAAATATTATCTATCAACTTTACACCATCAACTCCGGGCAATGAGCCTTGCCAGCCATTCATTGTTAACTTTGTACAGCATGCATTTTAAAGAAGCAATCTGTAAACTTTGGGAAATTATTGTAAGCCTCAGCTGATATTATTCCTACATTTCTGCGATATTCTCTAATCTTCTTCATATTAGTTTTGTGTCTTATTTCCATCTTATTAAGTGCTATTTTTTCCATCTTAATATATTTTCCCAGCATTTACTTTCCATAAAGCTCAGTGCAACTAAACTAATTTTAAAGATATGTTCTATGTTTTCCTCATATATAATTGCATTGCCAGAAAGACTTTCTGTGAGAGAATTCCAGACTGCTTGAATCATTGTCCACTTCTGAGACATGAATTAGTACCTTCCTTACACCTGAACTTTTAAGTCTGTCCTCCCAAAGTAAGATACATTAATTATTATGCTCAGTCTTCAATTTCATGGCTATCAAAATTCTATGATGACAAAATTACTTACTCCCTAGGTTGCCATCATTTCTTCTTCAGCAACTAAACTCCTTCTTTTTCATTGGTACGAAGTCATGAGAAATGAATGAGTGAATAATTTAGTAACTTCCTCCTTTTTTCCACAAAGGACGCTTTTTCATTATTTTCCCATGCATTATTGCATAACTCCCAATACGTTACTAGAATGAATTGTTTTCAATGTTTTATTTCCAAACTAAAATAATAGGCTATGTGTTCTTATTCTGAATTATTCAATTACTTTTAAGCATTTTAAAATACTAAAAGTAAGACAAGGACCTCTGTACTATTTTTAAAAGCCTCCAGTTTTAGTGTCTGGTTGCATATATTTGTATTACTTGAGAAAATAAAACTTTCAACAAATGGGAATTTTCAGTAGATTCTGGAGAAATGGATCCCCATGATAACTAGAAAACTTGCCTCAGAATCAGTTCTGCGATCTATATTAGGAAAGTATTACTGATATAATAGATTATTATTGAGTATTCTTGATAGCTGAATTTTAAATGTATATTTGTATGATAACATGCTGTTTTTCTCTTGAATCTTTCTTAAACATTGAATTATCTATGGTAAGTAAGGTGGTGAGAGATGATACAGTAAGATTGCCCTCACTTAGAAATAAAATACTCTTCTTAGATTTCCCTCTGTTTCCAAGATTTCATTTCAACATTGTATATTCTTGATATTCTCCTGTACTTCCCTTTCTACTGTATCTATTTATTTCAAATAAGCAGGACTAGATGTGTATATTTCCATCAACTATTTTATTCACGATATCCATTTTCATATTTATATGCCCATAAAATAAACATATTTTATGTTTAAACGAGAATCATATTCAAATGTACTGACATAGCTTTGTGATTAAAAAGTTCAGAAGCCACCGATTTAGCTATTGCCATATTTATGCCATTTCACAGGGAGGGTACAGACCAAGAAAGGTGTTCCTAGTTAAAATTAATCACTCATTACTCTATCTTACCTCTGTACTTTGTATCATAATGATAATAATTTTGCTGTCCTGTCTTATAAAATTAATTGAGCACATGCCTGCCTTTGTACTTCATTGAGATTTCAGCAAAATTGAACCAGTGGAATACTCCCTTCTTGAAAACCTCTCTTCCCTTAGCTTTGGCGTTCTCACAACCTTGTGATTTTTCATTCTATATTCCTATTCTCTGTCCCTTCTTACACATGCCCTTTTGTTTTTTTCTCTGGGACTTGCCTTTGGCTCACTGCTGTTCTCATTATAGTTTTCTTTCTTGGCAGTTTCTTAAGCACCAACAGGGGTTCAAATATCATGCAAATGCTGTTAACCCTCAAATCATCTTTCTTATAAAATTTTCTTTTCCTTCTTTTCTGTCTTTCTCAGTGAGTTAAACCACCATGGATTGTTCAAGCCTCACAATTTTTGGCCTGCTGGCTGTCAATGAATTCTATGCTCAGTTAGCTGTATTAATATAGATTCCACACTTCTTAATATCTCTTGCATTCATTTTCTTTTCTAACTTCCAACTGCCATTGCACTAATTCAAAATTCATCTGTTTTTACTTGGATCACTGGAATAACTTTCTAATGGATTTCATCCTCACTTTGTCATATGGAGCAGATTTATGGTTTCCAATTTCAACTAGGCTTTCAAAATTACATGGCAATCCTTTTACTTGTCAGTCAAATGAATCTTGGTTTTATAGCCCTGACCTATGTACTAGCATGTGCATAGCTCTCTCCCTCAGTGTTCTAGTAGTGATTTTTGGGAGTCCAACAGTGATGCTTTGCAAGTAACCATGTGAGAATTTATAATTTTCTGTCTCCATGTAAGATTGTCCCTGATTGTGATGTTTGCTCACATATGCTTCTGTACAGCTGTTTATAAGAAGTCTCACCATTGTCCCTTCCTAAAATGCCAAGATTTCTGCCAAGGAAGTTGTTTCTAGATATTCTGAGGACTTCTCACCTTTGGGATATTGGCATAATTCTGATTTTGTACTGAGGCAGGGAGAATGGTACACTCCATCACCTGAGCTCCAAAGCGTAATATCCAAAGTGTCTCTACTAGAATTTTGGAAGTTTCTGAGTCTTTTGGGTGCTTGATTATAGGTATTCTCATTCAATCATGCACCACAAATGGAGCAGACCTCTATCAATTTCCTTAGATTGTTCTTTATTATTTTTTCCAATTTTTCCTTAGCCCAAATTTCATAACTACTTGACAGGTATAAAACAGAAGACCTTCATTTTAGTGAAATCAAGTAGATGCTGAGACATGTGGAATGGGATGGAAGGGAAGAAACATAGTGTTCACATGAAAACAAAAGTAGAAAACAAAATAACCTTTGTTACCATTGTCTGAACTCATCTGCCTTGTGTCTTCCCTTGGCTTATTTTCTGAATATAGAACATTCTCTTTAAAGCCTACCTATCCTTTTTTGATGTTCATTCATCATTCTCCTTACTATAAGTTGATACTATTGCTTCCAACTTCACAGAGAAAGAACTAGTTCTTCAATTCATTTAGTCCTTCAATAAGCATTCATACAGGGTGTGAAATATACTAGGCATGGTACTGTGCCTAAGTAATGTGGCTGTAGATACAAGATATACCTTTTTTCCCCAAGAAGCTTTCATGTAATAGGGGAAACTGTAGTAAAGAAGTAAATAAAATTAATTTTGCCATGGTGAAAATCCATGTAGAAAGCAGAGGGCTCTCAGTGAAGGAAGAATAAAATTCTGTTCGGGATGAAATCAAGGCTTCACAAAGGAACTAAAGTTTCAGAAGTCTTGATTTGATTACAAAATTATTGAATATTTATCACACATATAACAAAATTATTTTAATAATTAAGTTATAAAACCTATGGAATCAGTTTGTGACATTTAAAACTTAAATGTATGGTTTTATAGGCATCTGTATGTGTGACATGTTTCTGTATGTTTGTGTGAGTGCGTGAGTATATATGTGACAGGGTGGGAGAGAGGAAGAGAGAGAAAACATTCTTTACCTCCTGCAAAAAGGAAGAAGTAGATTTTGTTTTTCTGTTCTTTATCTAACCATGCTATGAATGGATACTATCAATTATATAAATATTAGATAATTTGACCCAATTTTTTCTAGTCTGTACACTAAGGAGTAATTTCAAGCTTTCCGTATTCTCATTTTTTTCATTATATTATTTAAGCTTTCATAGAGTACACTCTTCTGAAAAAGTACTACAGTAAAATTATGACTAAAAATGAAGATTATCTAAATGAACAAGTTTGATCTAGCATTTAAAATGGCTTACAGTAGAGGGAAAGGACAGAATAATAGCTGAATGTGGAATATAGCAGCCCAAGTTTTCTAAAATTGTAACATTGTTGTTACTGTAACCCTTCCCTCCTTTTAAATCCTATCTTAACAAAATAGTGAATGGAAGGTAGTTCTCCTTCTCTGCTTTGGAGAATATTGCAGGTGAGGTGTAAGTGAGAGGCCTTAAAACCCATTATACTAGTATGGTCATGGTAGAGGGTCTTGCTCAAGATGCTTTATTCATACTCACAGGTACATGATTGTTCGCAGCTTTGAGGACTATCACTTCACACATTTATATGCAATAGGAAAGCAAATCTTACTTTCAAAGGCTATCTTAAGGAAGTCATTAACCTCTAAAACTAGAGAAAATTTTAGGTTTTTATTGTTCCTTTTTGGTTATTTGGCACAATAACCTTCCTTAAAATCATACCACTGCAAGGGCCTAATTGTGGTATTGTGATTTATAATAAGAAAGGTATATTTGGTCTTCATTCTGTTTCTGGAACAGACCTCCAAAAGCCCTTGGAACTTCCTGTGATAAGAGGCATAAAAGTGTCTTTTGTTTATGAGGTGACTTATAGAATACACTTTTAGGTGGGGGCTGGTTGCCAGTAAAGCCAGCCATGTGATTGAAAGGTTGAAACTTTCAGTCCCACCCCAAACTTCTAGGGGAGTGGAAGTGGAATCAGTAGCCAATGGCCAATGATTTAATCAATCTTGCCTCTGTCACAAAGACTCCATAAAAGTCCATCATTTCTAAAGAATGTGGAAACTCTGTGCCTTTCTTCTGTACTTTGTCTAATGCACTTCTTCCATCTGGCTGGCCGTGACTGTTACACACTTTTATAATAAACTACCGATCTAGTAAGTAAAATGTTTCTCTGAGTTCTGTTACCTGCTCTCACAAATTGAACCCCAGGAGAGGATCTAGGGAACCACCGATTTATATCTAGTTAGTTAGAAGTACAGGTGACAACCTGGGCTTGCTACTGACATCTGAAGTTGGGTAGGGGACAAGACAATCTTGTAGGACTGAATCCTTAACCTGGAGAATATGGTATTCTCTCCCTGTAGATAGTGTCAGAATTGAGTTGAATTATTACCCAGGTGGTATCTGAAAATTGCTTGATAGTCTGTGGGGAAGCCACTCTACTCCCCCCCACCCCCACCCACCCCCTGCCAAAGACACATTGGCATTGGATCCCGGAACCAAAAAGTAGCATCTACTGTATTTTTGAGTAAAAGCATATAATTTGGGATTTGGTTAGGAAACCAGAACTGCTCTAAGGATTGGGGGAATAAAGTGATTCAGTAGAGAATTTGGGACTTAAGTGAATGTGAGAAGAGAGGGTGGGGTGGTGGAGTTCGAGTTGGTGGATGGAGGCATGGTGATGAAGTTCAGGAGGGTCAAAAACTAGCCACTGATAACATTAGCCTGAAGCTAGTAAGAGGATCCCAAAGGTGATTGGGAAGCTGGTGCAGTTTCTGGAAGAGATCCTTTGAACTTTTCAACAAAGAGGCAGGAGATTAGGAAGAAGTCTGAGAAGCCCCAGTGAGTGGTCATCATGACCTCCTGAGAGAATTAGAACTTCTTCCAAATCTGTGTGAGTTCCTTTTATGGTTAAACTCTAATCTGGAAACATACGCAGAATGGTCTTCTGGGAAATGTAATTCCTGGCTTCTCTGCAATGGAGTCCTTAGGAGTGGGTGTTAGTAGTGAAAAGTGAATAACAAGTATAAATGACGTGTTTTAAGCAAGATTTGATATTTGGTACTTGTTATTTACTAATTAATGATAAACACTGACATTTATGGTAAGAAAGTGAACATTTTAGCTATACTTTAAATTTTGCATAGTTTTTCCTCATATTTTGTAGTTTGAAATTGAAAGGCTTATTATAAAGAATATTATAGGTTTTCTTCACCCTATAAAAAAATCAAACACAAATAAGCCTAGCACACTGAATAGCATTATACTGAAAAATACTATTTAGCTAGCAAAATTTTTTTAAAAATTTATCTTGACACACTTAAATATATCAACTGTTTTGTTTGATAGTATGATGAAACCATATTGAGTCTGTTTATCACTAAACATATTACGGTAAGAATGTATATGTGTGTTTGTTCACCTATAAACCCAATTAAAGTACCATTTCTATTTCTAAAAACTTTTTTCCTGGGCATATATGTGTGTGTATATATGTGTATGTGTTTCTCTCTATATATATATCTCTGTGCATAGATGTGTGTGCATGTGTGTAGAAATATATTCTTAAATTTAAGCCAATGATACGTTTGTCCAGATTGCTATTTGATTATAGTAATTTTTTATTTATAACAACTTCTTTAATAAACACTGTTATTATTTATACTCTTGAGCCAAGTTCAATGCCCTAAGCTAGTCAAAATGCATTATTTTTAATATTCTCAGTATTCTCAGTGGTAGAGTAGTGATACTTTTCTATAAAAATTGTGCCTTTTGGGCATCAACGTTTTTCAGCTTTAAATAAGACAAAATTGATTTTGTTGCAATAGCCTAGTTTTTTTTTTGTGTGTGTGTAGACCTATGTTAAGATACTTTTTAAATTAAATGTCAAATCCAGCTTGGCACTGGAAACATAGTGCATGCTTGATGTTTGAGGAAAAGCTGTCAGCTTGTCTCTTCCTGTCAAATTGCCAGCTGCCTCATAGTGATTAGTTTAGGCTAAGGGATCACTGTTGGGCAGAACTTCGTATCACAAATGGCTCAATATTATGTGACTATGAGGGGAAATGTGAGACAACCTATTTGTCTTCAGGAGATTGAATTTTATACTTTTAATTATTTGAGGTTATCTTATGTACTTTTCTTGCAGATGTACTAATAAATCAAAAATCCTATTCAGAAATAGGCATGGAAAAAGAAAGTTGAAGCCCTAAGTCATAAGTCCTCTGAATCTTGGTGTCTGGTGCTATAGTTGGAATGGAAGATTTTTATTCTATTTGCCATGGCAATATTTTATAGTAATACTTTTTACATTTGGAAAATTTCAAATCAGAATGTAATTGCTGGTCAGTTACAGAGAGCTGGAGAACCGGACCCTGTCTCGGTTATTTAGAACAACTCCTTCCCTGTGGTGATGGTATTTTATGAGTTTGTGTGATCCTCTAATAAATTAGAAATCAGGAATAATTATCCAGATAATAAAACCTTCTTCTTCCCCCAAAATAAACAAACCAAAAGAAAATGAGAGAAAACATTATTGGCATTTTCCCTACTCAGGAATCCAAAAGGAGAATAGACACTACTTCAGCTATTAGGACAGCCAGGGACAAAGCAGAATTTGGAACTAAAATGAGTGACATAAGGTGAAAAGAGGGATTCATTCTCCAAGGCAGAGTCCACCAGCAGTGTTGAAGGCATTTTGTGGTAGCAGCTTAGTGTCCAGGGGCAGTATTGGGGTTCTATTTTGTCTTACAGTCTTTTTTTTTTCTATTAACACAGTTGCACCAAGTTTCTTTTGGTTAGAATTTGCTTAGTTTACCTTTTTCCATCTCTGTACCTTCAATCTTTCTATATCCTTATGCATCTCTTCTTAAGAGTAAAATTGGATTTTTAAAAATCTAGGCTGATAAAATTTGATTTTTTTGGAGCATTTGGTCTATTTATTTGTAATGTAATTATTAACAGATTTGCATTTTTATTGATCATCTGATTTGAGTTTTGTATTTGTTTTACTTGCTCCATATTTTCCCTCTCTCTCTCTTTGCCTTCTTTGGGATTGATTTACTTTTAACCTTTCCATTATTTTCCCTTCTCCAACTTTAGAATGTGTATATCTGCATTAGGTTGTTTTAGAAATTATATTACAAATATCAAACTTATCAAACTCTAAAGTGAATGAAAGTCTTTATCATCCTCCCAGAAAAAACCAAGGATTTTAGATCATTCATCTTTCTATGCAAATACTGTGTAATTGATTATGTATTTTTTACCCTGCAATATACTCTTACTTTGTAAAGTCTATAATTATTTGTTCACACTTTTATCCCTTTTTGTGCTTTTCCTTCAGACTTTTATCTGAGACTACTTCGCTTCTGAGTTAGGTATAGGCAGAGGATTTCCTCAGCAAAGGTCTGTTAGTAGCAAACTGTTAGTTTTTGTTTGTCTGAAAAAGGTCTTTCTGCAGCCCACTCATATTTATATACAAGGATTTTGTTTACCCCATTTATGTCATTTATGGGGATCGTAGTAAGAGATGAAACAGAAAACTCTGGTTTGTAGCATAACCCATATTCTCTTCCCATCCCCAGCTTTGTCCCTCACCATGAGGATTCTTACATATGTATATCCCAATATGCATATCCAAGTTCTGTTCCTACAGTCTTCCTTGGAGGGATAAGGCAGGGCCAGAGAGGGGTCTTATAAATTACAGGGCCCTGGGCAAGGCTCCTGGTTGCCCTAGTCTAAGAGTAGGACTATTTATTTCTTGTTCATTCATTCCTGAAAAATGTTTTCACAGTGTAGAATTCTAGTTTGGTAAGTTCTTCTATTTCTCAATTCAGGATTCTATCGCTGCTGTCCAGAAGTCTGCTCTCAGCCTAATGCCACTCCTTTGAGGATGATAATCTTATCTTCTTGTCTAATAACATTTGAAGCTTTCCATTTGCCTTTGGCTTTCTAAAGTTTCACTATGATGTGTTTAGTTATGGAGTTCCTTTTGTTTATTCTGTTTGAGGTTGTTTGGGCTTGCTGCATCCAAAGATTGGTGACATTATTTCTACAGTAGTCTCAGCAATTTATTTATTTATTTGAGTATAGTTGACACATCTTAGTTTCAGGTGTACAACATAGTGATTCAACAACTCTGTACATTGTTATGGTCACCACAAGTGTAGCTACCATCTGTCACTATACAATGCTATTATGATACCATTGACTATATTCTGCAATTATTTCCTTAAATGTTATCTTTAGCCCGTTTCATTAATTCAACCATTACATATTTATTGACCAATAAGCATTCCTCTAGGCACCAAAAATATAGGTCTGAGCTAAAACATCAAAAAAAAAATGCTTGCTTTTGTGTCATTGCATTTTACTGCAGAAAAACCATGAAAAAGCAAAATCCACAGGACTTAATAAGAATTATGAAGAGAAATAAAGCAGGAAAGAGAGCAAAGAGTGTCAGAGGCACAGTTGCAATGTAGTGTATTCTTAGAAAGCCTTAATAAGGAGGTGATGTTTGAATAAACTCATGGAGGAGGGAAGGGGCTGATCTGTTCATATATTTGAGAAGGAAGGGGGATTCACAGGTTTAACGGTCCTGATGTGGGGGGAAGTCTGCTCTGTTCACAGATATTTAAGGAAGCCGACCAGGCTTACGCAAGGTGTAGTATTTGCATTTCTTCAATCCTTCTAAGAATAGCAAACTAAAGTCCTCATATATAGAAGAAAACAGTAGGATTGTTCATTTTCAGTAAAGAGGTACACTAAACACAGTGTCCCTGTTGTACGGTTCAGTGCTGCAAATGCTAACACATACATGACCCACACACATGTGACTATGTCTTTCCTGTTGTATGAATGAAGCTTAATTGCTTCATAATAGCTAATGGTCTAATTATGTGACCTTGGAGCAATATGTATTATATTCCAATGATTATTTCTATATTATTTGGTCTAATCTTAAAATATTGGACATTTCATCCCATCAAGTAAAAGTTCTTGTATGTAAAACATACCTTTAACATTCAGTCAACACAATTAAAAACTATTTTGGAAACTATGTTTGGGAATGATTTTTCTCTTTTGGATAGAAATGCATATTTTTTATGAAATTAGGTTTCTATTTTTCAATCAAATTTAGTGCTAAGGTAACTTAGAAGCTGTTTGGAATCTGTGTCAGGGTTTGCAAGGCTATGTATGAGTTTGTGTGTTATTGTTTTCATCATCTTTGATGGAATTAGTGTTAATTAAAATCCTGCTAAATACTTTAAAAGGACTGTACTGGGGAAAAGTTTTATCATCTTAAAAAGTATTAACTACAATTAATTTGCTTTAGATCTTTCATGCCACTGATCTATAGAATCCTCAGAAAAATGAGATAAAAGGTGTTCTTGCAGGTCAAGACTGTTTAACCAAAGGAATATCTCTTTTCTTACCTGGAAATATGCATTTCCTAGAATCATAAGAAGAGAAGAATCCATGTCTAATATTTCCTGTTCTTAATGCTTTACTTTCATTTTACCTTGGCAAAAACAACACACTCCATCCTGGGGCATGCTACTCGGGGGTTCTTTGGGCTTCTTTTATGGGCCTTTTGGTCTTCTTCCTGTATATAGTCATTCTTAGAGGTTTCATTTTCAATTAACATCTGTATGATTATGATTCTATAATATCTATGTCAACTCAAGATCCCCCCCACTTCTAGAGACACATACATGAAACTTTATTGTTCATCTTTATTTTGATGCCTCAAGATTATCTTAGGTCTACCCTATCCAATTTATTTTATTCCCCAAATCCCCTTTCTCCTCCTTTATTCTTTTTTTTTAAATTCTTTTTTTTAAAGATTTTTAAAAAAGATTTATTTATTTGACAGAGGGAGACACAGAGAGAGAGGGAACACAAGCAGAGGGAGTGGGAGAGGGAGAAGCAGGCTTCCCGCCAAGCAGGGAGCCCAATGCGGGCCTCGATCCCAGGACCCTGGGATCATGACCTGAGCCAAAGGCAGACACTTAACAACTGAGCCACCCAGGTGCCCTTCTCTATTCTTTTTTTCTTCAGTTTCTATTTAAATTCTAATTAGTTAACATACAATATATTATTAGTTTCAGGTATAGAATTTAGTGATTCATCACTTTTGTACATCACCCAGTGCTCAACATAACAAGTGCTCTCCTTAGTACCTGCCCATTACCCATTTAACCCATCCCCCTACTTACCTCCCCAAAATTGTAGTTTGTTGTCTATAATTAAGAGTCTGTTTTCTGATTTGCCTCACTTCCTCATGCCCCCAAAGTTCATCAGCTTTATTTCTTAAATTCCACATATGAATGAGATCATATAATTGTCTTTCTCTGACTGAATTATTTTGTTTAGCATAATACTCTCTAGCTCCATCCACACTGTTGCAAATGGCAAGATTTCATTCTTTTTGATGTCTGAGTAATATTCCATTGTGTGTGTGTGTGTGTGTGTGTGTGTGTGTGTGTGTGTGTGTATAGCATCTCTTCTTTATCCATTCATCAACTGGTGGACATTTGGGCTCTTTACATAATTTAGCTATTGTTGATAATGCTGCTCTAAATATCAGAGTGCATGTATCCCTTCGAATATCCAGTGGAAAAAAAGACAGTCTCTCTAACAAATTGTGTTGGGAAAACTGGACAGCAACATGCAGAAGAATAAAACTGGATCACTTTCTTACACCATACACAAAAATAAATTCAAAACGGGTGAAAGACCTAAATGTAAGACAGGAAACCATCAAAATCCTAGAGGAGAACACAGGCAGTAACCTCTTAGACATCAGCTGTAGCAACTTTTTTCTAGATATGTTTCCTGAGGGAAGGGAAACAAAAGCAAAAATAAACTATTAGGACTACATCAAAATAAAAAGTTTCTGCACAGCAAAGAAAACAATCAACAAAACTATATCTTTGGAATGGGAGAAGATATTTGCAAATGACATATCTGATACAGGGTTAATATCCAAAATATATAAAGAACTGACACAACTCAACACCAAAAATCCCAAATAATCCCATTAAGAAATGGGCAGAAGACATGAATAGACGTTTTTTGAAAGAAGACATTGGATGGCTAACAAAACTATGGAAAGATGCTCAACACGACTCATTATCGGGAAATACAAACCAAAACTACAATGATATATCACCTCACACCGGTCAGAATGGCTAAAATTAACAACATAGGAGACAATAGATATTGGCAAGGATGCAAAGAAAGGGGAACCCTCTTGCACTGTTGGTGGGAATGTAAACTGTGCAGCCACTCTGGAAAACCATGTGGAGGTTCCTCAAAAAGTTAAAAATGGAACTCCCCTATGATCCAGTAATTGCACTTCTAGGTATTTATCCTCCTCTATTCTTTATTTCAATGAATGGCATTACCAGCTTATGAAGCTTGAATGTAATTTATTTTTAACTCTGTTTTTTTACCTATTCCTATTAAGAATCACAAACTTTTCAAAGAATAATTTTATTTTTAAAAGCTTTACTGAGCTATAATTCACATACAATACAAATCATCCACTTAGAATGTACAATTCAATTGCCATAGCCCACGCAACCACTAATCTACTTCTCTATAGATTCATCTATTCTGGGTATTTCATATAAGTACAGTCATACAATATATGTTCCTTTGTGACTAGCTTCTTCTACTTCACATATTATGCATCCATGTTGTAGTATATATCAATATTTCAACCCCAGGATGGAGCGTGTTGTTTTTGCCAAGGTAAAATGAAAGTAAAGCATTAAGAACAGGAAATATTAGACAAGGATTCTTCTCTTGCTTATGATTCTAGGATATGCATATTCCCAGGTAAGAAAAGAGATATTCCCTTGGTTAAACAGTCTTGACCTGCAAGAACACCTTTTATCTCATTTTTCTGAGGATTCTATAGATCAGTGGCATGAAAGATCGAAAGCAAATTAATTGTAGTTAATACTTTTTAGATGATAAAGCTTTTCACCAAGTATAGTCCTTTTAAAGTATTTAGCAGGATTTTAATTAACACTAATTCCATCAAAGATGATGAAAACAATAACACACAAACTTATACATAGCCTTGCAAACCCTGACACAGATTCCAAACAGCTTCTAAACTATAAGGTTGGATAATTTGTGTAGAGATATACCACATTTTATTATCCATTCATTTACTCATGGACATTTGGGCTGTTTCCACTTTCTTTGGCATTTATGAATAGCACTGCTATAATCATTCATGTATAAATTTTTGTGTGGACATATTTTTTCCTTTCTTTTGGGTGTATACTTAGAATTGTGGATTCCTGCGGAACTCTATGTCTAACCATTTAAAGAACGGCCAGATGGTTTTCCAAAACAGCTGTAGCATTTTTTCATTCCTACCAGCAATGCATGAATGTTCCAGTTTCTTCATAGCATTCTGAGTTTTTGTTACTTGTCATTTATATTATAGTCATCCTCCTAAGTGTGAAGTGGTATCTCATTGTTTTTTGTTTTTTTTAGTTGAAGTATAGTTGACACAATGTTACATTAGTTTTGTTATAGTTTTAATTTGCATTTGCATGAAGGCTAATTATTCCGAGGATCTTTTCATGTTCTCATTTGTTTTTTGTATATTTTCTTTGGAGAAATGTCTATTTAGATCCTTCGCTCATTTCAAAATTGATTTATTTCGCTTATTTTTGAGTCATAATTGTTCTTTATATATTTCAGATGCAAGTGTGAGTTATATATATCAACCAAAAATAGCCTTTGTGTATTTGCCACTAGGTTATTTATTTCTTCACTGCAGGTTAAGACTTGTTAGCTCAAAAGCCCACTGGTGCCTAACTCCAGTCTTTACACATCATTTTTTTTTTTAACTAGCCCAAACAGACCAATTTTTAGCCAATGAGAGCCTGCTTGTTTTGCACACCCCACAAGACCTCCCCCCACACCTGCTAGCAATAGGTGAGGTAAATACAAGGCTATAAAGACACCAAGCTGCTGTTACTATTAGGCGCTCTCCGTCCCAGAGATTTCCCTCTGAGCAACCAGGAGTTTCCTTCCCTACCTCCCTTTCTGAATAGCAGCCCGCACACTTAAGCCAGAATAACCCAATGATGTTTGTATGTCCTACTGCCACCTCATGGTCATACCTTTTTTCTTGATCAGCCCCTAAATCCCTCTAAGCCTGGTTGTCCTTATTAGATATATGACTTGCAAATTTTTTTCTCTTATTTTGTTGGTTGTCTTTTTACTTACTTGGTAGTGTCCTTTGAAGCACAGAAGTTCTACATTTTGATGTTAATTCAGTTTATATTTTTGTTGTTGTTGTTCTTTGTGATTTTGGTGTCACATCTAAGAGAACACTGCAGAGGGGTGCCTGGGTAGCTCAGTTGGTTAAGCATCTGACTCTTGATTTTGGCTCAGATCATGATCTCACTCTGTGCTCAGCATGGAGTCTGCTTGAGATTCTCTCTCTCCTTCTCCCTTTGCCCTTCCCCTCACTCAGGCACATGTGCTATCTCTAAATAAATAAATAAATAGATAAATAAATAAATAGATAAATACTTTAAAAAATAAAAAGAAACCACTGCCTAATCAAGGGTCACTAATACTTATACCTATGTTTTCTTCTAAGAGTTTTGTGGTTAGCTCTTCTATTTAGGTGCAGCCTTATTCTTTGTGGATCTCTGGTTGTCCCAGAACTACTTATTAAAAAGATGATGATCTTTTTAATATCACTTGTATTGCTCTTCTTTTCCCCAATCTTATCACTGTTGCTTTAGTTCATATCATTTAAATGCATTTTTCTGCATTTATATAAAATGATCCCCTAATTAACTTATATTTATTTCATCCTTCCCAATTTTCTGTACTATAGCCAATGATCTTTTTCAAAGAAAAATTTTGGTTGTGTCCCTCTTTTGCTTTAACTTTTAAGTTTTACTGATTTCAGATACAGGACAAGTGTTTTATATGTTATGTTATGTTTTATAACATACAAGTTTTATCTTTTCTCCCGCACTTCCCCTTTATGCTGCAACTGTGTTTTCATACTTCAAGTGCACCCCTTTCAATTCTGTGCCTTTTCATATGGAAAGCTCTCAATCAGTCTTTTTTAGTTCAAGTTTAGACATCAATTCTTTGAGAATGATTTCCTTGAACAGCATAAGATAATTGGTTGCTCCCATGGATTTGGAACTTGTCCTTTTCATGGTGTTTATTATAGGATAGTATAATTGCCTAATGATTGTCTTTCCTCCTCTGGTTTGTAAATTCAGTGAATCAAAGTGCTGCTTTTTCACTCCGGTATTTTCAGGGCTGAGCATAGTGTTTGGTAAACAGTAGACATTAAATTACTTTTTGCTGTGTTGAATTATTTTTTTTTTTTACAAAGTACGAAAATTAGAGTCCAATTTTGAAAGGCATGACACTGAATGTTGTAGAAGTAAAAGTATTGATTATTTAATGAAAAATAAGATTGCTACTCTGAATTTATTGTGCAATTGTCCATGCTAGATGTAAACCCATGAAGTATGATCAACCATAAGCCATTTATATATTTCTAGAAAAAGTGTTGGAGATGTATAGCACTTGCTTTTGAGTAAGTTTAGAGCAGTTTTATTTTAGGTGATTATAACTATTGGAAGGCAAAAAGACAAAGAGTTAGGTAATTACAAAACATTATGGTAATTGGAATTATCCCATTTGTAGGCATATTAATAGGGGCTGGTCTAGCTTGAATATCTATGAATCTATGATATATTTGGGAAAAATTAGTGGCAAAATAATTATATTTAGGGATGCTTGGGTGGCTCAGTTGTTAGGCGTCTGCCTTCGGCTCAGGTCATGATCCCGGGGTTCTGGGATGGAGCCCCGCATCAGGCTCCCTCCTCAGCGGGAAGCCTGCTTCTCCCTCTCCCACTCCTCCTGCTTGTGTTCCCTCTCTCACTTTCTCTCTCTATGTCAAATAAATAAAATCTTTAAAGAAAATTATATTTAGCAACTGGATAGTAGTAAATGAAGAAAATAAAACATGAATATAATTATTATGAATAACGTATATACATTTTTTTCAATTTACAAGTAGACAAACTTGTAACATTCCAAAATCCCTCACTTAGTAAAATGTAGATGCTTCAAAAATTGTAGAAGTGATGGAGGTTATGGTAAATCTCAATTGCATTGGTAGATATTAGATTTCATGATTTTTTTACCTGTGTGGTATAACATTTAGCAAAGCCTTATATTACGGACTGGCTGTTTTTCTTTTACTTTAATCATTTTACACCATTGGGTAGAAACTAACCACCAAATGGATGCCTGGGTGTCTCAGTTGGTTGGATGACTGCCTTCAGCTCAGGTGATGATTTCAGGGTCCTGGGATCAAGTCCTGCTTCTCTCTCTCCCTCTGCCATCATGCTCATTCTCTCTCTCTTTCTCTCTCTCTCTCTCTCTCAAAAATAAATAAATAAAATTAAAAAAAGAAATTAATGGATGTCGAAACCTTAATAGCTTTAGTAGTTTTAGGCTACTTAATTAATTAAACAGAGCAGGTTCTCTGAAAAAAAATTACAAAATTATAATTGTTGCAAGGTATTTTTCTTATGGATTCTCCAGTATTGTAAAGATATATATGAAATCTTGACATAGCAAGGGTATTTTCCTTTTCTTTTAATATTCTCAAACTTAGAACAATTAGTTTAACTTGTTTTGGATTCAATAGTTTTGGATTCAATAGTTAAGCCTTTATTTTGTATGAAACAATTCCCAACTATTTACCAACTATCTGCCCTTAGAGAAACAATTAGGAGAAAATAGAATGACCTTAGAGAGGCAGTAATATCCTATTTAGGAAAAAGGCATAGGTGATGTTGTTCTCTGTGCCCACACAGGTTTCGGGAAGACAAGTATTTTCCTTAACTACCTCAACAATGGTTTTGAATTTCCAGAAAATAAAATTAATCTATGAAAACTTTACAAAATGTATGTTGCTAGCCAGTAGCACTGCACATATAAACGATGCTGAATGAATTGGAGGCCATCTCAAAAATAGTACACTAGGGGAGAGCTAGTTGACACACTGATATAGATTTTCCTGCCACAACCTATTACTGTTTTATGTTTTTCCTTGATCCAGTATTATTTCCTCTCTTCAAAGACTACAAGCTAGAATCAGCTGTACCTCTTAAATATCACATTTTAAGGGATGACTTAGGTGAGGAGACTATTATAGAGTTTACGTATTCATATAAAAATCAGAGGGTAAGAAGATAATAAGTACTATGATAAAGTCATAGCCCCATCATGGGATCCCATAATTAATTCCAGTAGATCGTAAGAAGTTTCAGACATAGGTTAGATAGCTAAATGAATGATGTATAAAGATATTTCATCAGAGAAGATAAACAAGTATCAGATAAGCAGACAAGATGCTCAATATCATTAATCTTTAAGAAAATGTAAATGTAAAAAAATGAGACATTACTGCACATTTATTAGAATGTCTGAAATTATCGACTGACCATACCAAGTGTTGGCAAATTTGAGGAAAATGTAACTCTGATATGCTGCTGATAACTGCTGATATGCAAAATGCTACAACCACTTGGGGAAATATGTTGACAATTTTTAAAAAAATTTAAATGGACACATACTATATGACTCTGCCATTCCACTCTTAGGTGTTTACCTAAGAGAAGTGAATGCTTATGTACATGAAGACTTCTACATGAATGGTCATTGTAATAGTCAAAAACAAGTAAATGGATAAACTTACTTTGATACATCCATACAATGTAATACAAAGGAATGAACTATTGATATATGCAACTTGTATGGGTAGTAAAATAATTATGCCAAATGAAAGAAGCCATGCACACAAAAGAATACTTACTGTGTGATTTCATGTATATGAAAAATAATATAGAAAGCAAATCAGTAGCTGCCTGGGAATGGGCCAAAGCTGGATTAGGGGGCTAGGAAAGAAGGAGAAAGCTGGATTTACAAGGGAATTGGAGAAAATTTGAGAGTGATGAATATATATACATATTTCTACATGTATACATATATAAAACCTTTGGAGTGTTTATACATATCATTAGATCATTTATATTAGGTAGTTATTATATTTTACATAGTTACATATGTATATGTATGTATATATAGTCTTGATTGTGGTGAGGATTTCAACAGTTTATCAAATTGTACCCTTTAAATATGTGCACTTTATTCTTTATCAGGAATCTAGTTTTACCAACATCTACACTCTTTTGAGTTAAACACTCTTTTGAGTTAAGTACTCATAATTTTCAAAATTGTTTCCACATGACATCTTTTTAGTGAATGTTTTGTTTTTATTTGTGGGTTCAATTATCTTTTGTAAAAGAAATTTCTCCAGGCCTCATTACTCAGAAGGTAAATTATGCCTTCAGGAATTTCATTAGCAGTTTAGCTCCCTAGTAGATTGACTTCAGAAACCTGGTGATTCTTTAGAGTTTTTGCTCTCTAGGGCAGGGATTGGCAAACTTTATTCAGTATTGAGGCTTTGCAGTCCTCACAGGCAAGGTCTTAGTTCCTGCCACTGCTGGTCCCTTTTCTCCTCTACCTCCTCTCCCTTCCCCATTCACTTCCAAACCCCTTCCATCTCCTTCCTCCTACTCCTTCTTTACAATCCTTTAAAAACACACAAACCATTTTTAGTTTTTGTCCATTGAAAAGTTGACCACAGGCTGGACTTGGCCTGTAGGTCATAGTATGGTAATTCCTACTTTTAAAGACCAGGTCACACACATTAACAAGTTTGGTGGAACTGTTCTTTTAGCTGCTACTCTCTTGCTTCATGTCACGACATACTGATTCTCCAGGGCCTTGGCTGGAGCCTTTTCTACCATTTCCTTTTCTCCTCTGCTACTGCCATCTCTGGATGGCCGGTGAGCTCTCTGCTCATTCCTTTGTCCTCAATCCTACCAGTTTCTTCACACTTTTGTTTGAAACTCACTTGGGGGCAATGCCAAAACACATCTGCCTGTTACTTCTCAATAGTCAAACCTTGTCTGAAGCCTCCATTAAATGTTAAATGGACAAGAGTTATTGCCCTGCAAACTCAAATACTGTATTATACTGTGTTTCTTTTTTAGTTGCTATTTGTACATTTCTGGATGGCTTCTAGATCTTGTTCTAACTCAGATTTTTTAGCTATTATTGTCATGTAATTACTAAATTCTACTTGGCTTTTTGTTCATCCAGTACTTAGCATAAAATTTGTCATGTGTGCCACTAAAGTTCACCTTTCATCTGAAGCTGGGAAAATTACTGTTCATTTCAAGTTTTGCACTCTTTTATGTGAATAACATTATAGAAGTGCTTAGATGCCAAAAACTAAGTGGTGATTTTTGTTTATCTGTTTGTTTACCTAGAGCTTTTATCTCTAGGTAGAGTGTACACCTCCAACAGAGTGAATAGGTTGGAACAAATTCAAACAACAGGTGCGACATTATAATTAGAACCATCCCTCAGGACCCTCCTGAGCTGTTGCTGAAACTGATTTTCCAAGAAACTTCCTCTTGGATGTCTACAACCTACATTTACTATTTGTTTGCCTTATTTTGGACCTTTGAATACTTCCTTTTCCAAATTCATGTAATTTAGCAGGTATGCCCTATATATCTGAACCTCTGTTACAGACAGGAGTTGTGTTATTTTACTTGGAGTTTCCACATGCCCTTAAAATTAGCAAATACAAGCAAATATGGGACTGGTAGGGTATAGAAACTTTACATAGCTTGTCAAAATACCAGGAGGACTTTTGTTATATTTATAATTCTGCATGGCTAAGAAAAAGATTAATAAAATTGTTTGTATTATAGATATATATGTCCTCAATACGTAAAAGCACAAAAATTCCAAAATCTAGGGCATTGCATATACCTTTCTGTTACTATTTTCTCCTTGGCTAAAGTTTGTCTGGTTTTTCTTATTTATGACTGACTCTTCAGTTCCAGATACAGTGAGTCACTCGAATATGGAAGGAATGCACTGTTACTATTCATATATCTTATTGATCTCTTAAACACTAGTTTACTTGCTCTTTCCTCAAAATACCTATGCAGTAGCACAGCAAATGCCACATTTAGTATGACTATTAATTCTTCATTCTGAGGTAAAGACCTGTCTCCAGTAGTGAAAATCTGCCAATACTTCAATTAGGCATACATTTAAAAGTATCAATTTAGTACAAGACCATGGAGGCAAACACGGATTACACAAAAACTATACATGCTAATTTATAATGCTGGACACTAATGGATTAAAAAAATGCTAAGTACATGTAAGATTTCTAAAAACATAGCTGGACATTATTAAAGAGGGAGGTTGGGAAGATGGTGGAGTAGGTGGATCCTAAGTTCCCCTTGTCCCATGGATACAGCTAGATAACACATATATTAGTGTAAATACCCAGAAAATGATCTGAAAACTGGCAGAACAAACTCCACAACTAAAGGTAGAGAAGAGGCCACATCAGAGAAGGAAGGAAGGACAAATGTGGTTTGGAAGCAAAACTAACTATGGCTGTCTGAGGTGGGGAGGGTGTTGGTGGTGCAGAGAAGGGCAAAAAATAGACTTTCACACTGGGAGCCCATATGGGGAAGACAAATCCCTATAACCTTTGGCTTTAAAAGCTAGAGGGGCTGAATTTTGTGAATTCTTACAACCAGCAGAACTTAAATCCTAGAATTTAAAAAATCAGCAGTCTCCACTCTGGGAGTGCCTAGAGGGTGTTAGAAAGTGGAATCCTTGCCCTTAAAGAGACAGAACAGCAAATAGCCAGCAGAGATACAGCCTCGAAAGCAGCAGTTTGAAG